>CAMZMU010000101.1:29982822-30369226 GCA_947311845.1 Poa pratensis | reverse complement strand
CAGTCGAGTGACCAATATGCGTTGAGCGACTCGAATGTATTTCTGATCAAAGCGCTTGTGACACGTCATGGATGACGTTTTGGCGACTGCGCTGCCTGACACGCGTGCGTGCGTTATGCTGCGATGGATGGACGTGACACATAGGTGGGCCCTTTTGTGCAGAGCTGACCGAACAACGGTGCAGTTTGGACTTGATTTGACCACTCGGCCCACTTTTTCCGGAGAGGTGATTATGGCTCCTCTTTTTGCGTGCGTAGTGGGCGGAGTGGCCGGCGACGGTTTGCCCTCCGCGTTTGCCACGTGTACGGTGAGATTGCGTGCGTAGCGCACGGTTAGGATCTGAATGGCTGTGATTGCCTTTGATTTGAGGTAAATAGGGGAAACGGCGCTGGCATTGTTTTTTACTAGCCATTTGCTCTGCGCGCCGCCCCTGTTCCATCTTCTTCCTCGCGCTCCTGCTCCATTGTTTTGCGCCCAACTCTTCTGTTCTCCCTAGCCACCACCGCCATGGCGCCAAAGAGGAAAGCCTCTGCCACCGACGCGCCCGCGACTGACGCGGCCGTCTGAAGGGGAAGAAAGCTGCGGCTGGCGCATCTGCGGCCGCCGTCGACCTCAAGAAGAGCGACGGTGACTGATGAAGTCCACAATCAAGGCAGCCCATCTCGAGAAGTTCCGCGAGGACGGATTGCTGCCGCCGGCGGACCAGCTTACCGTCCGCGCGCCATCAAAGAGGTACTCCCCGAACCTCGCGCAAACGAGCGCGTATGTTTTGCGGAGTTTTGCCTAGGGGTCTATCTTTTCCCCTCCACGATTTCGTTCGTGGTTGCTGTACGCCTATGGGGTGCAGATCCATGATCTCACCCCAACGGCATTATGCACATTGCCTGTTCATGGTATGTGCGAGTGTTTCCTGGAGTTGCTCCCAGCTGGGCTCTTGGAAATCTATCTTCATGGTCCGCCCAACAACCGAGGCGGCCGAACCTATCCAGTTGGAGGCCTTCAATCCAAGTGCGCAGCGACACCCATACTTTGCCCTGAAGCCAGTCGACTCGGCGCAAGGGTGGAGGAAAAGGTGGTTTATGTGCGTCGACCAGGAAGGGGTCCCAGCATTTTCGACTGCTGGTATAGCCGCTAGGACGAAGGCCTGGGACCATGAGCTTTCGACTGAAGAAGTGGCGGAAGCGCGCCTCTGCTGGAGACGATTGGAGGACTGCTTAACAGCGTCACTGGTGTGCATCTAATTGCCACCTTTGTGAAGATGCGGGTGTGGCCGCTCCGCGCTCGCGCCACCCATGTGGGAGTACGAAGGCACTCGACGCCACTCGAATGAGCAAGGAGGAGCTGTCGAAGAGCTGGTGTCGCACTGCGGTCCATCACCAGCACAAAGTCCAGCGAGCCCTGCAACGTCGACTGCCCCGTCGATCCTTATGGGCTGAAAAGCCTTTGCCAGAGGTTAGTGAATCTATCGAGTTTATGATCTCCTGCTTTTGTTATTTTGCTATGCATCTTTGTGACTTCGACTGCTGTATTGTATGCAGGGCCACTCGACCGCCTCAACCCTTCCTCCTCTTCCCGAAGATGGCCCAACTCACGAAACAGAGGTGACGGTAGAAGCGAAGGGAGGAGATGAATCGCCTCTTCCTTCGGCTACTACTTCCCACAGAAGAGGTTGAAGAGGAAGGGTTGAAGAGCACAGGACAAGGAGCTTGCCACGACTGATGATGTGAGCGAGGTCCCTACTCGCAAGCGCCATCGGGCGGCACAAGTTGTGTCTTCCTCTATGAGCTCACCCGCAAAGAGGAGATGAGGGATGATGGAGACTCGACTCCTCACATTCTGCCAAGGCCGCTCCTCTGGATGTGAGTCCATTGTGCTCAGCTCCTCCTCCCAAGTCGGGTGAGGAGCTGCAGTTTGGAGGAGGCCCAATGTTTGACGACCTCGACAGCGAGGAGGAAGAAGAGCACAGGTTTGCGTCTGAACGTTTTGTACTTAAATTTCTGCTTGTTGATAGTCTTGCTTATGCTGTATTTCCTCTGTCGCTCGCAGTGCTGAGACTGTGCGACCTCCAACTCCTCCAACCGAGAGAGCTTCGACTCCAGATCAGCCAGAAGCTTCCCCTGTTGCGGCTGAGGTTGTGAGAACAGTAGCCACGGCTACTACCCTTGAGGCCGCCAAGATCGCGAGTGCGTCGACTCCGCAAATTGGGACTTCTGCTGCCAAGCCTGCGCCTTGGGTTGAACACGTAAGTGTCGTTTGTCGAGTCCTCATTCTGGGACTATTTGTGTATAGCTTATGCTGGTTCCATGTGCATGCAGCCCTTCTACCTCAACCTGGTGGAATCAGGCAAGGCGTTTGTCCAGGTTGAACAGGAGAGGGACAATCTGCGCGCTATCATGGAGCAACTCAGCCGTAAGTGTGTTTGACTTCTGTATGTCTTTGCTTTGTCGATTGTGAATGACATCTGTCCATCTATCTCAGGTGACAAGGCAACTGCTGAGTCCCGGGTTAAAGAGCTAGAAGACGCACTCGCCAAACAGCGCGCTGAGTCGAAGAAGGCCTTGGATGATGCCAAGAACTCCGCTGCCTTGCGCGAGAAAAATTATGCTGAGCGCTTGGCCCTCACCCGAGACGTAGGCGGTGAGTTGAATTTTCACTTTTTTCTACTTCTTTTGCCACTGAATGTTGTGTAAAATTTTCTGTTCTTTCTGCTTTTTTGAAGGAGCTGTTGGCGCACCGGCACCTGTAGACCAGTCGAGTGGCGATTTGTCCCTTGACCGCGCTATCGGCGACCTGGATGTCGTCTCCACCCAAGCCAAGGATGCACTCGCCAAGTCTACGAGCACGCTCGGCGCCGTGTACAAGGACGTGTTCCCGTCTAGCCAACCTCCTTCGACTGTGGATGGCTTCGCCGACGTCCTGGGCCCGGGAACTTCGACTATGACGAACTTTGCTCGCACTTTGACGGTACGCGGCTCAGAGACCACCCTCAAACTCCTTTTAGGTCATGGGATAGAGGGTGACTTCGAAGCCGCTCTGTCTGACTTCCCTCGCAAGCCGGGCGGGAAGCTGGTGTCCCTAAAGCATGTGAACGAGCCAGCCGCGAAGTTGGCTGAAATATTTATGGCTACCATGGAGCGCCGGGCAGCAGAGGTCGCCGCCCGTGCGAGTAGGGCTAGGTCGGAGTCGATGTCTGAGAAGTAGGGCAGCCGCGCCTTTTTATGCCTTGTAATTAAACTTATGACCATGCGAGTATGCATGTGCTTTTGCTACCTTTGTATGAATTTATTTTCCTCGTTATGATCTGCTTGTAAGGCTGTGTGTTGTTACTCGCCTAAGCTTTGTGATGAGTTTCTCATGAAACTTTTATGATGTTTGGAACAGAAACGCCAGCCGCCACTGTATCCAGCTCGTCGCGGCATCGTGCCCCTACTCGATCTCGAGCTCAGGTGGCAAACGATGCCGCAGTAATACGTTATATGAAGGCCCGACTCGCGAAACTGGAGCAAGAGCTGGGAGTGCCCGAAGTGAGCTGGATAGGATGAGGGCGAGGCCTGCCTACCCACTCAACGGGAGGAGTATGTGCTTGGCGAAATGGAGATCGTGAACAGACAGCTCGAGTGTAAGCATGACTGCCTTGATTTTTGGAGAGTTCATAGTCTGTCCTTTTTGTTGACCAACTGTGTTGTTGCAGGTTTTGTTCCAGATTTCCAGGCGGAGCAGGCTCGTGTAGAGAGCAGTTGAACATGCGACTGACGAACCCACGACTGGCCGTCAGCACTTTCGCTTGGATAAGCACCGAGCACGCATACTCGCGACTCTGCAGGATCGGTGTGGCGGAGCACTATGCTGCTTGAGTTATGCAGGTCGGCCTTCAGTCGAATCAACCAGACGCTTTTCCCGACTGGGCCGCAACCTCAAGGAATCCACGCTTTGCTCGGGCTTTTCCGGAGTGCAGGTCCCATTCGAGATTTTATCGCCCAGAAGCTTGTGGATGGGCCAACGCAACGATGGCATACATCCGAAGTCAGCGCCCGAATTTGCAGCTACGTCCACCCGTGCCTGGATCGTCCTTGTCCCAATCGCATCTGGACGATACAGTCGAACATGCGAGGGTGTTGGTTGAGTGTTATAACGCTCAACTTATGGGCCCCGTTCTCCCAGTCAAGGACGAACCAGAAGATTAGGTATTTATGTATAGGGAACAGCCCCCGAGTGTAAATTTTGCCACTTAGTACATATTTGTTCACTTGTATGTATGCAGCCCCCAGTGTATCGAGTGGGGTTTATGAAAAACACTTTACATAGAACATGAATTATACAGCCCCCGAGTGCTCGAGTGAGGCTGTGAATTTTTGCGATGTTTGAAGCTTCAACTCATGTTATTGAGCAACTTTTGTTTATGTATGATTTGTTACGACCCAGCCCCCGAGTATTCGAGTGCGGCTGGGTATTATGTTTGAAGGAGCGAGAGCTCACGTTTTGAAGTAGCGCAGCCCCCGAGTGCTCGGGTGAGGCTAAGGTTGCGAGTGTTTGTGCGAGTAGTAAACAGGGAAATATGAGGAATCATTGACTATATTCCATTTTGAATGTTAGCTGCAGGCCGCCTCATTAAAAACCTTCCAGTCCCCTTAGGTACCCTGGTAAGGAAAAGAGCGCGTCTGAAACCTGCAGCCATCCGACATATGTGCCTATTACATTATGCGACTGAGCAATCTAAGCATAGAAACGGCGCAGCTGCGCAACGTTCCAAGGATTATGCGAGAGTTCGCCGTCTTCGCGTGCTTCAGTCTGTATGCTCCACCACCAATGACCTCGGTGATGATGAAGGGTCCTTCCCATGGAGAAGCAAGTTTATGCACCTTCTTTTGCTTCAGTCGAAGTACCAAGTCGCCACCTCGAAGGACCTGGTACGCAGTCGACGGCTGTGATAGTTGCGGATCTTGCTGGTAGACAGCTGTGCGTGCTAGCGCCGTGTTGCGTGCTTCTTCGAGCAAGTCGACTGCATCTTCGAGTGCTTCATCTGCATCGTCTTCATTGTATGCTTCGACCTTGGTGCGTTGAACCTTACGTCTGATGGCAGGATTGCCTCTGCGCCGTAGACCATGAAGAATGGAGTGAATTGCGTTGAGGCGTTGGGTGTTGTGCGTAGGCTCCATAGCACAGACGGGAGCCTTCTACCCAAGCACCGCGCCCTTTTGAGTGGCACCAGGAGGCGTTTCTTGATTCCGCTTGTCACAAGTCCATTGGCCTTTTCGACTTGGCCATTAGATTGCGGGTGTGCCACAGATGCATAATTGAGCGTGATATCTTGCTCTTTGCAGAAGGATTGAATTCCTCAGCCGTGAAGTTTGTACCGTTGTCAGTGATGATGCTACTTGGCACACCAAAGCGGTATATGATGGATTTTATGAAATTGACTGCTGTAGTGGCAGTCGAACTTGTGATAGGTACTGCTTCAATCCACTTGGTGAACTTGTCGACCGCCACCAGAAGGTGAGTATGCCCTCCATGGGAGGATTTTTTGAGTGGCCCAACCATATCGAGCCCCCACTGGGCGAAGGGCCAGGCCAATGGTATTGTCTTCAACGCCGATGCGGGTGCGTGCGGCTTTGTGGCGAATTTTTGACAGCCGATGCACCTTTTGACTATGTCCTCCGCGTCTTTGAGTGCTGTGGGCCAGTAGAAGCCTGCGCGAAAGGCTTTGGCTACGAGTGATCGACTGCTGGCGTGATGCCCGCAGGTACCTGCATGAATATCACGAAGGATGGCTTGGCCATCTTCAAATGCTATGCAACGTTGGAACATACCTGATATGCTGCGTTTGTAAGTTCACCGTTGATGACAGTGTATGCTTTAGATCGTCGAGTGACGCGTCTTGACTCTGTTATGTCTTCGGGTACCTCGCCGCGGAGTATGTATGCGAGGAAAGGTTGAGTCCAAGTTGGCTCGATGAGGAGTACCTCGACTGGTGGGTCCTCTGTGCTAGGTGCTTTGCTCTTGGCTGGTGCGGCTGATGTAGGATGCTCGCTTTTTTTGATGGATCTGTGCTCGATGCGCTCGAAGAAGACACCAGGTGGACTGGTGCTTTGGTCGCACCAATGTTGGCTAACTTATCTGCTTCTTCATTGCTCTCACGCCCTATGTGCCGCAACTCGCAGCCTTCGAAGCTGCCCTCCATGATGTTGTAACAGGTCACGGTAGGCGATCATATCTCTGCGATTGCATCGCAGGCCTTCATTGTTTGCTGCCACAAGATTCGAGTCACCGTAGATCATCAGTCGAGTGCACCCGAGGGCTTTGGCCATCCTCATGCCATGGATCAGGCCTCATATTCTGCTTCGTTATTGGATGGGAACTCGAACCCATTTGTAGGATGTAGCGGAGCTTGTCGCCTTTTGGTGATATGAGGATGACACCTGCGCCTGCGCCTTCGTTTTTCTTTGAGCCGTCAAGTACATAGTCCATGAGTTGGACACATCTGGTGCTCCTGGAGCTGAGCTTCGATCCACTCGGTGTGGAAGTCAGGTAAAACTTGTGCTTTGATGGCCTTCGGGTAATCATACTTGATGTCTCTTGGTGCTAGCTCGATGAGCCATTTTGCTACTCGCCCAGTTGCGTTGGGGTTTGTGAGGATGTCCCCGATCCCTGAGGTGCTGATTACAGTGATCGGGTGCTCGGAGAAGTAATGCGTCAGCTTCCTTGAGGACATGAACACGGCGTAGGCCAGCTTTGATAGTGCGGGTACCGCTGCTTTGATGTGGAGAGCACTTCACTCAAGTAATAGACTGGACGTTGTATGCTTTGGGCGTGTCCCTCCTCCCTTCGTTCGACTACCAGTACGGTGCTCACCACCCTGTTAGTTGCAGAGACATATAGGTACAGGCTCGCGTTCCCTTGGTGCGACGAGGATTGGAGGGCTTGTGAGGACTCGCTTGAGGTCCGTGAAGGCTGCTTCGGCTTCTGGCGTCCACTCGAATTTATCTGCTTTCTTCATCAGTCGATAGAACGGGAGTGCTTTTTCGCCTAGCTTGCTGATGAATCGACTGAGTGCTGCTACTCGACCCGCTAACTTTTGCACGTCATGGAGCTTTGAAGGCCTTTGCATCGTCAAGATGGCCTGTATTTTCTCCGGGTCTGCCTCGATTCCTCGAGCTGAGACTAGATACCCGAGGAGTTGCCCGGCTGGCACGGGCCGAACGTGCACTTCTTCGGGTTGAGCTTGATGTGGAAGCGTTTGAGGTTTGCGAACGTCTCTCGCAAGTCATCGAGTAGTGTGTTTTCCTCCTTGTGGTGATGACGATGTCATCTACATAGACCTGGACGTTTCGCCCAATTTGCTTCTTGAGGCAATCTTGCATCATGCGCTGGTAGGTTGCGCCTGCGTTCTTGAGCCCGAAAGGCATTGTGGTTGTAGCAGTAGACCCCGAGTGGGGTTATGAACGCCGTTTTCTCTTCATCCTCTTCCTTCATCCTTATCTGGTGGTAACCCGAGTAAGCATCCAGGAAGGACAAGCGAGCGCACCCGGCGGTGGAGTCGACGATCTGGTCGATTCGAGGTAGTGGAAAGTGATCCTTTGGACAACATTATTGAGTGCTGTAAATCTACGCACATCCGAAGGATATCTGTGTTCTTCTTCTACGAGTACGGGGTTGGCCACCCATTGTGATTTCTTGATTCTCTGATGAATCCTGCTGCGAGTAGCCTGTCGACTTCGGCTTCGACTGCGTTCTTTTTGGGCCGGATATGCGGCGCATTGTTTGCTTGACTGGTTTAGCATCTGGAAATAATTGGAGAGAGTGCTCGGCGAATTCCCTGGGAATACCTGGCATGTCGGCTGGACACCATGCAAATATATCCCAGTTCTCACGGAGGAATTCGACGAGCGCGCTTTCCTATGCGATAGGCAGACTCGACGAGACATTGACTGTCTTGGTCGGGTCAGTCGGGTGCACCTGATGCGATCTTGTGTCATTGGTGGCATTGAATGCTCTGTCGACTGCCACCTTTTTGTGTCTGGCATAAGTGTTCGATCGTTGGAGACCGCTAGATCAGCGAGTGTTGCTTCCATGCCAAACATCTCAGAGATTTTGCTGAATTCTCGGTCGCAAGAGTCAGACTTTTGGAAGTTCCCTTGACTGTGATTACTCCTTTTGGTCCAGGCATCTTCAGCTGGAGGTATGCGTAGTGTGGCACCGCCATGAATCGAGCGAACGTCGGGCGTCCAAGTATAGCATGGTATTGTGACTTCCAGTCGACAACTTCGAACTCAATCGATTTGTCCTGAAGTGGTTCTTGTCCCCGAACGTTACGTCGAGTTGTATGGTGCCTTCTGGGCTTATTGCTTTGCCTGGGACGATACCGTGAAAGGTATTTGAAGATCTTGGCAGGTTTTCGACTGACCTGTTCATTTTGCGGAGCGTATCTGCGAAGATGATGTTTATGCCGCTGCCCCATCCATGAAGACCTTGGACATGGCGTAGCCTCCAATTTGCGCGTCGAGTACCAGAGCAGAGTGCCCTGGACGAACACCGATGGAGGGTGGTCCTCTTGCTGAAGCTTATTGTGTTTCAGAACCCTTCAAGAATTCAGTTACGCAGGAGGTGACATGACCGCCATGTTTACTTGTCGAGTGCGAAGTTTTTGCTCCCTGTTGGAAGGGCGACCTTTCTGTATCATGTACATCTGCCCTTGGGGCGGAGGGTACTGTGGTTCGTCCACCCGAGGTACGGGCTGTATGGCACCCGCGAGATTTCCGCCTGCGCAGGCTGTGTGTGGTGGTGGTGCCATCAGAACAGGCACATTGTTTGGCTGAGGCACGGGTGCAGGTGCTTGTGTGGCTGCTGCCTTTCTGAGATTTACGTAATCAGTCGCCATTTGGTCGAACTCCCTGCAGTTTCTCATCGAGTGATTGGAGCGCAGTTTTCCGTCGTCCCCTTGTACAGGTGGAATCTGCAATCAGCATCCATCTTTTCTTCGAATGATCGCTCATTGTGCCCGTGACTTGCGCCAGTCCTTCCTCTTGTAGCTATCACTGCGTTGGCCGCGGTCTCGACTGTCCCGCGATCATCTCGACTGTCTCCGCCGATCTTCCGACCGTCGGTCGCTTCTGTCCTGGTCATTGCGGGGTGTGGAGAACCCAGCCGCCATGAATTCGGGTCTGTCATCGTCGTAGTGACGTTTTGAACGTTTGCGCCTTCGGTCGTCCTGTACGAGTCTCTGCGGCTTCGACTGCCGCTTTCATGATTGTCACGGGTGAGGACCCGTGTGGTGCGCGCCATGTCTTCTCCGTCTGCCCACTCAGTCGCGATCATCAAGAGGTTAGCCACAGAGGTTGGCTTTTTGCGACCAAGTGCTTCTTTGAGTCCCCTGGCGAGTCCCATTATGAAAGCATCCATGGCCATATCTTCTGAAATTACTCCGACTGAGTTGCGTATCTCAGTCCATCGTCTGATGTATGACCTCAACGTTTCGTCTGAACGTTGAACGCAGCTCGCAGCTCCGAACGTTTTTGGGCGCTCACATAGAGGCTCGAAGTTTTTGATGAAGTCATGCGGAAGTGATCCCACGAGTCGTATGTTGATGGAGGTAGGGCTTGAGCCAGTCGCGGGCTGTGCCTTCGAGCATGAGTCGTATGTATTGCATGGCTGTGGTGTTTGTGCCTCGCTGGCACGCGACAGCCAGCCTGTAGTCTTCCAGCCACCCGAAGGTTCCTGTCGACCCGTGTACTTGGGCTGTTCAGATGTGAGTTTGAACCCTTTGGGCATCCGTGTCTCGCGGACGCGTCGAGTGAAGCACAGAGCTCCATGTGGCTCAGGCTCTCGATCAGAGTATGAGTCGCTACTGTAAGATCTGCGTGATCTGCTCCTGGACCTGCGCCTACGCGAGCCGCTTCTTTCCTCGAGTGGTGGCGGTGACCACTGTGATTATGCTCTTCCGACGCGCGTCGACTAGGGCACGGTCTCGACTCCCACCTGGAGTTTTGGAGTTTGGCGTATGGCCTTCGCCGCTAAGGCGAGTGATTTGATCTGCTGGCGATGCAGTTTTGCATTGGGGTCATCAGCTGGAGGCTTGATTGCCTCTAGGTATGCTGCAGCGGTGAAAGGGCACCCGCAGCTGTTTTGGGTACTGGCACTCCCTCTTCGTCGTATGTCATGAAAGAGTTGCCTAAGTTGCGGTGAGTGCCGCCCTTTCGTCTGGCGAGAGGTGTGACAACCTTGATCTGGGTCTTGTGTCTGCTCGCCCGGTGGAGCTCAGGGAGAGCTGTCTTCTTCGCGCACTCGACAAGCTAGCTTGCTTTTTGCGTTCTTCGAGTGTTGCTCTGACCTGCCGCAGTCGAAGTGATTCCTGCCAGTTGAAGTACTGGAAGGTCAACATCTCCTCTTGTGTTGCGTCTGCTGGCATCATTGTGCACTCCTTGATGACTTTATCTGCTTTTGCTGCCATCTCAGCAGTGATTGTGAGAGTTGTGACTCCGTCCGGCATAGTAACTGTGCACGGGAATTCTGTAGGCCTGCGGCTGGCCGCAGCATCTGATGATTCTGCGGCGATGGCGACGTAACCTGCTGGGGTATCACCCGAGGGTATGTATGTGTGTCTTCGAGTCCCGTCATGGACTCGACATCGTCATCAAGGCTCATGTCGGAGTCGATATGCCCGTCGAGTGGTCCGTCTGGACGGATCTCGCTGTTGATGCCTTCATCGCCTATGCTCATCTCGGCGTCGACGAAGTTGTTATGAATCTCAGAGTCGAGGTTGTTGTTGTTGGTGCAGATCTCGGAGTCGACGTGGTTGTCGATATGAGTTTCGAGTTCGTCGAAGTCGCTGAAGGAGATCCCGCAGTCGAAACTATCCTCGAGTGAGAGATCGAGCTCGGATTGTTTGTGCGGTATGCTGATTCGGCCTCCTCGCCCTGAAGTTCTTCGATGAGCTCGTGCATCTCTCGTGTGGACATGGTTGTTGCGGGACGAGTGATACCCACAAGTATAGGGGATCGCTGAAGTCTTCGTTGGGAAGTATTACCCAAATTATCAGTTCGACTGACGATGGGAACACAAGAATATCAATAAGACCTTGGCAATTGAGGCGTCACCTCAACCACACCTGTAGATCAATAAACTTGCAGCAGTAATAGTGATGGCAGTAGTATGATTCAAGTAACAAGCAGAACAGTAGCAGTGAACAAGTGTTTCCCAGTTTTCACCGGAAAAGTGAAAGTGTAACTCAGAGATTCAAAACGTAGGCATGAGGTGATAGCGGGGTTGTTTGCAAGAATGAGATTGATCATATAATAAGGAACAAATAACAATGGGACCTATCTCTAAACTCCTATATGTAGGTATGTGTTCCATATTTAGTTGTGCGTACTAATCCAAGAGAAATGCACAACATCTATTGTCCAACCTGCCCATTTCACCGGGGCAACTTGGAAACTACATGTAATTAAGGTCTACCCTTTCGAATAGACCGGAAACAATGCATTAACACTTCATGAACACATGAATCCTCAAACTAAACACTCCCCCTTGTTTTCCCTGATATGTCACGTTTAGGGTTCGCAGGTTCAACATAATAGCAGGTGATACACTTTGCAGATAAATACAAACCAAACTCAAATAGATGATGGGGCAAATAAGTTCAGTACTGAAAATCATGCCACTATGCGGCCCTAGTAGCAAGCATAAACATAGCAAGAGTGCATCAACACAATACAAAAGTATCCTCATGATAAACCCTAAAATCCTGAACAACGGGTAGCATTACATGATCAATCTCATCCAATCCCCATCCACCTCGCATGCCTACAGCGGGACTACTCACACATGGTGATGGAGAGGAGCTCATGGTCGATGGAGATGAGGCGTGAAGATGGCGGTGAAGACGGTCTCCGGATTCCCCCACCGGAGGAAAATCCTGATCAATCTGTCCCCGAAACGAAGATCTGATGGTGCGGCGGGTGTGTTTCCCGAAAGCTCCTTCCTCCTAGGGCAAGCACTTTTTCGTATATATGAGGGGGTACGTCGAAGACCGAAGGCGAGGCGGGCGCCGAGGTCCATTTGGGCTGGGCCCACGCGGCCAGGTACAGGGGCCGCGTGGGACCCACCCATTTGCCCTCGAGCGCTTCCTCGTGTCCATCTTTTGTCCATTCCTTCTTTTCATAAAAATTGACGTGGTAATTTTCCACAATTTTATTTCCTGCAGAAATAGCCAGAAAGAGACTTTGCTAAAAACAGCGTCAGATTCAGCAGTTTTATTCAAATATGGGAAGATTCCGGAGCAAATTATGAGGCAAAGTCTTGGAAAAGTAGATGCATTTTTGGAGCATCAGCTCCCCAAGCTTTAGCTCGTTGTTTGTCCTCGAACAACTCAAAGTAGTGCAGAAGCGATAAAAGACTTTGACAAGAACTTTGCATAGCATATGTAACACAATTTAATATCAACATAGCATTCAAAAAAACAAACTTCAACAACAAATGATAAGATGTTTAGCAAAGGTATATCTAATCAATGTTAAAACATTTATATTTGTTGCAAGAGAGATATTATGTAGAGTCAATACTTGGATGAGTTTGCTCAACTGTAGAAATAAACAAAGGTTCTTGCATCGCTAATGATTGAATCATGACAAGACTTTTGAGGTCTTTCGATTCTTTCTTTTGTTACCTGGTGAAATCATTGTGCTTACAACCTTGCTCTTAGTTTTAGCAAACCATTTGATATTACTGATATGACTCATATGCTTGACCGACTAATGGTTGAAAACCTCATGCCCGTGAATACGAGTACCTACACCATGGCTACTCAACTTGGGTCACTAGGCAAGTTCGAAATTTTTAGTCATTGCAAGTAATAAAAGCGTCATCAAGAGCGTCACCTGGGGTACTCTTGTCCAGGACATGGACAAGCCCATGTCCAAACAACAAGACAAACAGACAATGAACAATCTCAGCACTCTTTTATTTACCATTTGCATAGCTTTTTATTATGAAGTGCATCACTGAATGTCCACCATGGTGCGCTGTAAATTTCCACCATGAATGATGCATGGCTTAAGTTGGCGACCCAGGCGTCTCTCTAGCCAATTATTCTTACTCATCAAACTTACTAAGTTTCCGCTTTCATTTCGCACTTGATAAGCATCCATAAACAAAGTACATGATATCAACTGAATATATTTTAGTGCAATGTTGAAAGCTTTACACGTGTCAGCACATTTCAGCTAACTCCCAACCACTAAACCTGTCAAGCATACAACTTCATGTTTATTATTTGAAAAATTATTTTACTATTGGTTGGCAAGTTTAGTAAGCACAATGGATGCGTAGACCTTTGTTTAGAGCCACAATTATTCAATCCACAGCCAAGTATTGTCGCTAAATAATATTTCATTTGCATCATCATATAACATACTAGAACATGGAGAAGATAAACATTTGTTACCACTTTCCTAGATGTTAAAGAAACTATGATGTGCTCACTTGCTGTTATTAAAAAGTCCACATAAACACGGCAAAGGTGTCATACCTTTCATCCACTTCATGCACTCTCAACTCATCATCGTTGTTCTCCTCTCCCAACTTGAACTGCACAATAAAAACTCAAATCTGTCAGAAAATGTCACTGCATACAGTACTGTTTTTACCCTACCTAGACACCTCAGAAAAATCTCATATTTTACGTGTGTGTAAGTTATGATGTGTTGCAGCAGTGGTTAAAATTTCAGCTCAATCGGAGTTACAGAGAAAAATGAAAAATAAAACAGCGAGCAGATTTCAGCAATTTCTGCACCTCCGTTTTTGCGTTTGTTTCAAGAAAACGAAAATATTTTTGTTATTTTTCGTTCTAAGAAACAAAAGACAAACAATCAGAAGTAAAAGAAACAAATAAAATCTTTTTGTGTTTTTGTGTTTTCAAGAAACTTATCATAGCAATATAACGGTGATATAAAACAATGAATGGAGAGTAAGAGAGGTACTCCCCCAAGCTTGCGATCAAGCTAGTATCCTGGGTAGTTGCCGTATCCACTTCCACTTCCAGGGTAGTAACTATATGGGTAGCCTTGCATGCTTGGGTACAGGGGCTCCGCCTGAGGCATGTACCCCTGTGTCTCTGGAGCTTGTGGCTCCTCCTGAGGCGGCGCCTCTTCCACTATCCATTTTCTGGTACTCCTGTCAAAAAGATCAGTACGGGGGAGCCTAATGGACACTCGCTGCCCACTAGTGCTCAAATAGTTATACAGATAATGTCCCCCATACAACGTACTTATATCCATGCGAGTAGTCAAAGCAAAATCAAGTAATTTGGACTCTTGCACTAGAGTACCCATGTTATCACCATATCCTCTCTCGTTTTTAATGTAACTAGCAGGATGGCCCGCGCATTTGCGCGGCTAGACCTTATAGGGATTGTATGTATTTTTAGTTTTACCTACTTGACTTTAAGACATTTTGTATTAAGTCTTTTTTACTTTCCATTAGAATTGGTCTTAGACGTTTGTGTTGCATTGTTCTTTTACGCATAGTTATATAACTTCACTTTAGTAGTTTTTCTTAGTTCAATAAAATTAACGATATATTAGTATTCGTCGTGGCCTTTAGTAAATCTTTTTAGGTAGACTTACCTTACTCTTATTTAACTGATCATTGAATATAAGTTAACTCGTCTCAACTTGAAACTTCAATGCAACTTGTCAGCAACGGTTTGATACAAAATTGCAATAGGAAGGAGAAGAACATTCAGTACACACAACGCATAAGTCTTGATGCTTAAGATAGTAAAAGTAAATATATTGCCCCTGTTTACAACAACAAAAAATCTGATCAATTTCATCTTTAGGTCATACACAGTGTCAATGAGGACCTCAGATGCTTTCTAAAATACACAGAGTTAGCCATATATAAACCTTGTTGTCTATTGGTACGACATACGGAATTAAAACAATTTTCGATGGATTCTATACTGAAGAACTGGGCGGTTCAAATAATTGAACCTCTAAGCTACTGAATTGGGATTACTTGCCTGTTGAGTTGGAGCATGAGCGACAGCCGACAAACTGAACCGTCTGCGCGAGGGTGAACTGCTGCATCACCGGTCCGCTGCAGTGCCTCCAGTGAGAGGTTGTATCAAGGATGACGGCTGCTCGACCTGCCTAAAATTTCTGTCAATCGGCCTCTACGTCTGCTTTATGGACTACTATGGCCTTGGAAGAGATGGTGAATTGCATCATGCATTGAGTCCTCTGCTTCACCAACTATTGCTCTGCAACCATGGGCGTGGAACATCTCCTGTACCTTCATCTAAAAGGAACATCTTTGCAATCGGCATGCTCTTCAAACCTGAGTAGCAAAGTATCAGCATTATTAAGTAATCTACAACCGGAAAACTGATGGTAGAATCATATGCTTCCATAATCTGATTTTTTTTCTTGATCGCAAAATTCTTCTAATAGATTTGTATAGTTGTTAGGAAAGTAGAAAATAAGAAAAAACAAAGCTTGTACATTACAGAATTTTTGAATAATTCATAACTCTGCATGGCTAAAGTAAAAATGGGACATGATAACTAAATCCTTAAATATATTTAAACAGAATGAGGAAATACAGAAAATGTTTTTGAGTAGATAGGGCCTGCAATCATAATGTTTCAAATTGACATTGCCCATGAATCCTCAATATTACACAGAGCGATAAATGAGTCAGTACGATGATCCTTTGGCAAGATGTGAACACATCGATAGCCTGCAAAATAAGAGAAAGAATGCACTGTATCTCCAGTAAAAGAGAAAATATAGAAAATATTTATGTTTCAGTAAATATGACCTGCAAATATCAGGCTTCGATTTAACACTTTCGTTTGATTTTCAGATATTAGTCAGACAAACAAAGGAATCATCACCAAGGATCCTCTGCCTAGAAAAATTACATCCAGAGAATATGAGAAAAATATCAAGAGGGTCATCTGCAAGCACTTACTATACCTCCAGGAAAATATAAATAACATTATCAATACTTCTGCCTCAGTCATGTTTTACCAATTGCAGCAAGTACACACTGCTATTGAGCTATACATTAGCAAACTAACATCAAGGAATATACTTCACTATGAGGACGTCAGAGCTGGTTGATTACCAAGAACGTACGTAGATGAGAACAAATATCAAGGAAACCAACCTATGCGTCACTGACCCTTGCTGAAGCCCTGATGATTCTTCCGTACATTTCACCATGCTTCGCTGGCCGCTGGAATCCTCCTTGCCGAATGCTAAATCAGTACTCTGTAATCCCCCAACGACAACACCATTCTTTCTCTTTATCTCCGAAAAATCGCATGCAAGAGACGTAAAGAGCCAAATTGGCGTGGGTCAATCTGTAGTAGTGTAAACTGGCTTGTATAGGACAAAGACGACAGGTACATCCTATTCAGACTGTCGACAACTCATACCAGGAACTCAGACCTACGTTCCCTCTTCATAGACTTTTTTTTAACCTCTACACCGACTTCATCCATGTATATGTATGTCGACTCCAAATAATAACCCGTTTGACGCAAGCAGATCTCAACTCCGACGAACTACATAAGGTGTGTGTAGTTGAAACTTTAAGAGCATGGGGATTAGATTAGTTACTGACCGGCTGAGCCTGAACTTGCATTGGAGTCCTCAGGCTCCAAGTTCATCATCAGCAGGAACTTCACGGTAGCCAGGCGGCGGTGGGCAAGCATACTGCGATCACGTTCTCCATGGCCACGCATGTGAACAAATTTTTATAATTGAAAAGCTAGATTTGGGGAGCTCCATACTCTAGGAGGAGAAATTCTGGCGAGGCATGACTCCATCTACATCGGCCAGAACGGCATCAAGCTCGATTTCTTGCTAGGAGAGGCTGCTGGAGTTCATCGCGGACGGCGGCCTGCTCGCTGTACGACGATGAATTTTCTTGTTCATTAGGGCACATGGTCCACCATAACCTCCCCGTCGAGACCGCCATTAGAGTTGTCGGCTGTCGCGCCGTCAATCTGGCAACTGTGCCTCCACAATACAATTCCGTCTGCCGAAGGTGCTACCGGATTTGCCTAGCCTAGGCGATCACTTCTGTATGTCTTAATTGCTCCCTCTTCCATACGTATGATGCAATCTGCAGGGTCTTGCCTGCACATACTTCCTTATGTGCGTTCATCATGTCCTCTCGATGACCAACTCGTACACCACGAATACGGTAGGATCGGCCTTTGTCGTGATGCAAAACGCACTGAACCGATATGGTAATCGTGTTGTGGCTGCCCTCTTCATGATGCAAAACGCACTGAACCGATATGGTAATCGTGTTGTGGCTGCCCTCTTCATGATCTCCATCGATGTAGATCTTCAGTGACATGAATACGGTAGGATCGGCCTTTGTCGCTTCGCCAGAGGAAGATATCGTCAAAGGTTTCATCGTAGTCGCCTCGAATCGAAACTTTCTACGGGACTGCTGCTGGGGGACGATGCTGGCATCTCCAGATTCACTCACCGACATCGTGGGTTGCTACTGCTGCATATTGGTCGCCGGGAACCCTCGTTGCGTGCTTCTACCGTTGTTGGCAAGCCATGGCCATCTCATCCCTCGCCGAGATCTCGACTTGTCGCCGTGTACAACCTGAAAACGTTACGTCATAGTGCCGATCTATCTAACGCATAGGGGACCGTCAGATGAATTATATGCACATGCATGCGGGCATATCAAACGAAAACCGGCGCTGGCTAAGCGTGGAGGAAAAGAGTCCCAATCGTATAGGATATGAATTTCTTTGGATTACTTCCGTACCTCCTAAGATACGAACGAACATTAAATCTCAACCATTGAGGTATATTAGATTTAAATTAATAAATCTCCACCGTTGATTGTCTTGTGTTTTAATTATATAATAGATTGTACACCATAGTAGCAATAGCACCAGCATAAATAGGAGTTTGATCAGTAATATTTCTACTCACAGCAGTATTCAAAGATCTAGCAAGTATGACTCCCAAGTTATATTCACACGGTGTATTTTCTTTTGCACATTTTAGTAGATAAACCATTGGTCCAGTGCAAGCAGAATTGTTATCCCTAGCAAGAAATCCTCTTGCAAGAAACAACGCAAAATATCTCAAACTTGGGTGCTGTATATGAGTAAATTTACCCCTATTTAATCTATCACGGGAGTTTACAGATATAGTGTGCCAAAACTCAACAAGCTCATGGTTGGTATCAGCACGAGTTTCACTCCAACTCCCTGAATTTTCTACACCAATAGCATTGCAAAATTCCCCTAGAGACATAACAAGGCGCTCACCTCTCATAGTAAATTTGCAAACAAAGGTAAGAGGGGGTGCCTTACTTCTCTTCCTGTGCTTTTGGGGCTCCGGGCCCTCAAATCTGAAGGTAGAGAGGAATTCCCGCGAGAGTTCTTCATATGTATCTTGGGGTTCTGGGAGAACCTAAGCAAGCCAGTTGTAGTGACGAAGGTGTCGAAGTCCTCTTTGATCCCCCACTGTTCAAGAACATAGGGATCTTGCCATCTTGTTGTATGTATTTTCAGCTTCTCCCCTACAAAGAATGCATCATCCTCCCACAGATGGTCGTCATCATAATTGAGGGAGACTTTGCATGCTCTTCTTCTTGGTCTTGAGCTCATCCCAACCAAAGCTTTGCCCTTGCTAAACATGATACCTTGCTGCCCAAAAACAATATTCAACAAAAATCAAGATGTAACACCTTAAAACAACATTAAGCCATCCATAAATAGTCTCCACATCAATATCATGCATCAATATCAACTAGAAAACTTGAATCTATGGATTTCCTAAGCATAAAAGGGTGACACCTAGTGCAGCAAAATACTTCATGCATGAGGCATAACAACAAAAGTAATTGGATGAGTGGAGGAGTCACATACCAATGAGCAATCCCACCAAACAGATTTGAAAAATCTGCCCTAAACTTGGAGATCCAAGGATAGCAGGAAGAGAGCTCGAGAAAATTTGGGAAAAATACCTGGGGCTGGTTTCCTGTCGAGGGGAAGGAGATGGGCACTGGATACTCACCTAACCCCCTCTGTGGGCCAAAATAGTGGGTCCCACGCGGCCAGGTACTGTGGCCGCGTGGGACACCCCCTTTTGGGCCCTGGTGGCCCTCTGGTGTCTCCCTTTTGGCTGTTAGTTCCTCTGGTAAAATAACTTACCTCCAAATTTTTCGAGAAAATTTTCTGAACAGAATTTTTCAAACTACATTTCTGGAATTTCTGCACTTTGAAATAATTATGCTCATGCAAATAATCTAAAAATTCTAGAATAAATGAAATCAAACATTCAAAGCAATTTTTATGGGAATCAAGTTTGCATCATTTTCATATTAGTAATGAGGTTGATCAAGTCTCATTAATAATATGCAAAAGATATAATACATGATTCTTTATTTTATATGTTTTCTGAGCAATTTCAAGTCACCTCATATTTGATTGGAATAGTTCCAATCATTAAGATAGCATATTTTGGTTCAGGAGGTGGCAATGCAATCTCAAAGCTTCCTATTATAAGAGTATTCCTTTTAATGGAGTTCACACTCTGGCTTACCATAGTAACAGATTTCTTCTTAGGAAAATAGATAGTGTGCTCATTTCCCTTGACATTGAATGTTACCTTGCTCTCAGTGCAATTTATAACAGCCCCTGCAGTGTTTAAAAAGGGTCTTCCAAGAATAATAGACAAATTATCATCTTCAGGCATTTCTAGCACAACAAAGTCTGTAGGGATTAACACATTAGCAATAGAGATAGGGACATCCTCACATATTCCTATAGGCACAGCAGTTGATTTATCAGCCATTTGTAATGATACTTCAGTTGGAACCAATTTGTTTAGGTTAAGTTTCTTATATAAAGAAAAAGGCATAACACTAACACCAGCTCCTAAGTCACATAGAGCATATTTCACATAAGTTTCTTTAATATGACAAGGAATAGTTGGAATACCAGGATCACCACGTTTTTCAGGCATTTTCCCTTTAAAGGAATATTCAGCAAGCATAGCAGTTATTGCATCAGTAGGAATCTTTCTTTTATTAGTCACAATGTCTTTCATGTATTTGGAATATGGAGGGATTTTAATAGCATCAACAAGAGGAATTTGCAAACACAAAGACTTAATCAACTCAAAGAATTTCTCAAATCTAGCATCATCCAAAGTTTTTATTACCTCTTGGGGATATGGTATGGGTTTTTGTACCCACGGATCCCTATCTTTACCTCTTTGTGGATTAGGATGGCTCTTCTTCTTATTCTTCTCAGTAGATGGAGGGTCTTCTTTATCATTAGGTTCAGGTTCTTCAATATTTTCATCCTCTTGTGGCTCTTCTTCAGGTGAAGGTGATTCTTCTTCTTCATTATTATTATCTTCAGTCTCAGCATCAGAAATAGAAATATCCTTATCTTGCTCTTCAGAGTCATCAATGTCCTTGTTTTCATTGGGAGATTTTCCTGCAGAAGATTTCTTCTTGAGAGCTTCTTGTTCTTTTCTCTTGGGATGGCCTTCAGGAAAATCAGGATCCTGAGTACTTGCACCTCCCCTAGTATTAACTCCACAAACCTGTTTCTTCACCATAAGACTTTCATACAATTGATTTTGAAGAGAAACCATTTGTTCAATTGATTATTCATCATCTCACAGTGTTTAACAATTCTTTTTACCTCTCCCACACTAGCATGTAAACTTTCTCGAAGAGATTTAATTTTGTGAGAGTTCTCCATAATAGTCATTCTAATATTATGCTCCTCAGGATTATGATGATAAGCAAAATCATTCACGTAGGATACATCAACAGGAGGTGTTACCTTTTCATTACCTTTTATGGAGCTAATAGCATTGACTTGAATTGGAAAACATGGTTGATCATCAGGAAGTTTAACACCCATTTCAGATAATTCCTTAAGATGAGAGGTTTTAATTCCCTTCTCTTTAATAGCCTTGGAAGCTTCTTTCATTGTTTCGTTATCCAATTTGAGCATGCCTCTTTTCTTTCCGGAAATATCTCTTCAATATTCCAGTCTTCATAATTCCTAGAGATAGTCTCCAATAGCTTAGTTGCTTCATCAACGGTCCTTTCCCTGAAAACATTACCTGCAATACCATCAAGATAGCCTCTGGTGTTTTCGGTTAGACCATTGTAAAATATATCAAGTATTTCATTACTCTTGAAGCCATGGGTAGGACATTTCCTAACCATCTTACTATACCTCCCCCAAGCTTGGGGTAAATCCTCCTTCTCTTTCTGTGAAAAGTTGCTAATTCAACAGTCAAACCATGAATCTTATCAGCAGGGAAATACTTATTATAGAATACCTGCAAACATTCTTCCTTGCTAGTAATACATCCAGGTTCTAAACGATTATACCAAGTTTTAGCACTTCCTCCCAAAGTAAAAGGAAACAGCTTTAAGAAATAGTAGCGTTGATGGATTTCATCTTTACCAAATAACACAGATAAGTCATGCAAGACAGCAATGTGTTCAAAAGGAAACTCATCCTCTCTACCATAAAACTTATATTTTTCAGCTTTTTCAATTATTTCAGGATCAACACTAAACTCATAATCTTTATCTTTAATTTTAATAGCAGGAGCATTCATTTTCTCAGTAATAGGAAAATATCCATCAAGAGGAGAATTTTTATAGCTATCAAGTTTATCCAATTTATCAAAGTCAGAATTCATAAAAGCCATAGTAAATGCCTCCTCTTCCTCAGAAGAAGTTTCAAATTCATCATCACAGTATTCATTATCTTCTAACTCAGATTCCACATTTTCAGGTGTTTCAGTTATCTCAGATGTTTCAGGTGTCACTTCTTTGTCTATGCTACCACATAATAAATCATTTTCATTACTAGTAGACATTTTAGACAATGGTGAACTAGATAAAACCTTTCCTCTTTTCTTAGGAGCAACAGCAGAAGCAACATTAGGTGAAAAGTTTGGCCTACTTGGCAAATCCGTACCTCCGCGAGTAGTTGAAGGCCTCATTCCTTCAGAGTAGTCTTTTCCTTTCCCATGGTTAGGAACAAGCAAAAGCAGCAAATAGATGATAACAAGTTGTCTTACCAATAAAGCTAGGTTCCCCGGCAACGGCGCCAGAAAACGTCTTGATACCCACAAGTATAGGGGATCGCTGAAGTCTTCGTTGGGAAGTATTACCCAAATTTATAGTTCGACTCGATGGGAACACAAGAATATCAATAAGACCTTGGCAATTGAGGCGTCACTCTCAACCACACCTGTATATCAATAACTTGCAGCAGTAATAGTGATGGCAGTAGTATGATTCAAGTAACAAGCAGAACAGTAGCAGTGAACAAGTGTTTCCCAGTTTTCACCGGAAAAGTGAAAGTGTAACTCAGAGATTCAAAACGTAGGCATGAGGTGATAGCGGGGTGTTGCAAGAATGAGATTGATCATATAATAAGTAACAAATAACAATGTGACCTATCTCTAACTCCGATATATGTAGGTATGTGTTCCATATTTAGTTGTGCGTACTAACCAAGAGAATTTGCACAACATCTATTGTCCAACCTGCCCATTTCACCGGGGCCAACTTGGAACTACAGGTAATTAAGGTCTACCCTTTCGAATAGACCGGAACAATGCATTAACACTTCATGAACACATAGAATCCTCAAACTAAAACATCTCCCCCTTGTTTTCCCTATATGTCACGTTTAGGGTTCGCAGGTTCAACATAATAGCAGGTGATACACTTTGCAGATAAATACCAAACTCAAATATATGATGGGGCAATATAAGTTCAGTACTGAAATCATGCCACTCGGGCCCTAGTAGCAAGCATTAAACATAGCAAGAGTGCATCAACACAATACAAAAGTATCCTCAAGATAAAACCCTAAAATCCCGAACAACGGGTAGCATTACATGATCAATCTCATCCAATCCCCATCCACCTCACATGCCTACAGCGGACTACTCACACATGGTGATGGAGAGGGAGCTCATGGTCGATGGAGATGAAGGCGGTGAAGATGGCGGTGAAGACGGTCTCCGGATCCCTCCACCGGAGGAGAAATCCTGGATCAATCTGTCCCCGAAACGAATATCGTGATGGCGGCGGTGTGTTTCGCGAAAGCTCCTCTCCTCCTAGGGCAAGCACTTTTTCGTATATATGAGGGGGTACGTCGAAAACCGAAGGCGAGGCGGCGCCCGAGGTCCATTTGGGCTGGGCCCACGCGGCCAGGTACAGGGGCTGCGTGGGACCCACCCATTTGGCCCTCGAGCGCTTCCTCGTGTCCATCTTTTGTCCATTGTCCTTCTTTTCCATAAAAATTGACGTGGTAATTTTCCCCGATTTTATTTCCTGCAGAAATAGCCAGAAAAGAGACTTTGCTAAAAACAGCGTCAGATTCAGCAGTTTTATTCAAATATGGGAAGATTCCGGAGCAAATTATGAGGCAAAGTGCTTGGAAAAGTAGATGCATTTTGGATGCATCAACGAGCAAGCTTGGAGGATCGACGATGGTATGGACGCGGTTGAGGGATCCGCAGTCGAAGGAACCGCAACCGATGGAGCCTCGGGTGCGGAAGTCGCGAGTTGGCGTGGATCCGTCAAGTCCTGCACACCAAGCTTGTTGACGAAAAAATTGAACGAACCAACGGTTAAACCCAAACCTGACTCGAGATCGAAGAAGGCCTCCTGGAATCCTGGCGAGTGTGGCTCGAAATCCATCAGAGGATCCGATGCGCTTTTTGCGGGTGAAGCTGGCGTGTTGCCGTTTGTCGAGTGAGCCGGCGAGTTGCCGTGTGCCGCCTGAGTCGGCGAGTTCTGGTTTGTCGATGCAGCCGGCGAGTTGCCGTTTGTAGATCCGATTGGCGAGTCGCCGTTTTCCGATGGAACCGAATAAACCGTGAGTCCAGCACTATTCTTTCCCACAGACGGCGCCAATTGACGAGGGGTACACTCATCAAATCCCATGGTTGAGGACCTAGGGTTGAGATTATGGGGAGAGAACGTGGTAGTACTGGTAGTTTCGTCGGCTGACAAGCAGAGGCAAAGATTTACCCAGGTTCAGGCCCCTCGGGTGGAGGTAAAGACCCTACTTCCTGCTTGTCTCGTATTGATTGTGTGGATTATGCGATTACAGGGGAGCTCTCGCGAGGTATCGATCTCGCTAGAGCTTTTGGTGGTTCGAGTATGGCTTGTCCCTAGATCGGCACCCCTCCCAGCCTTTAAATAGGCTGAGTCTCGGGAGTTCGTAACCGACCTAGTTTACACGTAAGGAAAATCTAAACCGACTATGCCTATGTCTAATCTTGGAGGTTACTCCATCTTCTTGGGCCTCTTGTCTTGGGCTTCGATTAGGCTCTTCGCTATTGGGACTTAGTCGTCACGTGCACCAGGTACCCTCATGGTAGGGTACCCGAGATGTATACCCATGTCAACATACAATCAAGGACAAGTGCTACGTGCCAAAACACCTCGCGAAGGTACGCACCCCGCGAGGGCCTCCTCCTCAAAAGGCCAAGCTACAGAATACCAAGTCCGAGCCACATATTACCTTGCGAGGCTTCCCTCGCGAGGCATGACCCCGCGAGGCCCCTCGCGCGGAAGGACGGGACGCTGTCGCACCCGTGACTCAACGTCAGGGCCCATGTGCCTCTGCGTCCGCCATAGAGTGACGCGTGCGTCTGTGCCCCGCCACAGAGCGCGTCAACCAAAGCTTTCCTCTTTGGTGATTAAAGGTTGCCGACCAACTGCGGCAAGCAAAGCGAAGCCCAAGACCTTCCCTTTGGTGCAAGACGACCGGGCCAGGGCTACGCACCAGCAAGGACGTCATCGACGGTGTCACCGACACGCCCCACGTTTGCGCCATGGACGTTGGCTTTATCTGTGCTAGGGAAGTGCGCCGGCGCCCTGTTTTGGTGCTATGTGGAAACCCTTCCCGCAAATATTTTGGGGGCAGAGGACCGGATCACTATAAGAAGGGCCAAGCCACTACCTTAGCAAGGGTTCCCAACTCATGTAATGTGACCTCTACAAGTAGTGCAATCCCAGACAAGTAGGAGTAGGGTTTTACACCATCATGGTGGCCTGAACCTGGGTAAGCCTTGTGTCCCTATTGCGTGTGTCTTTCGAACACACTACGATTGACCCCTTGGGACAAATCCACAACAGGTATGTCGATCTATTATGCATTGTCGTTGATGCGCTTGAGGACCTTGAAAGGACCATCACCTCTTGGTGAGGGTTTAGACTTCCATGCATCCAGAAAGCGGTCTTTTTGAAGATGTAGCCAAACAAGGTCTCCTTCTTCAAATATCATGGCGCGCTTGTTCTTGTTCATCTTGTGGGCATGTACCTCATTATGCTTCTCAAGAGTTGCTATTGTCGATGCATGTAGCTTCTTCATGTACTCAATGTGCTTGTCGAAGTCCATGTTGGCACGATCTTACAGTGGAAGTGATAGTATGTCAAGCGCGGTTTATGGGTTGAAACCATAGACGATCTCAAATGTCCATCAATGTCTTCCAAAAGTAATTCACAAACTTGACATTTCGATCGGACACAATAGTCATTGGCACTCCATGTAGGCGGACAATTTCCCTAAAGAACAAAGTAGTAATATGTTAAGCATCGTCGATCTTGTTGCATGGAATAAAATGTGCCATTTTTGAGAAACGACCAGTGACAACAAATGTGGAGTCCTTGTTGTTTTTAGTGCGTGGTAGTCCTAAGACAGAATCCATAGCAATATCGGACCAATGTTTGCGTGGTATAGGCAAAGGTGTATATAAGCCATGAGAGTTAAGAGTTGAGTTAGCTTTGAGACATGTCGAACATCGGCGCACTAGGCTGATCATAGAGGCATTGCAATTTGCAAACGATAAAAGAGATCAAACTTTTTTTTTCTAAGGTGGTCGTATCCACCGCCCGAATAGATAGAAAGAGGTGACCCAGTTTATAAGGGAAACCGGGTCCAAAAACCATACAACCTGTACAAAAGAATTACACAGACGAGGCGACCCGCCGCCCACACGATCCAAGTCGAACAAACGCCACAAAACACACCACCAGCTCCGGGGCCGCCGCCCGGCGTAACAACCAGATAAACCTTCGCATTGCCCGAAAGCGATTGGCAGGATCCGCGCGCTCCATGACACCATCAGAGATAGGGACTAGCTCCCCTTTCTCGCCTGCCACTTGTATCCCTTGTGCCTACGGGTTGTGTGTTGGCCTCACTCCTTGTTTCTGAGTTGAGGTGTGGATGTAGCCTGCGTGCTATCTGGAACTTTATTGTGTCCTTGTTGTTTATGTGTTGTATGACTTAACCGGATGGATTTATTAATTTAAAGCTGGGCTCAGCTCGAGCCTTCCGTCTAAAAAAATTCTGTGGTGATTTTGGAAAGAAAATACTCGCTTCTCTTCCGTGTGGCTGACCCACGTTTTGTTATGCTAATGCTGTAATCAAGAGCTCGCTTAGTGGTCATGTAATACTTGTTGAAACTCATGTATGTGCAAGCATGTTAATCAGTTCTCAAAGCCTCTTTGGTGGGTGTTGGCCTGGATCTAGGGACGATGGAGGTCCAGCTCTTTCGGCGAACATTTCGATATCTGACACCAACTTGAACCTCAAACAAAAAACTCGAGTGTGCGCTTCCTTCCTTTCTAACAGCAGACCGCGTGTAAATTAGGGATGCGAACCCGTTTGTGCATTTTGTGCATTTTGTGCATAGCAAGTACAAAATTTTGGTTCAAAGTTTTGTACTAGTTACTAGTTAACATGTACGTGTAACGCACGTCTTCTGAGCGGGCACGGATGAAACTGAATGGCTAAAGCCAAAACGATAGAAACTCTGCGTTGCAACGGGAGAGAGAAAAATCAACTTAAGTCCCATTTGATATTTGTTTCGTGGCACAGTCAATCCATAAAATTTTCGGTCGAGCGCTAAAAACTCGCTTCGGTTATCCGTTAATTATTCTATCCCGGTTTTGGCACCTTCCTTGCTTCCTTGCTTGTCCCTCGGCTTTCCTTTAATCGTTTAAAAATCGTTTTCCTTTAATTTTGCACCTTCCTTGCTTGTCCCTCGGCTTTCCGCGAAATGCAATCTCACATTTAATTTCGCACCCCGGCACTATGTGTGCCGTCCATTGCTTTGAGATTGGGATACAGACTTTGCAAAATTCTCCTGCCACCTCTGTTCTGTGTATTTATTCAGTCCATTATCACCTCTTCTGTCTATTTCTTCAGTCCATTACTTTGAGGAAATCATCTGAAGCACGTAATCTATCTCCTAGTATACGTGCACGTGCAACGCACGTATAATATTAGAACAAATCATTAAAAAGGCTAGCCTCATTTATAAAGGTGAACATACAATGATACAATATAACAAAACCGTCATGAATGTACAATATATTCAATTGCAAACAAAGTCACACATACTACACGTGTATAATTTACATGCCTTCCATCATGGCTTCGGTTATGATTTGTATCTTCTCCAACCTATAAAGAACACCGTTCCTTCAGGCCCCACAATCCGGACAATCTCTAGTAAAATGAACATTATTCAAACCTGCAACCATTGCACTGTTGTTCAAAATTTTAGTTACATAATATAATAATAAGCCTCAGACACTAAATTGTTACCTCTGGGAATAAGTTTTGTGCCCAGCCTATAGAAACAACAATTTGGAAGCTGCATGGTCATGTTGCCTCTTAATTTTGTATGGAGATCCTTCAAATTTTATTCTTGAATCTAACCATATGTACTAAGTTTCAGATTCATCCAGGCCAAAGTAACCTGCACATGATTATGAAAAACGATACGATCATCTGATATTATATAAGTGAATGGATAATATAAATCCCCAATTCCCATAGGGTGCTAAACATGCCAATGTACTGTATTTTCCTCTGCACTGACCACTTCGTCGTGCTCGCATCTAAAGACACAAATAGAAGTCATAAAATAAGTAGCGCCTCTGCCTCTAGCACATCAAGCTATAATTTGGTACCACCTATCCTTACTAAATGTACTGTTAGTACTTAGTAGTATTGCATAAAGGCAAACTTGTAAAATAAAGCCAACGTATCTGGAGCCAATAGATTTTTTACTGCCTGGCAATGAAGTTTCAGAGTTCCTCAATCTATAAAGAACATCAATAATTAACAGCAGCACAATGTGTCTTTGTTCTATGCATAATTAAACAACGGCTCATACATAGGGCTTACATACTCTGAAATCTGCACACAAACATGTCTAGATGTAAATGGAAACTATTTGTTCCTCCTAGATGATAAGCATCTCATGCAGCTTATTTTCAAAAGAAAAATAAACCAAAGTAACAAAATAATAAGAATATACCTGGTGCAATGATCCAAGACAGGGACAATGGCATACTCACTAAATGATGTAGGATGAATGATGTCGTTGGGGCAAAGACAACACTCGATGGCTGCCGAGAAATGAATTAATCATATCGGATTTCACAAGTATCTCACATCTAAATGGTTCTTGACAATGCCATCCGATTTAGCCCTATATTTCTATAGTCCGGTAATGTAATGCTGGTGCAAGAAAATAAAACATTCATCCAATCATCCTGATAAATCATGCCATGCTCTCAGAATGAATCACAAGTATCACACGTAATTAGCAAAGCTTCTACGTACACGCACGTAACCATCAAGTTGCAGCCGTTGTACACTCTGTACAAATCAGTTTGATTACCTAGCTAGCACCAAACGATAGATCCATCTAACGCGAAACCTTACAGGGAAGAATTGCAAGCATGGTCTGAAACTGACCTGATAAGCGTTGGCGCGGCAGTGTCGACTGTCGGCATCACGGAAATCTTGGGAGTTGGGACGCGACCTCTCTCGTCCTAGCAGCTTTGTATTTCCCCTCTTGATGTTGTGCCCCTGTGGTAGTATGGCTGCCAGCTCTGAATCGGATTAGGACGGCAGCAGCATCGTCGTGACCGCCCTTGCTAGGTGGCGCCCGCGTATCTGGGCGGCCGGTAACCAGGTCATCAGTGGATCCGGCGTTGATCGAGATCCAGCGTTGGAGGCGACGCAGGGGATGGCCTGCACCAGCGGAGGGGCGCGGTCCGGCGAGCGTGAACGCAAGCGCCGGCAGGGTTGGAGCGGCGGCGTCGCGTGGGCACCGAGCGCTGCCCCTCGATTCCCCGGCGCGCTGCCCCTTAGTCCTTAGATTCCCTGCAGGTGGACGAGCGGCGTGAAGGCGGCCGATCGCACGCCCCTAAACAGCTAGAAGATCCGAAAAATGGGACAAACAGGTCCCGTTTTCACATCCTTAGTGTAAACTGTCATGGAGAAGAACGGAAGTGCAGCACCGAAACTGGATCAGTGGCAAACAACCAAGGAACTAGAATGTAGCACCTGGAAGAACCTAGGCAAGCTTGAACTTGTACTGCCATCTGCCAACTTAATCTTATTTTAAATATCCTACTACCTCCGATCCATATTAGTGGGCACAACTTTGTCTAGATACACATGTATCTAGTTTAAATACTTAACTAGATACATATGAATTTAGACAAAGCTATGCCCACTAATATGGATCGGAGGGTATGTAAATTTGATCTCTTTTGCCGTTTGCCTGCTTCTATGACGTCCTGGAAGCTGAGTTCTACACATCTTCAAGCAGTATGGTTTCTAGATCAATTGCGGACAAGGAACCGACCTTGAAAGAACATAGTCCGGCTTGAACTTCTGTTGTCATCTACCAAGTTAATCGTATTCTGAATCCTAAAGTTGCACTATCTTTTGGGCTAAACTTATAGTATGTAAACTTGATCTTTGTTATCAATTGTTGTGCTTCTATGATATCCTGAAAGCTGAATTTTACAAATCTTGCAAGGAGGCTGGAAAGCAATCCAGGAACGTGATTTAGGCTCAGGCTCTTTCTTGCAGAGCCGTTCCCCCCCCCCATTCGGTTTGATTTATATTAGCCTGAAACTCTGATGTACACAAATGCCCAATCCTTCATGGTAATTGCCTCCTAGCGCAGCTGCGCTCTTCTGACGTCTCGAGCGCCCACTCCATCCACCGTCCGATCGCGTCCGAGCCAACATCCACACTCCTGGCCCGGCTCCCACCGCCGGCCGGCCGAGCCCCCACCGTTGTCGTGCTGCCGCTGTCATCCGACCACCTCTCCTCCCTAGTTACCGGCGCAGCCCCCGCACTACTCGTTCTCCCGCGGCCGCATGCTCGTCGGAGTGCCGCGACCGCTTGCTCCTTCTGGCCGCGGCCGTGGCTGCCTTCTCGCCGCCTGCCGCCGCCGTTCTCGGCGCCACATCGCAGGCGGCGTGGGTCACGCGCAAGGGGAGGCCGACTGTGCAGTGTACAGGGGATCGGAGCTTGCGCGGAGCCCCGGGCCAGGCGGCGGATGACGAGCTCCAGCCCGATGCGGACCAGACCCCGCGTCCTTGCGATGCGACAACGCCGGTGACCCACAGCCAGTCTCTCACAGTGCTCTCCCTGCGATGCGTTTGGAAATCTGGAAACTGCTCTCGAGAGAACCAAGTCCAGCCTTATCTGTTCCCTGTTTTGCATCAAGGTCCCTGCAATTGCAAATTTTGGAAAACAACTACAAGGTGTCCTAGTCAAATTTTACAGCATAGTCTGGTTTTTTTGTGCTTCCCGTCCCGTGCATCGCAATTTTTTTTGCCGCACACCCGCGTTTTTTTACGAAACACAGTACAAACGCAGACGCACACCTGCGTAGTTTGCATTGCGAATTTAGTCAGTGTCTACTAGCTGTGTAGTTGTTAACCACTAGCTGAAGTTGCCTCATTGCACACCAAAAATTGTTTCTCCTCGTACAAAAGTTGTCTTTAATGGTTGTCGAGTTGCCTCATCGCACATCAAAGTTGCGTACCAATGTTGTGAAGTTGTATCATCTCACACTAATTATCATTCTGAACAACAAAATGCTTACCGTTATTGTGAAGTTGATTCAGCGCACACCAAAATTGCTTACCATTGTTTTGAAGTTGTCTCAAGGCACATCAAAGTTGCTCGGCGTTGTTGTAATGATCTCAACACACACCAAAATTGTTTACCGCTGTTGTGAAGTTGCCTGAACACACACCAAAGTTGTTTTGTCCCGTACCAAATTTGTCGTTGTTTCGAAGTTGCTTACGTTGTTGTAAAGTTGTGTCATCGCGCACCAAATTTGCTTCATAGCGTACCAAACTTATTTTTAGCAGTCGTGGAGTTGCTTACCACTGTTATGCGCGATGAAATTTCGTGTCATACCAAAGTTGTTTCAATTGTATTGTGGAGTTGCTTGCTATTGTTGTAAAGTTGCCTCATCGAACGCCGCAGTTGGTTCACATGATACCAAACTTGCTTTTTTTTTTTTTGAAGTTGCTTACCAATGTTTTGAAGTTGGCTTATCACACATAAAAGTTGCTTCGTCACCGACAAATTTTGCTTCCTCATCCACAAAAGTTGCTTTGGCGTCCAATTTTTTTTTTGCTTTAGCGCCCACAGATGTTGCTTCGTCGCCAACAAAACCTGCTTCGTCGCCCACAAATGTTGACTCGGCACCCACAAAAGTTGTTTCGGCGCACACAAAAGTTGTTTCGGTGTTGGCAAAAGTTGCTTCGACCACTGCAAATGTTGCTTCCTCACCCACAAAAGTTGCTTCGTTGCCCACAAAAGTTGCTCCGGCGCCCACAAGAGTTTCTTCGTCGCCCACAAAGTTGCTTCGTCACCAGGAAAAGTTGCTTTGGCGCCCACAAAAGTTGCTTCGGTGCCCACAAAAATTGCTTCGACGCCCAGAAAAGTTGCTTCGTTGCCTAAAAATGTTCTTTCCTCACCCACAAAAGTTATCTCGTCGCGCACCGAAGTTGCTTGCCGTAATTATGAAGTTTACTCAACGCACACCAAAGTTGTTTTGCCTCGCACAAAAGTTACTTCTATTTGTTGTGGGGTTGCGTACCACTGTTGTGAACTTATCTTGTCCCACACCAAAGTTGCTTTCCAATGTTGTGAAGTTGGCTCAACGCACACCGAAATTGTTTCTTTTCGTACCAAAGTTGCTTTTAGTCGTTATGGAGTTGCTTACCCCTGACATGAAGTTGACTCATCGCACACCAAAGTTGCTTATCTCTGTTGTGAAGTTGGCTCAACGCACACCAAATTTATTTCGCCTTATATGAAAGTTGCGATTACTTGTTACGGAGTTGCTTGCCGCTATTGTGTAGTTGCCTTGTCGCAAAACAAAATTTGCCTCATAGAAAAATACTGAAAAGTTGCTAACTGCCTCATCGCACACCAAAACTTATCCCTGTTGTGAAGCTGCTTATCTATGAAAGTTGCTTTTCTCAACAGTACTGAAGATTCTCGTAGGCAGCCTTAGCAACCGTGAAAAGCAACTAATACAACAAAGTTGCGCGATTTATTCGACTGACGTGTTTGCAGGCGCGCTGCTGACCCGACGAGCGCGGTGACAGTTTTAGGGAGCAACGCAGGCGATGCCAAAGCCGCCAAATGGGGGACCACACTGTCCTGCATGGCATTCCACCCCTTGCCATCGATGAGACCCATGTCCAGATACCTAGGTATCACTGCATCTCACATTCACCGCCACTAACCTCGAGTATCTCACATTCGCCGCCACTAACCTCGAGTTCCCATGTCACCGTTTCCATGCCCTACTGACAATTGTTGTTGCGAAGGATTTTAATTGTTTTTAAAATTGTGTAATGTTGTTTTGAAGTTGGATGCCGCTGCTACAAAAGTTGCATACTGTTGCTTGTGAAATTGCATGTTTAAGCAACTACGGTAAGATGTCATGCAACAAATTTGGCAACATCAAGCAACTAATATGTGGTATTAGGCAGCAATCCGACAAAAACAAACAATTGCACTACAATCAATCGCACAAATTTCTCGTGCCGCCTCACCTTTTCTTACAGGTGGGGCCCTATTATCGGTCTCTCTCTCTTCCTTTCTTTCTCCCTGTCCGCACACACCATCCACACTATACACTAGTACAGAACGACACAAAGGATACCCCTCTACGGAAACGGCAGCAAAAAAACAACAGTCCCGCTCACGAAGGCAACGGTTAAAACAAATACAAGTCGCGCGGCAGGAATGGGGCGCGACACATTGGCAACGGTGGAATATATTTAACCGTATCCGAATATATTGGATACGGTTCGAAATCTGTAACCGTATGCAAATTAAATCGGCCCAGAAAGCCCATTTACCCAATCCTATAAATTCGCGACCCAACCCTAGCGCGTCCGCACAGCCCTATCTTCTATTTTCCCCTTCTACCTTATCCTCTCCCTCTCCGCCGCCTCCCCAGGGCGATCGAAGATCTGGGCAACTTCCATTTGATTCGATGGTGGCCTGGCCTCATCATCGGGGATGGAGGCGGACGAGCTCGTGAAGAAGATATGGGCGATAGAGGAGGGGATGAGGAGCTCAAGTGGGAGATGCGCAAGCTTGTCATGGACCGCCGCGGCGGCGCCGGTTGTCCTCCGTGTACCCGCGCCACACTTCCCCACGCTGCAGCAGCCTCGTCGTCGAGGGGGCGAGCTCTCGCCTTGCTCCCACAGTCCTCGTCGTCGTGGCAGCCGGAGTGCCACAGCCCTTCTCCGCGTCTCCATGCACGTCCTTTGTCTCAACGAGCACGAGCGCTTCCTCGGCGCCCTCCTAAGGTCAGTGTGCAATGCGTACTATCACGGTTGGATTCCTCTGCTCTGATCTGTTCTCTGCTTGCCTTAAATCGGTGCACGACTAAGTCTGAATCTTGTTGACCGATTCAGCTGGTTCTAGGTTTGGTCAATTGTTCAGATCTATGTGCCCGCTCATCACATGTTTGATAAAATGCATCACTCGTGCCACCCACAGGTTCAAGTGTACTTTTATTTGCTAGATCCATCGATGGATTCAGTTTAAAAATTACAGTAGTAGTACATGCGGTACTTCTCCTGCTGCTGCAGTGCACAGACCGGTGTAGAGTAACAATTTTCATTTTTAGACTCACATTTTGTTGCTAGTTTACGGCTGTAATCACCTTTGCCATTCTTCGTGCAGATTAGCATATGTGTTTCCAGAGCAGAGACTCAAGCCCTGTGATGCCCACCAATCCATTTAGAAGAAGAAGGGAAGCTGAGTAGTAGTAGTTTACTAATTACATGTAGTTTTTTTTTGGGATTTTCTGTACGAGTAAATCAGCCGATGCAGTTTGTAAATTTTGAATTGTCTCTCCTGCCTTACCGTATGACTTTGTAAGAGGATATAAATTATTATGTATTTCAGTACAAGAGGACAATTTTGTCTTCATTGCACTGTGCATCATTGATTGCTTCCGCTACCGGTGCTGGCCGGTGGCCTGCCAATTTTTTTAATATATACGATCAACAATGGAAACGGGCAAAATAACCGTTGCTGATGACTCGCTTCACATCAGTATCGGAAGCGGGGAAACGGACCCATTCTCCGTTGCCATAGAAGGTTTGCGCCCGTTGCCATAGTGTCGTTCTGTACTAGTGATACCCCGCTCGAGCTCCTCGATGCCAGTGAGTTGGTGAGGGTCTTCGCTATGGGGAGAAGCGCTCACTAAAAGGCGTCGCTGTAGCCAGTGGGCAGCTTCCATGGCTGTTATTGATGGGGAAACGAGGCGATGCGAGGTCACATGGTGCAACGCCGAGCTCCTGTTGATGGGTAGTTGTGGCGTGGCCGGTGGCGAGTCCTAGCAGGCGGCAGTGGTGACGTCTAGAGGTGGCCAGGAGCCTCCCGCTCACCAGGATCTGGTCGCCATGACGGGAGAGAACGTGGGTTGCGCGGGGACAGAGCTGTGATGACCGGAGCAAGGGGCTGGGGTGGGCGCGGTGGCCGCCGGAGCGCGTGGCGGTCGGAGATGGGGCCAGGGCGAAGCGCGGTGGCGACCGGAGGTGGGGGCTGGGCGGAGAGCGTTGGCGGCCGGGGATGGAGGTGGGGCAGAGCAGGCCGTCGGCCGGAGATGGAGGCGGGGGCGGGTGGAGGAGGACGAAGGTGTGGGCTGTTTTTCTGCTCGATTAGTGGGCATTCGATTTTACCAACGAGCGTCTGGGCGCCCGCTAGACTGACCCATCATTCATTTCAAATGAAATCACCTACGCTGATGAATGGTATGGCACTTGCCATTCACTCATGGAAGGTTGCAATTCCATGAATTCTATAACTCTTGGTGTGCTGAATTACATGATTGTTGCAGAACGCGGACCACAACTGGGCGTTTGTGGGACTGCTGCCTCAAGCAAACTGGGTATCAATATAGGACTTTCCGCATCATCCATGACAATCAAAATCGTATGTTACCTGAACTATTCAACTTTTGACCCTTCATGGCGGGAGGGAAGGACGAGCTGCTGGAGATGCCCTAATTTCGCTTAGTGCGGCAAGGGGAGGACCTACTTTTCCCCCTAGCCGTGGGGAGACTTGAGTACTAGAAGCTGCTAAAAGTGCTCGTCTTAAAATAAACAAAGGGCTGTGAGCTTCGCCAACTTAATAAATATTTACATCTTATAATACATTTGGCACACCATAAATTAGACTAGATAAAAACAGGCAAGTTCAGAGCTTGATGTTACAGAGATAAGATCGGTTTGTGTTTAAACCAACCCATCATGTTTGTATTAGGTAGGGGATCGGTTTTTTTCCCCGAAAAGGGGGAGCTACCAAGCCTCTGCATCAGGATGATGCGTACGGCCTTTATTGATTTTATTGAAAATTATTCAAAAAGTCTTACAGTTCAAGGATCACAACGGGTTGAGACATGTATCAACCAGCGAAAAACCAGAGCAACATGAAACTCCTATGCATCAACATGCTATTCTATTTTCATATCGCCAGCCGAATTGGGTGAAGAACTTCTACGTGACCGTCTCCAAACGGTTGCACCCAATATCCATGTCCTGCCGACGGTCCTGCGACTGGAGATAAGAGCACGTACGGATCCAATGCGTGGTGAAAGGAATAACCTGCAAGAAAGAAGTCGTTTTGGCCTTGTTAAAAACATAATCATTTCGAACATGCCAAATGACCCAAAGCAAAGCACAAACCCCCATGGACAATTTCCAAACAAATTCGGTATACTAGTTTTGGGCTTTGTCTTTCTTGTTGACTCCATGCAACCAATTTCTAAAAAATTCGGTATACTAGTTGGTGGAGTTATATTGAAAGCCACATGGACAATGCGCCAAATTACACGAGCAAATGAACAAGAAATTAATAAATGTTGTATCTTTTCCTTTTTATCACAAAAACAACATTCAGTACACCCATTCCAATTTCGCTTAACCAAGTTATCTTTTGTTTAGATAACTCTCCGGTGTAGAAACCACATAAAATTCTAATTTTTAGTGGCACTTTCATTTTCCAGATGTATTTACGAAGATATTTTGTATGACCATTCATAAAATCTAAATACATTGATTTGACGGTAAAAACTCCTGAGTTAGTTAACCCCCAAACAAATATATCCTTATCTATACTCAAGTTTATATCCATTAGGCGGCTAACTAAATGCAACCAACGAAACCATTTGTTTCCTGTCAGAGCTCTTCTGAACTGAATGTTCGGATTTCCTGCTCCTACACATGTGCCACAGAAACTTGATGTACAAGTTTATATCCATTAGGGGATCAGTTTAATTATGATCCGCTTTATTGTAAACTTGATGTACAAGTTGTTTGATCAATATAAAAGCAGAGCCAGCCATATGGGCTAACCACGGCTTATATTAATGTTTAACTTGGTATCAGAGCATGTTCCCGATCTAGGGCCTGCTAGTCGTGATGGCCTCCTCCGCGCTACAGATTTCCACCGTTGTCGGCGTCACCTTTTCCGCTTCCCACTCCCTTCTCGCGGGTCCAGTCACCTCTATTCCCACCACCATGCCGACCACCTATACGAACACCATCACTATTCACCTTGACTGCACCAATTTTATCCTATGGAAGAGCCAGGTCATGCCTAACATTGCTGGATATGGATGGTTCAGCTTTCTTGATGGTAGTTGTGCCACGCTGCCCGTGACAATCACCACCGGGGAAGGCACCGCTGCCATCACAGTGGAAAATCCGGCATATGCCCTTTGGTGGTACATGGATCAGCGAATCCTTGGCATCCTTCTCGTCTCCATGTTCGAGGATATTCTTGATCAGATGGTTAGCCGCAATACTTCTGCAGCCATCTGGGGGTGCCTCACCTCCATGTTATCCGCCCAAACTTGTACATGTGTGCGGCAGATTCGTCATTGGGGCGTTCAGGATCGTTACCAGGGCAAGGACCAAGTTCAAGTCGCCAATGGTGCAGGTTTGCACTACAAGAAATATGCTGATACATGACCCTCTATTTTCGTCACTAAATCATCACTATTTTCATTTATGACGATTTTATGACCAAAAACAGATCGTCGTCAATCTACCGTCAGTAATCAAAAATTACGACCTTTTTTTGAAATCGTCATAATTTTCTATGATGATTTTGGACCGTCATAATATTATGACGATCCAATTTCGTCACTAGAAGTCTGCCAGGCCACATCAGAACCTACGTGGCGCGTCCTACGTGGCAACATTATGACAAAATGAAATCGTCGTAAATCAAAATCGGCCCAGTCCTTCCGGTGATCTATATGGGCCAAGCCCAATAATTCCGACCTTTTTCTTTTAGATCTTGCGTTACATGGTCCAATTCACTTTTGGGCCTTGGCATTTTTACGATCCAGTTTTTGACTTTTGGGCTTTGGCCTTTATCCAGTTTAGATTTAGTCCCACTTGCCAGGTGATCTACGTGGGTCCCACTTGTCAGGTTTTTTATGTCTTTCCAATTTAGGACTGGTCCCACTGTCAGATGGCCCACAGGTACCCATCAGTTCTCTATTTTCAAACAAAGTCAATAAACAAGTAATATACAATATAACAGCCAGACAAGGTGTATTACAATCATACAAAGTACACATCACGTATTCATATTTCATATAACAGCCAACAAGGTGTATTTCAATCATGCTCACAGTGCACAACAGGTTTTCAGCTATAAAATACAACTAAATATCAAAATAACCAGCACTAATGAGCTAGAGTGCTAGACCACTTGTTGCGTGCAGGTTTTCTTCGGGCTGGAAGACGAACAGGAGCAGGAAGCTCCCTATCCAATTAAGCTTTCAACCTTCCCATCTTGGATGCCGAATCTGCAAAACTGGGGAGAAAGATTAAGCAACTGGACTAGATCAATATGTAGTCAGGTCCCACAAATTTACTTAATCTCTAAACTAGGTAGATACAAGAAAGCATGGTGAACATGTATAAGGACAGCGAAACAGGTAAAAAGGTTTTTGTATCATGAGAAATAATAACAGAATTTCTGTAGAACAATCACTGAACAAAAACTGTTCCGAAATAATTATGAACTGGAGATCGCAATCTTACTTCCATTGAAGTGGTGGATGGTGACCTTCGCTAACATAGAAAGTCCTCGATCTCAGACTTGAAAAATTGGGCACATTCATGGCATAGTTTGTTCAAGTGTTTTCATATTGGGCACAAACGTGCATCTTGGAACCATGAACAATGTTGCCGAAGAAAGTTTTAATTTATTTTGCACAAAAAAATCATTTTCATTTCCTGAGTGCGAAAATGGTTTTTTTTGTGAAGCACCTACAAAAATATGTTGAAAAATTGGAGCACTACATTTTTAAATACTAGACCATATTTATGAACCAAATCAATATTTGGATCATCTTGATCTGAGTATGCAAAATTGAGGGTGAAAGTAAATTTAGACTATCCTAAAAAACGGAACTCTATTTATGTGGATTCAAACTCGTGACAAGCCCATATTTCACATCTATATCCAGCTTCCAATGATCTATGGGCCGCTGACCCACTCGCACAGCAAAAACGTTAATGAAAAAAAAAGGCGGAGAACAAGAGCCGATGCCCCACCGGCCCAGGCCCATCAACGCGATTAAGGTTTATTAAATAGGTCTGATGTAGTGTCGTAGCACGAACAAACTGTTGGTCTGTCTTGGATCGGCACGACTGGATCTCGCGGGTTTGAATGCCCATCTGTCCGTTTTTGGTGCATTATTTCACAAAACGTTTAGAGTGTTCGGCCCCGCTTGTCAGCTCTCATAGGTCTGCATGATTGTCCCACGTGTCAACCTACCGGGTCCCCAATGTTAGCTAAGCATGATAGGACATGGGGCGGGATATCAGGTCGGTGGGGCAGGGCGGACCCACATGTCAGGCTAGGCAAAATTGATGATGTAACCGTTCAGTAGATACGACATGTAGACATAATTAATGATGTGGTCGTCCAGTAGACACGACACGTAGGCGGAATTGATGATATGACCATCCAGTCATACCAATGCATCCACATTTACGATGTCTCGACGATATAAATTGGTAATCATTTATGACGATTCCATCTTATAAAAACGATGACCTTCTTGATCCAAAATGTCGTAAGTTTTACAATGTTTTGCCCCTGCGAACGGCTTACGACCATCTGGTGTGAAATCGTCATAAATTTATGACTAATTTATTCAGGGTCACTATCAAAATGTCATGTGCCAACACATTTCTTGTAGTGTTGTCTACTACTCATGTTGGTCATTCACGTATAGCTGGTTCCTTGCAATCTCTCGACTTGAAAAATATTCTTCGTGTTCCTGGCATTAGCAAAAAATTGTTGTCCATTTACCGCCTTGTTTCTAATAATGACATCTTTCTCGAGTATCATAATTATGTTTATTAAATAAGGACAAGGCATTCATGAAAATCATTCTTCGTCGTAGAAGCAGTTGTAGTCTCTATCCTCTTCCTTTTGGTAGAGCCCTATCTTCTGAGAAAAAATAATCCGTTGTTCGGGTGCGTGCGCACCCCTGTATGCCTAAAAAAACAATCCGTTGAATTCGGTTGAGACTTTAATAAAAGGCCATCTGCATCCTCTAGATGCAGAGTCTGGGATAGCCCATGTCCAAAAAAAATGCAACCCGTGTAGGAAATTCGCACTAATCACATCGGCCTCTGTCATCGTTGATTAAAAGAGACTGGACAATTGATCTTCGCACAAATAAACTAAATATTTCCACTGATTAATGTTGGTATCCTTGTCTCCATTAGAGAGAGTGATGCTGATTTGTCATCGTGTGAGTTGGAGCACGATGCTCCTCTGCAGTGGAGGAGCCAGGATTCGAGTGAGACTTGGGAAAGACGCTCACTTTTCCCCTTCTCGGTCCTTCCTCCTCTCTACTGTTTGAGAGCCGTCTCGGCTTTTCCTTCCTCTTCCCCGGCTCGCTCCTCTCGCCTCGCCGCCGGCGATGCCGGTAGGTGTGGAGAAGGATGCGTAGCACGGGCTGTGAATAGTAGGAGTAGGATTAGATTTAGCTTTGTTGTTCGCTCTATGCGAGTCTTCGTGGCGTATGCCCGTTTCCTTTTCTTCTTCCTTTTTCTCGGCGGATCTCCGGCGACTAGCAGCGGCGCCGGAGCTGGGTTTCTCCCTTTCTGTCTCACAGATCCATGGAGGATCTTAAGCAGAGATGGAGGTACTCAAAGCCATTCAAATGAAACCGCTTGCCGTATCCTCTGTTTTGCAGATCGAGGGTTGGTGTGCTGCACTTGTCCTCTGGCTGACCGTGGCGGTGAGCAGAGGAGATGCTGCTGCTACTCTTCCTCTAGATTGGCGAAGCAGATCTGGAGCTGGTTCGTTCTCGCGCTCAAGCGTGGCGTGAGGCGGCGACTACGATGCTCCTCCGGCAGGCTTGCATGGTGCAAGCAGAAGCAGGAGTGGCTGGGAGTCGGCTCCTTCATCAAGCGCTGTCTCCTCTTCTTCGAGCACGGATCATGTCTTCCTTCAATTGGCCGTGGTGGCGAGGTGAGGAAGAAGATCTTTTGCTTGGTGAAGTTGTTCGTGCTGCATCCTGGTGTTCATCACGCGGTGGACAAGTTCGCCGCCGCGTATCTGTGGCCAACTCGGTGGCCGAAGTTCAACCTCCATGGCGGAGGCCTCCTCAAGCAAGCGCCAGTGCTCGGCGACGTGAAGCTGCCAAGTGGTCCGTCCCCGGCTGCCTCTCGTTTGCTGGCGTTTGTGGTTACTCGTCGGAAGGGAGAGTCCGAGCACCAGAGCTCTGATGATCTTGGCGTCCTCGCTTGGAGATCACCGGCGAGCTGTGGCGGAGGTGCCCAAGGACCTGATTGTATTCTTATTTCTAGTTCTAGGGTGCTTTTTGTAAAATCGAAGGCCCTTTCTTCGAATTTTAGGTCTTTTAGGGCAAGAGTTGCAAAGGGCCTTTTTGTAAATTGTACCTGCCACGTGGATATATGAAAATCGCAGCACGGGGGTCTTTGACCCCAACCCTTGTACAAAAAAAAAAGAAAAGAAAAAAGAGTGAGATTCGGGCCAAAAATAAATTGTTTTTTACAACCCACACGGCCCTGCTCCTCTGGTCTACCCACGTTGGTGACGAAATTATTTTTTAAACGAAATCTTGCAAGATGGAATTATTACAGGAAAACGCATCCAAGAATAAATTGGTTTTTACGCGGATGAGGAACAGGAGACAAAGCACATGCTCACCAATTGTTTCTTCCGCTGCAGCATGCTCCACTCCTCTGTGATGATCTGGATGGACCATGCATGCATGCATCGGCCAGTTGACAGTACGCAGATCTCATCTGACTCCAAGTTTATTATTACTCGGGAAGCTACAGATGTCATCTCTCAGTATCTCATTCTCCCATCATGGGTGCCAGCATGGAGCATAACCTTTCATGCCAAAAATATTTACCTCGTTACCTGTGATAATTAACTTTGGAGATACATGCATTCAGTCAATCAGGCACTGCACATTTTGGATCAGTCAGACTTGCTTAAGTTTTCTGAAATACTTACTGTATTAGTGGCTTGCAGGTTGAGCAAAGGCAAAGCTAGAGAAGTACCCTAAATTCCCTTGGTTATTGGTGCGCTAGTACATTGTTGGCACTGATCCGAGATCGAGGCCATTTGTTATGTGACCTTTTTGTTTCTTCGAGCACTTGGGTTCATCATCAAATGTTAGTATTATTTTTTAATTTCGAGGGGAAAAGTGTGGAGTCAGTTTCCTTACTTTTTAAGTTAGCCATTGTAATAAAAATCAAAATGAGCTTAATGCTAGAAACTAGCGAGAGATTCCATGCATCGTTCAGACGACGAAAGATTAATATCCATTTGCTATCCATATAATTATATCGGGAATTAGCTGTACTTTGGATGATGCAGTGCTTGAATGGATAAAGAATACCCTTGGAAATGCAATGGGTTTACCAACCGGCAATGTATATGCATACAGTATTATACAGTGGTTACGAGATCCCTATCAGCTAGTGTACTACTATGATCGAGGCGCGACTGCATTATTATTCCCAACGCTGACCGAAATGCATGCATGGGGGCAACTCTGTCCGTCTTAGGGCGTCTCCAATGCTTAAATTTCATCCAGGCCATAAGCAGGGCCCCACCGCTTGTGCTATAGTCGATTAATACTTCCGCAATGCTTAAGTACGAGCTGGGCCATAAGCTGGACCCCATCTATCTGTTTTCCTTTTTTTTTCCACCGAACTCTCCTTTTCCTTTGCGTTGGCTGCTGGGTGTGGCAGCACTCTCCGTGGGCCCGTGGATGATGGTTTGGCAGACAAATAGTGATATATATTGTATAGAATTGCTTGTGGCCGGGTAGTACCGGTATGGCTGGGTCTTAAGCTTTTTCCTCTATGGTCGATGGCCACAATGGTTAAGACCGGGCCACAAGGTCACTTTTCCCCCTAAGACCGACCCTTAAATCAACATTGGAGACGCCCTTAGCGTTATCGGATTATGTAGCGCTACAGAAATATTCTTGTTCTTTACACGATTGTTATAGCATCTCCCTCCAAATGACTCCAAAGGTCCAATGGGGGTCCGGATGACAAAATCGCCCACTAGTGGCACCCCAAAGGATCGGGTCGAGCGAAATCGTGTCCGGCACCCCCGAGGGGCCTCCAAACTGTACATTGCCGCCTCTGGCGTCAAAATTCTCAATCTTCCCTCCATTTCCCAAACCCTTACGCCGCCGCCGCGACCTCCTCGCCTTCCGCCACCATGCCGCCAAAGCCCGTCGGCCTCTCGAAACCCAACGGTGGTCGCAAGCCGCCGGCGTCGTCGCAGCCGAAGAACAAGGCGATGAAGCGGGAGCCAGGCCGAGCTGCGCACAGCCGCTTCCCACCTTCGGCAAGTCAGGCGACTGAAGGCGAAGGACAAGGCGGCGAATGAGCCCTCGCCAAAAGATACCGCCGAGATGTTGATCGCAATGAGCCAGAGTAGCTCTAGCCTAGCCGGCGCCGGCGTCTTTTGCGGGTCGCCGTCTGCCCCGGCCTTCTTCGAGGACACCTCCGGCTACCAGACGCAGCTTTCGCGGCAGTCCATCTCCCCCGACGAGCTGACCCTCGATCTGAACGAGGCGCCATTGTTGTTCAACGACTCGCCAACGATGCGGCGGACGACATCCAAAAGCGGCAACGCGACCGCTTCGCACGGCCACCTCTTCGGGCATGAAGGCACTAACGCGGCCGACCCACTCGGCGAGGTGCGTGCTATTTATCTTGCTGATCCGCTCATTTATTGTGTTGGCCGGCCGATTGTTGTTGTGCGCACTTATTGCCGGCGGCCGGATGCAAATGGTTGTTCTGCGCAGTTATTGCAGGTGCCGGATGCAAATTATTATTTGCACACTTAATTGCAATACGGGACGGCCGTATTTGTGGTGTAGGATGCTGGCGCCAATGCGATGGCTGAACTGATCGCCGGTGGTGCCTACGAAGGCGCCAGCGCCGATCAGTTCGGCCAGGGCGAATAAGGGGAGGGCGAAGAAGAGGGCGACCAAGGCGAAGAAGGGGAAGGCGAAGAAGGGGAAGAGGATGGCGGCAAGAAGGCAGGTTATCGAGGCCGGACTTGGAGTGACAAAGATGACGTGTTGTGGTGCGAGTCGTGGATGGCCGTGAGCATGAACGGCACGACCGACGCCAACCAAAAGAGGGATGCCTATTGGGCACGCATACATAAGGACTACACCGAGGGAAGGGCATATCCATCTCATGATGTGTTGCCCAATCGCAATACCAAACCGGTTAAAAGCCGGTGGGGCGTCATCTCGACGCTCACTAGCAAGGTTCATGGTTGCCATGAGCAAATCATGAATAGAGATGAGAGTGGCAAGAATGACACCGACAAGGTTATCCGGTCATCTTAACTTGCGTCTTACTTGTAACCGGCTATGTTTACAAAAATATTTGACTTGTGTTCGTTTGCGTAGTTGAACGATGCCGGCTACATGTACATCGACTTGGCAATGGATCGTAAGAAGGCATACAAGTTGATGCATTGCTGGGAGGCGCTTCGCGACTGCCCGAAATGGAAGCACCATGTCAAGGATGTGGCCGAGGGAGATGAAAGGAAGCTGCCGGCCGCCAGCGCCGATCGTCCAGAGATGGGAGTCAAGGCGTGCAAGGCGGCCGCCAGGGCTGGCAAGAAGACGACGGCCTCGTCGTGCAGCATCCAAGAGTCTGTGAAACTCTATGTCACCGAGTTGGCCGTGTTGAGTGCCGAGAAGAAGAAGATACAAGCCGCGGCCGAAAAAGTGGGAAATCTACTTCGAGATGCAAAAGACCAAGTTCAAGGCCCATGAGAAGAAGGAGGAGCGTCTGTTCATGGCCACCAACACGAGTGACATGAGCCCCAACCAGAAGTCCTACTTCGTGTCCGAACGAAGGCGCATTCAGGCTGAGAAGGCGGCGGCCGAAGCGGCGGCGCTCGAGGAATCCGAAGAAGAAGGTGAGGGGGTCAAGGACGAGGAAACCGACGCGTGATCGACATGCACCATTGCGCCGGGGGAGCCCTTTTGATGGCCGGCATTGGAGACTAGTTCTCCGGCGCGGTCGAAACTATGTCATGGCCGGGATTTCATATCCGGCGCGGTTGAACAATTTGGTAGCTGCATCTATTGGAGACTTTTATTAATGCATGCATCCAATTATTACATACGATTACAACTAGAAACTAGGAAACACTACTCGTCGTCATCGGAGTCAGCGTTCGGTGTTCCAGGCCCGTCGTCCGCCGGCGCCGCGTCTGGAGTACCCGGCTGCCACTCCGGTGCCGCTGCCTGGGGGACGACCGGTGTTGCATGTGCACCAGCCACACATGACGGCCACGGGGACCAAGGTTCCCACGGTGAGAAAGCAGGGCGTGCCGGTGATGGAGTTGCGGGCCCGGCGTCCTGCTCCTGCTCGGCCTCGGCGTCCTGCTCCTGATCGGCCTCGGCATCCACCACGGCCTCCTGCTGCTGCGCCTGATCGGTGGGCACCATGGCCTCTTGCTGCTGCGCCTGATCGACGGCCACCACGGCCTCCTTCTCATGCTCCTGATCGGCCACCACGGCCTCCTACTCAGGCAACGACATGGCGAGCGAGTTGTGGGCGGTGGTGCGCAGAGAGAATGTGAGCGACGCGCGGCCGGCGAGGATGGTTATATTGCTGCTAAGCGGTGCGAACGCCACCCCGAAGCGACGCGGCGGCGGTTGCACGTCCACACCAAACTGCCGTGTTCCGAAGCGACGCGAAGGTGAACCGGCGGCGGTTCCTGCGCCCGCAAGGTGTTCGATCTAATGCTCAAAATTAGGGCCGTTTGGGGGTGGGCCTTTGGGGTGCGCCGCTAAGGGCTGCACCCTCCATTCGGGTGAACACATGTCCGGCACCCCCCAATTAGGCCTCAATTGGGGTACCGGACACCGATTTGGAGTCCCCGGTGGAGATGCTCTTATCACCATTTTCATAACATAGACGATGAAGAGCTAGCAGGTGAGCTTACAGTGAATGCGTTGTACTAGTACTATCCGTTGGAAGAGCAGGACTACGACGAGTACCGTACTAGTGGTAGTTCGGCTTTGGAAGTCAAACTAGTGCAAAGTGTCGGCAATTAATCCAATGCACCGTTAAGCCGTTGACCAAACTAAGTTAATTGCCGCTGGCAAAGGCACTTGGACTGAGCTCATGCTCATGTAAAAACAAAATTCAGTTGAAATTCTCTTTCAAATGTGAAACAAAGCATCTCCGAAAGTTCGGAAAAATACTAGGGCGAGAAAAGAGAGCAAATAAGAACTCGTTGTAGTGAGAAGAACAAAGAATTCTTAATGCATACTAAGCCCTCCGATCCAAAATAGGTGCCGCAGTTTTGAACTGAAAGTAAATGTCGGTTCAAAACTACAACACTTTTTATGGATGAGAGGGAGTACATCATATCCCGTGAATTTTAGAACATTTGGCAATATTTTTTGGAAAAGTAGATGAACTCTTTTTTCTAGACGAAACAATAGCTTTTCACCACAATCTTTGGTCCTCTTTCTCTTTTCCTCAGCTGCCTTTGTAAAAACAAAAGATTTTACCCATGCGTGTCCAGCTTGTCCTGGAACTCCGCATTGCCTCATGGAAAACGACGCCTCACCATAGCCAGACCCACTGACTCCCCGGTCCCACCCTACGATCTCCTAGACGCAGAGCGCGTTTCGACACCACAGTACTGCTCCCCTCTCTCTCTTTCTCTGTGCCTGCTGCTGCCCCGCGTGCGCTCAGCTCGAGCAAGTCAGTCTGAGCTGAGGAGAGGCAGAAGCGCCATCTCCCGTCTCGGCACCACCGCTGCGAGGGCCAACGGGCGGGATTCTTGGAGGTGACTGGGCGAGCGAGCTTTGCTGCTCAGAGCAGGCCGCGAAAGCCGCCGCCTCCGTCTCTCGTATAGGGCTGTAGCCTCTCCTCGTAGGCTGCGGCGGGGGAAGGGAAGCAGGCAGCAGCATAGGCACGGGAAGAATCATTCATCAATCGTCGTCTTCTCCGCCCATGCTCCCCTCTTTCTCTTCACGGGAAGACTAAACCGAGGAGCCTTCCTCACGGGATTCACCGGGCTTCCCAGCCTCAACAGGTCTGCACATTTCTTCTCTCCCTCGCCCGCCTCCTCTTGTTCTTTCTTCTCCAAAGCAGGATTTATGCTTAGCTTGTCTTCTCCTTTCTTCCTCTCCTGAAGATTTGCTTGTGGGAAGTTGGTTGACAGCTGATTGCTTACCTAGTATGAACAAATGAAAGCTTTGATCAGTCGCGAGTATGAACAAAAGGAGCTCTTCTGCTCGAGATTCGCTTTCCTTGTCCTTACCTCTGTTCATATGCAGTTCTCGGATGCGTAGGGCCACTTTGAGCGTGTTGGATGGATCTGCTCATTCATGTTTCTCTTCCGACTGAACCAATTAAATCCTTCCCAAGAAACAACCACCGTCACTACTCTCTACTCTCTACCCCTTGCCGCCACCATTGCTGGTCTTTTAAATGTTGTTTCTTTACTTCTTTACCAGTAGTAATGTTGGGTCGGTAGGTACACTTCTCTACATTTTTTCCTGCAAATTAGATTGTTCTAGTTAACAACCCCCTTTTGTGTCTCTTCAATTTGCTGCCTGGTTCAGAAATGACAGTGCATGATTTCATTTCTACTGTACTTAACTGCACTTCATTTGTTTCTACTGGGAGTGGGAGGCATTTGGTGACAGTTGAAGTACTTATGTGTCCACTGTCAACCTAAATAGGTTTTCTTTAGCTGTGCCCAGAAAGGGTTTGCAGTACCGACATGTTAGTTCGGTTTAAGCCATCACTAGAAAGCTGTAGCCTTTATTACAGTTGGTAGTTGGAGATCTTTCTCCTTCTGTTAGGACTAGCCCAGGTTGTCCAGGGCCGACCCATCATCTTTTTCTGACTTTTCAGTTCCAGTTCTCTCCAGTCCTCCATGTTTTTTCATACATTGATCATGGTTTGTCAATTGTGCTGAATAATAATGTGCAGGTGATGCGCGCTAGCAGTCACAGCAATGGCTTCGCTTGTACCTGGGGTCCTCCTGAAGCTCCTTCAGCACATGAACAGCGAAGTGAAGGTCACCGGCGAGCACCGGTCGTCCCTTCTCCAGGTTGTCAGCATCATACCCGCGCTTGCCGGGAGCGACCTGTTCACCAACCAGGGTTCTACCTCAAGGTGTCCGATTCGTCGCACACGACTTACGTTTCCCTACCGGAGGAGCAGCATGATCTCATATTGAGCGACACAATTCAGTTGGGGCAGTTCATCCATGTAGATCGTCTTGAGGCAGCCACCCCGGTGCCGATCTTGAGGGGAGTCAGGCCAGTTCCAGGCCGACATGCGTGCGTCGGCAGTCCGGAGGACCTTGTGATGACCAGTTCCTCCAGTTTTCTTGGCACCAAGAGGGCACAACCATCCATCAATGGCTCCAAGGATGCTAACCCCTTGTCACTAGAGAAAGAGCAGAGCAGGTTACAGAAAATAAATGCTTACGTGAAAAATAATGGGACTGAAAGCAAGAAACCACAGCTGACCAAGTCGAACTCCTCCCTCTCGAAACAAGCGCTGGCTAGCCTTTTTGATAAGAAGGAAGTGATTATCTCAAAGCCAAAGTCAAACATTGCTAGGTCGACGCCTTCATCGCCTAGCAGCGTCCATTCTCTTCCAGCGTCATTTGAAAGATTGCCAAATGATATGAAGCTGAGAGCAAAAACCAAAGGAGCAGACAAGTCATCACCATCTAGGTTATCCTTGCTAGAAAAGGCTGCTTCTGTGTTGAAGGTTACTACAGCAGGTAGGAAGTCCTCTGCAGGTAACTTGCTTAGTAATACTCTCTCAAGTATTGAATTGGGACCAAAGGCGTTGAGAAGAAGCTGGGAAGGGAAGGTGGATACAAAAAGCAAAGGCAATTTAGATGCGAAGGCAGCCAAACCTGACAGGAAGTCTGAGAATAGGAGCACATCGGTATGCTGACTATGCTTGTCATTTTATGGGAAAATATGCGTGTTATGTTTAATTCGTGCCAAGCATTGACCATAGAATCTACAAGGCTATCTCGTGAACATAGTTTTTACAGGCCTTCGGATATCGCTACGATGCTCAATCTCATTATGGTTCCTGTTTGTGTCCTTATGAAAACAATATCCATAATAACTAAACTTGTTTCTTTATGACCAGACTCCTAGACGAAGACCACCAGAGGAGAAGCCCACGCACAAGGATGACACTAAGATTCAGACTCCTCCCAGGAAGAGCACAGCAAGTGCTCCTTCAGATGATTCTGACAGAATGGTCAATAAGCATCTGTCTCCTATAAGGCGGTCGACAGGGGTTTTGAGCAACCCCAATATGACAAGTTTAGTTAAGATTGCTGCGAATAGCAAAAAGCTGAGCGATCCAAGCACTTCATGGACATCGCTTCCTCCACCACTTGCTAAATTAGGAAAGGTATGGCTAGTTAACTAGCTCATTGACATGATCACTAACTTCTTAATGCATGGCACCTTTCAGCAACTGCGCTTGCAGTTTTTTTATGTTTACCTACTGAATTAATAAATATACTTGCTATACTATTCACCAGATATGTGAAAATTCACGTATACATAAACTCTTACCAGCAGGGGCCTATATTGTTGTTGCTGTAAATCTTTTCATCCATTTCCTTTAGGCCACTGATTGAAGCAAATATAGAATGGCCTGCTAGCAATATACCATATTTACCCAGGAGGGGATGATAATATACCAGTTTAACATGTGGTAGTTACGTATATTATGTGCTTGTGCTTCATGATTTCGTTTTATTTTGTTACAGGAGCTTCTCAAGCATAGGGATGCGGCACAAATGGCTGCGGTTGAAGCCATACAAGAAGCCTCTGCTGCAGAGAGCTTGCTTCGATGTTTAAGGTAATTTTTATCCTCTCATTACAGCATTTAGTTTTAGTCTTTTAGATTAACATACCTACAATTAATATCAATTCATGGCATTGCCAACTTATGCCTTCAAGATTCTAATATCCATTGACCTTTAATTGTTCCTCTTTTAGGAACAGTTCCATTCCTCCTTTGTCACCTCAATTCTTCTGAATTTCAAATGCCATTTTTTAGGCTGGCACCTAATGATAGCTCTTATTAAGTGAATATACATGTTTGAAAGTCTTTAGATGTACTCCCCTTTAGCTCTTTGAAAACGTTTTTTTTCCCATTCAACTCCATTCAAAATTCAGCAATTGATGGGAAGCATCTAAGTGTCACATGGCTGCTATTATTCTGATCGTTTGATAGCCTTCAAAGTTGATACTTCTCTAGATGTTTATCTCACATGGTTCCTGAAATAATTGACACATTCCAGATGTCCTGGCTCTAGCTGGCTTGCATGTTGCAATGATGCTATTAACCATCTGGGCTGGCTCCCTCACCTTTTCACACATACACGGACTTGTGATTATTTCTGCACATGTTTGGAGTTTACACTTCACATGTTCTTGTCACAGTAAGCTAGGCAACACCAGTATCTTCACACAGTGTGCCGATTCTTGTTATACTACCAAACTAGAAGTGTACTTGCTAATGCAATGTGTCCTCTAGAAACAATGTTAACTGTTTGAAAGCAAATGCATTGTGTTGTTTTTCTGATCTCCCAGTTCTGCTCAAATTAGAGTTTTACTGTAACACTAACATTACAATTTATTAAGACTGTGAACTATCACCGGTGATTCAGTAAGAACTCAATTTACCTTCATTGTTGTCTGTTGATCTGAGCAGCTCGTATGCCGAGGTGAGCTCGACGGCGGAGGAGCAGAACCCGCAGCTAGCTGTGGAGCAATTCCTTGCTCTGCACTCAGCCATGTCACGTGCCACAGTCGTTGCTGACTCGCTAACCAAGGCAGCCGCTGCGACCTCTACGGCGACCTCACCGGACCGATCAACAGTGGTTGAAACCGCGAGCATCGACGAGGAGTCCCTTGCCATCGCGGCGGAACGCCGCCGCCGTGCAGCATCCTGGGTAGGCGCCGGTCTCGCCACTGACCTCTCCCCCTTCTCACTCTATAACCTCAGGCCAGCCCCCGCCAGTGCGGCCTCCCCGCTGGCTGTAGTGCTCGTCGACGAGGCGGCGAAGCCGGCGGCAGTGAAGGCATCGCCGCCGGCCAAGTCGCGGCTATCGCCAGCGAAGGGAAAGGGAAGGCCTGGCCCTGCCGCGGCAGCGGCGATGTCGGCGTCCACTCCTCCGCCGGAGTGGGAGAGGGGAGGTGGCGCGGAGGAGAGGGGCGAGCTCGCGAGACGGCTGGGGGAAGATGCGAGGCGGTGGTTCCTGTCGTTCGTGGAGCGGTTCCTGGACGCAGACGTGGCGGCGGCAGCGCCGTGGGACCGCGACCGCGCAGCCAGGATGCTCCCGCAGCTGAAGCGCGTCAACGACTGGCTAAGCGAGATCGGGAAACCGCCCGTGGTGGAACCGCCGGCTCCGTCCGCCGACGCGGGCGGCCAGGAGCCCGTCGCAACCGCGGCCCCTGCCGCTGCATCGAACGGCGTGCCGGAGGAGACGATAGAGCGGCTAAGGAAGAAGATCTACGAGTACCTCCTCACCAACGTCGACTCGGCCGCAGCCGTGCTCGGCGAGACGTCGCCGGCGGCGAACGGGAGGAAGGGGTGACGTGGGCTTTAAATTTCATGGGGGGTACTGAAGAGGTTATACCGGGCCGGGCCTTTTGGAATTGTCTAAAAAATATTCATCGAAAAACAAAAATCCCTCAAAAAAAAAACTTCATCTATACTACTATTAAAAGAGCAAACTTGTGTTGATACATTGAATCTGAGCCATTCAATATTTGGCCAACGGTCCAGATCGCTCCAATGTTTGACAACTCAACACAAATTCACTTTTGCCCGTTTTACCCTCCCACTAAATCACATAATACTGCTAATGCCATCGTACCGGTTCGTTTTATTTCGTTTCGTGATAATTACGAGATTTGCCACCGCGTCTCCTCTTTCTTTCTCCCGTTCACAGACGACGACGGCTTCGGTGCGCGGGAGTACGCCGGCGGCAGGAGGGACGGCAGGCCTTCGTCGGCCCAGCGGTCGGCGCGGGAGCGGGGGAGTAGTGTGGCGGCGCCTGCGCCAGCGCACGAGCGGAGTAGTGTGGCCACACTGGCGTCGGAGAGATGGCGCTCCCCATTCACAGACCACGACGGCTCAGCCGCGCGGGAGTACGCCGTCGGCGGAAGGGACGACAGGTCATCGTTAGCCCCAGCGGTCGGCGCGGGAGCGGGGGAGTAGTGTGGCAGCGCCATCCGGGTGCTCTTTCTTTCTCCCGTTCATAGACGACGCCGGCTCCGGCGCGCGGGAGTACGCCAGCGGCGGGAGGGACGGCAGGTTGTCGTCGGCCCCGGCGGCGGCGCGGGAGCGGGGAGTAGTGTGGCCATGCTGGCGTCGGAGATATGTCGCGGTGGTCTTTGCGCGCCGACGGTGACGCGACGGACGCTGCAGGACTCGGGGAAGGCTATCATTGCAAGAGACAAAGTTCAGGCAGTGTTTCTTGGGAGATGTACTGAACGGAGCGTAACCGAGCAAATAAGCTTACCGTGGGATGTCTGGGATCGGCCGCCAGCGAGTATGCCAATGCGGCGCCAGGGACGAAGACGCAACAGAGTAGCCACACGGCAGAAACTTGAAGGCCATTGCCCTCCATCTCCACCTCCCCTATTCCTCTCACCACGACGTGCAGCTTGCAATTCAACACTAGCTGGGGTTTGGAAAGTCGACCAGCGCGGCGGTGCTTCGTGCTCCCGGAGATGTCCGCTACTTCCAGCCTTCCAGGTGGTCTCGAGCAAGAGCCAAGAGGAGTGGCTAGAAAATTTTTCTTCAGCTTAATGTTTTCCAAACTGAAGAGTCACGGACCGAAATCCAACTCCAACACGAATTGTCCTTTGACACGAACTCAGTTCGAACACGGATGCTGCCGGACATGGAATTCTTTTCCCGTTCGGGAAGGCAAAGGCATCTACAAAAAGGATTGAACTCTCTCGACAGAAAACCCCAACCCACGCCCAAAGCTTCCAATCTCGCCGTTCCGCCTGTGCGCCGACATTGCTGCCGTCTCGCAGTTCAGCCGAAATCTCTGGAACTCCGTCGACCCTGCTCCACCCAAGGTACGGCTGTTCCAAAGTGTGGTCATGTACAAAGATAGCATATGCCAATCGGTCTGTGGTGCTTTTCTAGAGGCGTAGCCAGCCGGGAGTTTTTGTGGTGATGCTAGCACAAGTTCAGTCAGGTGAATGGACAGGGAAAAGAGAACTACGCAGTTTTCGTCAGAAAGTAGTACAATGCTCACCATAATTCTGATACTTAGATCTTGTTTCAGATTCTCAGTCGTTCCCCGTAGTATTCATACACTTGTATCCCTTAACTAAATTTCACGAGATATTAACAAATAGTTAGAGTTCTCAACATCCTTGTTTGGATCATAGGCTTGTGTATTCTTACTCAAGGTAGTATTCAACACTTGAACAGAGCAAGATAAGTAGTTTCTCCTTTTCTAGCTACATGCAGCATTGAAAGTGAGCTCTGTTCTCTGCTCGTGGCTTAGGTGCAAAATAGTGAAAACAGTCTGACCTTCAAGCGCTCTTGAAAATACAGTTTCAAGGCAAGTTCAGTTTTTTCTGAGTTCATATTGAAAAGATGTTGTTTTCTTTAAAAAAATCGGCTGGCTGCTCTAGAAATTATGATAAAATTGCACTTCACAGTAACATGATTTATTTTCTTTCAGTTATTACTGTAGTCTAGCTCAATCAGTTTTTGTTGTGCTCTTCCAAGGCAAGTTCAGTTTTTTCTCAGTTCATATTGAATAGATGTTGTTTCTTAAAAACAATCGGCTGGCTGCTCTAGAAATTATGATAAAACTGCACTTCACAGTAACATGATTTATTTTCTTTCAATTGTTATTGTAGTCTAGCTCAATCAGTTCTTGTTATGCTCTAAAATATTATCCGATCAAATATGCTAAAAGAAAAGTAGCCATAATCACTCAAACCGGTACCAGCAAAAAAAATTGCTTTGATTATGTGTTGATCTATGTGACTATAATGATTACATACGGAGGGAAGCCAATTTTCCTTTTAAATTATCTATGTACTGTCCTCTCTCAAATTCGTTTTGGTCTTTTTTAGGTTGCGGTAGGAGTAAACCTGGCACTTCACAGTGACATGATTCATTTTCATTCAATTATTACTGTAGTCTAGCTCAATCAGTTCTTGTTGTGCTCTAAAATATTATCCAATCAAATATGCTAAACGAAAACTAGCCATATCGCTCAATCTGGTACCAGAATTTATTTATTTTGCTTTGATGCTGTGTTGATCTATGTCACTACTCCATCAGATAACGCTGAAATGGAGACATGGCGATTTAGGTGTGAATATTGCAAAAGTTATATCCGTATTTAATTTAGGATCTAGGAGTATTGAATTGAATATCACCATGTTGATTATTCGGGAACTAAGGAAAATGAGAGAGAGAGTACTGTAAGAGAGAAAAATATCAGTCTCGGAGGGAGTACTTTAATGGGAGAAAATAAAAACTATATACATGGTCTGAGTATTTTATATTCATTTCATCATCATTGATTATATTATTAAATCTGACCAGTTATTATGCTCTTTTATGTGTACTTCACATGTGTTTCACAAGCGAACAAAAGATAACAAAAGATAAATTATAATAAAAATCCCAAGAAATAACAAACACACTCTTCATATACCACCATCGCTAACTAGAATGAGATAGTACTTCTTGGGAGATATTTAGTCCAATTTCAATTTTGTATCATGAAAACAATTACAATGGCTTCATAAAATAACCCAATGAAATAAATATAGATTCAAAAGCGTAGTTATATTATTAAAAATTATAAGACGTGCGTTGCACGTGCACGTTCACTAGTCGATAAAAAGAAAACAAATGTGGCACGCTAGGTGCGATTCATATTTTTTACCTTGTATTTGTTACTTATACAGATATAAGTTCTGAAAGTGGTAGTAGATGTTATCCCGTTGATGTAGGTAGATGAATGTGCATGTCATTAAATATTGGTTTGATCTCGTAAAACTAGAGATTTTCCAATTTGTATAATAGTAATAATTCACAAAAAATCATCTGAAAAATTAAGTCTACTTCATCTCATAGAAACAACCAACTGGATTAAATAAATATTAAGAATAGCGAATGAGAACCCTTATTTTAATTTTGTGTCTTGTAGTTCACGACCCCTAATTTTAAATTTGAGAGAGCATTTGCTCATTGTGGTAGCTACAAATCATGGCATTATTCGGCGTTTTAGCTTGTTTTAAAAGTATAGCATGGTTTTTTCGGTGTACAAAACTGCTTCCAGAATTTTGAAACAAAAAGTTTTTGGTTGTCATTTTTGCGTTGACTTTTGAGATGACTTTTGCAACTTTTTGCGTTGACTTATAGCAATAATCATAACATGCGGGATATTGCTATCAACTCTTATAGTGACAGCCCCTGTAGGCACATGGATAAGTCTACTTCATCTCACAAAAACTACCAACTGGATAAATATTAAGAATAGCGAATGGGAACCCTTATTTTAATTTTGTGTCTTGTAGGTAATGACCCCTAATTTTAAATTTGAGAGAGCATTTGCTAGTCATAGTGATAGCTACAAATCATGGCGCGTGTAATACGCCGTTTTAGCTTGTTTTAAAAGTATAGCATGGTTTTTTGGTGTACAAAACTGCTTCCAGAATTTTGAAACAAAGAGTTTTGTGTCGTCATTTTAAAATCAATATGCCTTTGAATATTGCTATCAACTCTTATAGTGACAGCCCCTGTGACCTCAAGTGATCTTTTTTCTGTGGCGTATACATGTCGGTCAACATAAGGGTGTGTACCTAGAGTGCGGCGATATGGCGCCCGGGCGCCAGGCAGCACGATATTCGAATTTAAAATATAATCAAATTTAAAGTTTCCAAAAAATTCAAAAAAAATACCATGATGTAGACAAACCTATGCACTACGACTGGTACAAAGTATTTATGTGAAATACAATGTATTCTATCCTCAGCAAAAAAAAAAAAACAGATCTGGACATGATCAGATCTAACTTTTTTTATCTAATTTTTTTTCGATTTGTCTTTTTGCTGAGCCAAAAATACAGTGTATTTTTAAATGAAACTTTCCAGATTCGTAGTGTGTGTAGTTGGCTACGCCAGGTATTTCTTTTGGAATTTTTTGAAACGTTTTTGAAAGTTTGAAAAACGTCCTCCCTCCATTGCGACTATTCGTGTGTACCTACCACTATGACAAGCATGTCTTTTCCCTTTTACATTCAGGAAATACTCCATCTGTTTCTAAATATAAAATAATTTAGGTGTTACACATATGGTCTAGATACATATAAAATGAATGAACATATACATGAAATGTGTCTAGATACACTTGTGTACATGTGAATATAAACAAAGTCTTAAACATCTTATATCTGGGAACAGAGGGAGTACTTCATTTCAAAAGTGATTTTGAATTAGAGATGTATTTTTAATCCGGTGTCATAATAAATGATTTACTCAAAGAGACGTGGCGTTCTTGCCAATATGAAGACACCTAGAGCAACTCTTAGTCTAAGTGCTCTACTAACTCTTATCCAAATTAGAAGATCATGATTGCAGAATCAAATCACTCTGAGATGGCCCAGATAACATTTCTCCAAGTTGAGGGGCAAATTCCATCTTAGCTAACCACGCCACGGATCCTTGTTTTGTAGTTAAATCGAAATGTACCTTGTAACTACCTAGTTACATAGTAGTGTTTGATAGATCCTAATCTAATCGATCCACAACTCGGGTCATGCGAGGATGTCCTTGTTGTTTCATAAAGTGGCTCGGTCCAACTCGGAAAACTCGTTTAACATAATCAATACTACTGGATTGTCATCACCATGCTCATGACTTGTGAAACCGTGTTATTAACCGAGTCATACACTAGTCATGGATATGTGTCCCCTTAACCTTATCGACTAGGAATTATTAGAACAAATATTTGTACAATATATAGTTCTACAACTAAATCACTCGTATGTGATGATGTTCAACAACAATGTAATAAGTATGAATAGACTCTGAAATGTCACCATTATACAAGTGCCTATAGGGCATATTTCTACCAAACATATCCAACCTCATGGATCCGCTAGGTCCCGCTGTGATGCCAATCACTCGCAAGGACGCACGACACCATGCAGCTTACACTGGATTGCCAGCCAAGAAGCTGCCTAATTGCGCGGGACAGCCGCTCACATCATTTAAATGATGAGATATCGCCACCTCCTTCCTTCCATGTGTTCTTTACTTGGCATATTCACGGCCGATAGAAGAAAGTGGACTGTTTTGCCTCCCCAGACATTCTGCCACTAGAGGGGAGAACTTGGCTACGATTACCATTGCTGACCATGTCTCCTAACGAGAGTGACACTTGGCCTCTACGTGCTCGTCCTTAAGTGTTACGTGCGTGCCTGCACTAAGTTTTACCGGCAGTGACATGGAACATACTAATCCTACCGATCCATTACTCAAACATATGAAAATCACATCTTCCAAGTTTCTAAGCTTTAAGAAAAAACTCATATTTATAAATACAAACATGTCCATGGAAGTTTTGATAAAAATTTAGTTTTTGGTAGGTATGCAACATTAAAACATTTTTTTGCAATAAGTTATATAGAGTCTATTTTGAGTGCACGAATCAAAAAAACAATGTGTGCCATTCATTCAGAACTAAATATTTCTATTCTAGTCCGTGGCTAATTCAAAGACTACTCATTAACTTAATGAAAATCAATTAATGTTGTCTCTGTTAAAGTAAATAATGATCTATCTATATTTAGTACTTTTATCTGGAATTGGTAGTTTTGCATTTTATCATCATGCATTTTAGTTATCATTTTTTAACCTTACATTTGTTCATATAAAAACTTAATGATTTCCAGAAATGCATATGATAAGAAATGGTAAATGTTTATACATTGCCCTTTACATAATTTTTATCCTAAAACATGTGTGAAGTACAAAAAAAAAATAAGAAGATAAAACTATACCCCTACAGAAAGATAACTTCGAAAATCACTTGTATCTCCCGAGATCGAGTGATCTCGATTATTTAGTTCGAAAAAGTTAAAAAAAAAAAGTTCACTTTTAGCTCTCCAAAAATTCTGAGATACATGTCTAGTGTGTAAGACCAAAGTTTTATCGATTTTTTTTTTTTCATATGAGGCCTACACAAAAAAATAAATATTGGAAGGAATAATAAGTTTTTTTTGGCTTTGCGATTTTGTAATTTTGTGTAGTCTACAATACGAAGTATTATCTCGCAAAACTCTAAATATATGCATGTAACATGTGTATACACCCAACCTTTTTTATAACATTTTAAAACTTCAGTATACCATTTCAAAATTTCTGTAATATCAAATTACTAGAGCTTGGAGTCAAACACCTCAAAGGGTATCTGCTTTGAGTGGTGCCGGACCATATTTACGTGGTGCCGGTGGAGATTCTCTTACTGTCTGCAAGTAAAATGTGTTTCATTGTTCCACTCTCTTAGAGTCATCCAATCTCCACGAGGTAAACGGAACACGGTTTTTCCACAACTAGGAGCGTACGCACCTACCATCATGACCGTTGATTTTGCATCCAACGAACCATATTATTCTTACTATTTTATATGTTAAAAAAACTAAAAAAATATGTTAATGCATGGTTTTAATTTTTTTTCAATGCGTGCACCGAAAATTCATGTTAGTACATGAATCTAAAATTTGAATACACAAATCTATCAATTATTGATAATGCATTGACATTTAAAGACTCGTTGATAAATTTGTTGCACGAATCTTGATGAAATCAACGGTCATCATGGCTAGGTGCGTACGCTCCTAGTTGTGGTATTGCATTTTTTGGAGGTAAACGCTATAATTTCCACTGTTCCTATCCGTGTATAAATAGAATCCCTGTATGATTTCTTGGCTCCATTCTATCCACTGATCCTCTCATCCGAAAAATAGACACATACGAATCTCCAAATCGTTGAACAGAACGATAGACCACGAGAATACGGAATTCTTTTCTTCTATTTTCGTGTGAACAGAACGATAGACAAGAGAAGGTGGTTGTTCTTCCCTCGCATGTTTCCACAAAAAATGTTTCGACTTTTACAAGTTTTTTTTAGATCTTGTTGTTCTTGCGAAACTCGCTTGCTTCCCCGCGATTCTTGACCACATTTCTCTCAACCCTTTAATCCAAGAAGAACATTCGACAAGAAATTGGGTAAGCGCGTAATCTTTACGAAGAAGATTACTAGAGCCTGAAGATGGACAGGGCTCCGGTCCCAGGTGGTGGTGGTGGCGGCGGCGGCGGCAACGGCAACGGCAACGGCAATGTCTTGCCGCCCAAACCCTCCCGCGACGGGGCGGCGCCTCCGGAAAGCGACATCAGCCATATGCCGGACTCCCCTCCGCGCAACCTCGGCCACCGCCGCGCGCATTCCGAGATTATCTGCCTCCCAGACGACCTCGACCTCGGCGTCCCCAGTGCCGGCGAAGGGCCGTCGCTGTCGGACGAGAACGAGGAGGAGCTCTTCTCGATGTTCCTCGACACCGAGAAGCTGAACGCGCAGCTACGCGAGGCGTCGGAGACGGATTCGTCGTGCGCCTCGACGGGGGCAGGTGCGGGGCCGAGGCCGCGCCATCAACACAGCCATTCCATGGACGCGTCGAGCTCTTTCGACCCGGAGCAGCTGCTCGGGACGCCGGCGGTGGAGGGGATGTTGACCGCGGAGGCCAAGAAGGCGATGTCGAACGCGAAGCTCGCTGAACTAGCGCTTGTCGACCCAAAGAAGGCAAAAAGGTTTGGTCTCTTCTTGCGAAATTTCGTCTATAAGATTACCCGTTGCTCATCTGAATTTCGTACCCGTATATTTACAACTGTTATATGGATGAAATGAAGAATAAAAACGACTCCGAAATATAGCAAAACAAAATATATAGAACAATACAAACAGTTGTATGAAGGGATTAAAGTTGATAAATTATAATTGATGGGATGTGACCTGGAGTTGACATTTATCAGGAATGTACGTGTGCGGTGTGTCCCTATTATCGAAACATTCAGAATTGCCCCATTACTGTTAGTACAACACTACAACATCATGCTGCATTGTTTTTTTTACTTTTTTCTCAATTTGGTGTGAGTGTTAAGGTGAAATTCTCCCATGGCAAATCATCTGGATAAAAAATTATGTGGAGACATAAGTAAGCTAAAGCACAATGTGATTGAAGAACAAGCAAATCTTCTCGATAGATCTTTGTTTGAAAAATGCCTAATTGTCTACATTTCTTAATCATCATAGTTCATGTGATAGGATTTGGGCCAATAGACAATCAGCTGCAAGATCAAAAGAAAGGAAGATGCGATATATTTCTGAACTTGAGCGGAAGGTGCAAACCCTTCATGCAGAAGCAACAACATTGTCAACCCAGCTGGCACTTCTACATGTAAGAACTGCCCCTCTTGAACTCATGTTCTCCCAATATGTTTTCAAATGCTGATGAAAATCTTGATCTATCTGTTCTGATCGGCACCTGTAAGCTTGTTTAGACAGTAAGAACGAGGAGCTAACTAGGCAATATACTCCATCCTTTGGTGTTTGTTGGATGTGGATCATGCATCTCCGCTCATGTAAATCTCAAGTAATTTGCACTATGTAGCAAGTATTCTGTCTGTTAACTAAGCATGTCATTCAGTTACTTTCAACAGGTAGACAATGCTATTCTTTCCAGGTCTGTGTTACTTTCCACTATGTAGTAGTAAGTATTATTTTTTCTGTTACCTAAGCATGTCATTCAGTTGCTTTCAACAGGTAGACAATGCTATTTTTTCATGTTTATGTTAGGTAGCTTTATCATTCTTGTTAGCTGCTAGCTACTGGTCTTGCACCTCAGTCCCCATTGTTATGGCTAACAGCAAAGGGAAAAGAAACACGTTGCCTGATCTGATGCAATTGTCCTTTCCCCCCTATTTCTGTATTTACTGAGGATGTGTTACCATGATTTTATGAACCATGCATAACTTCAGATAGCTTATTTTGTTGTTGAGGGAAGCAACATGACTCCGTCCTGCTGCGGGCTTTATTAATTATCACACAAAATTACATCGTTTAACAGTTTATCTAATAAAAAGCCAGGGGTTCATTGACCCAATTACAAGAAACTTTATTCAAAAAACTATTTCTAGCTAACTCACGAGCCACCTTATTTGCTTCCCTTGGACAATAATTAAAAGAGACGTTACTGATCGATGCCATTAAGTCCACACAATCTGCAAAAATGGCCGCTGATTCATTCCACCACACCTCTCCACCCGTACAAGCCTCAATTGTTTCTGTAGAATCAGATTCTGCTTGTACAACGTTGTAGCCAACCTGAATGCAAGTGAGCTAACCATGCTCCTCTTGTCACATGATAAATAAACAGAGGGACACTGCTGGGTTGTCTACTGAGAACAGCGAACTGAAGATGCGTCGCAGAATGTAGAGCAACAAGTCCACTTACAAGATGGTAAAGCTTATTATTCTACTCACTGTTTCTTTATTCATATCATCTTATTCATTCTGCAGTTGTTACTTTCACCATATGTAAGAGAATCTTGCATGTTCCGCATGCGTGAAAAGTTGATTAAAATGTACTATGAACTTCTAACTCATTTTGAGGGGTGCTCTATATATCATGTAAAAGAACGAACTTAATTTCTCATGATCATTTTGTTATCTTCCAAAACTTACCAACTGCTCTTCTCGCTGCAGCTCTAAACGACGCCCTGAAATCGGAGCTCCAGCGCCTGAAGATGGCAACGGGCCAGATGGGCAACAACGTCGGAGGGATGATGAACTTCATGGGCGCGCCCCCGCTGCACTCGTTCACAGGGAACCAGCAGATGTTCCACATCCAGGGTCAGGCAGCAATACAGCCGCTGCACCAGATGCAGATGCACCCTCACCGCCAGCAGCCACTGCTGCACCCTCTGCAAGTGCAAGCCCAGCAGCGGCAGCTGCAGCAGCAGGCTGCTGCTGGTGCTGCACCACCACCCCAATTGAAGATGAAACGGACCATCTCTGCCCCGAACCAGTGGTTTGGGGGGTGGTCGGAGAGCAGCGGCAATTGACCGCGGTCCGACGACCAGTTTGGAGCGCAGGAATTTCACAGGAAACCTTAAAATGTACCTTAAGACTTCTGGGAAAATGCTGCTTTCTGAACAGAAGGAGTGGATTCTGGAGACCATATTCTTGAAGATAGTAGTACTAGTTAGATATCAAAAGATCATTTTTTTGGGTATTACCCAGTTGTAGATTCATCATCGTTCGATAGCCTATATATAGGGTACAAGGCTGCTCAAGTTATACACAGTTGATAAGTCTTCATCCTGCATTGTTTTGTTCTTTTAGGGTCTGTCAGTGCAGATGTTTGTCGAGAAAACAATGTTACAGTACCACCTCATGTGATTCCGGGGTCTGTCGGTGCACATTGACAGAGAAAGACGACGCATTTCACAATCTTATGTGATTCTTCTGTTTTCCTCTTGGACTTCTGTAGAGGCTGTTTTCTTTGGTTTTTGTTTTTTCTGGGGCCTCGGTGGAGGTCACTTTGGTGCCTGGCAATTTTGTAGCGCCCTATCCTTGGTTCTTCATCTACGAAATGATGTGTTTTTAGATGCTTATTCATAGAAAAAATTGTAAGTTTACTAGTGAGTGCTTTTTATATAACACTCGACGTCCGAGCTGGATATAAACAACTTTTATTGAAAGTAAACAAGCCAGCTTCATTAACAAAACACCACGTTTTTTAGAAATGCAGGAAATAGCAGAAAAGAAAGCCTACAGACTTTCATGATTAGAGTCAAAAGCCAGCGCAGCTAAAGCCTATCCACCAGAACATGAAACAGCACAACTGGAACATTTTCCAGAGAAAGAGCTAAAGTCTATGGTGTTTTCTCAGACATTGCCATCTGCCCATCTCATCCCATCTTCTATTTTCTTTTTCAGGTAATTGCACCATGACGATTTCAGAGCATGATCTTTCTTCTAATTGGAGCCCAACTATTCAGTTGAACACTTCATTGTTCACCAGCTGCAGCCTGTCAGCGCACAGCAATATAGATCTTTGCACTCCCGTTTTTTCTTTTCTTGCAGTTCACACTAATAATCCATCACATGAAAAATTTGGAAAACCACTCGAGTGGGGTCACCCTGAAGCTTGCCATAAAAAAAAGCCCTATTTCTCACTTCCGAATGGTCCACAAAACAACAGTTAAAAGAATTCCAACAGTCGCATCATTGTAATTGTTTCATCTAGCTTTCCAACCTAAGCAAGAACACAATCAAGGGGTTTCAAACGTTCTCAAGTTTGGTCTGAGTACGGTTTAGTTTGCAAGAAAAGGGAGAAACCCTTCTCCTTTGCCATTTGGCACCCGACTTGTAGGTACAGCTTATTGCTAACTGTGTCAAACTGACTAAGTAATAAAATGTAGGTTTTCTGAAAAATATCAAAAAATTACATTTTTTGATAAATTTATATTTAGTTGTGGTTTAGAAAAAACCTAGCCCAATATTTATGGTTTTGTGATAGTGGCTCCTGGTATCTCGATTGTCTGAATTTCTAAAACCTTGTGAATCTTGCTGCCCCCCTTCTACTAAAAATCAATGTTGATGTGGCGTTTGACGTAGATCAAGGAAAGACGGCAATTTCACACCATCTGGGATGTAATAAGTTCATTATTCAATCGGATAATCTTCAGGTTATTGGGACGATGTTGGATGGTGGATTATCGACAACATCATCAACAACCATCTTTTTCAAATGATATCCTAGCTTTTTATTTGCTAAACTCATAAACGATATAAATGTTATTGATGGCTTTCCCTTAAAAATCTTCACATTAGATGTGCATATTTAGTTACTTAGGAGAACCCTATCCCAATATTTATGGTTTTGTGATAGTGGCTCATGTTATCTTGATTGTTTTGAACTTCTAATACCTCGTGAATCTTGCTGGCTCCGCTTTAACTAAAAATCAATGTCGATGTGGTGTTTCACGAGATCAAGGAAAGGAAGCAATGGGAGTAATTGCCAGGATGCGACTGGAAAATTTGTAGCGACAAGTTGGAAAGAATTTCTCTTCGTGAATGATGCTATGATGGCAAAATATAATTTTTTTTCTAGAAATGGGGTGTCCCGGCCTCTGCATCTAGACGATGCACACAGCCATTTATTGAAACACAAACAGGTTCAAAGTATCTTATTACAAACTAAGGAGCCCCTCATGGGTCACTCAAAGTGGCAACGAAAATGAGCCAACGAAAGATAAACATCAATAAGAAGCGACTAGGCATCCTGGATACGCCTATCGTGCCGCCATCCAGCCGTGCAGTATATGGCCCTCACAATGGCCAACAACCGGGTACATCCAGACTCCATAAGCTCCTGCTGCGGTACCGGTAGAAGGACTGCCCATGTGCGGATCCAATGCACTCCCTTGTAGATTACCTGCAAAAAGTTTGGTATTCGTTCCTTGTTAAACACAATGTCATTTCGGCAATTCCAAACAACCCAAAGAATAGCACACATCCCAATTCTGATTCTTGCTTTAGTTACTTTATCAACCCCATCTAACCATATACTAAACATATTAGATACTGTGGTTGGTGGTGCAATATTAAAAGTAAACTAAATTACTCTCCATATCATTTTTGAGAAATTGCAATCTAAAAATAAGTGTTATATGGATTCCTCTTTATCACAAAAGACACACTTTTTACAACCTGTCAAATTTCTCTTAGCAAGATTATCTTTAGTAAGCAAGACCTTCTCATATAAAAACCACATGAATATTTTTATCTTTAGAGGCACTTAAAGCTTCCAAAGATATTTGTGGAGAAAAGGGGTGTGTCCATTCATATAATCCGCATACATAGATTTAACCGAAAATTTCCGGTTAGTAGTTAAGATCCAGCGGAAAGAATCCGTATCATCCGTCAATGATACTCCCATTATTCTTTCCACTATGTTTAACCAATCCGCTCTCTTTGGTCCAGTAAGTGCTCTTCCAAAAGAAACATTTAAAGGGACGGACGATAAAACATCGGCTACCGTAACGTTTTTACGATTAACTATGTTATAAAGTCGCGGATATTGGTGCTCCAAAGAAAGTCTATCCAGCCAAGGGTCTTCCAAAACCTAGTGTTTTGGCCATTACCGACCTCATAATACCCATGTCTAAAAAAATCATGGGAGACCTTAAATGTTGGCAAAAGATTAACTATGATGGCAAAAGATTATGCCTTAGAGAGGGGCTAAGCATCGAATAACATCTGGATGTAATAAGTAAATTATTCAGTCGGATAATTTTCGGGTTATTGCGACAATGTTGGATGTTCGATTGTTGGTAGCATCATCAACAACTACTCCCTCCGTTCATAAATATAAGATGTTTTAGAATTTATCCACATTCACATGTACACAAATGCATCTAGACACATTTCAAGTATATGTTTATCCATTTTAGTATGCACCTAGACGTAACACCTAAACCATCTTACATTTAGGAACGGAGGGAGTATAAGATTGTAGAATTTTATTCGCAAGATATGGTATGATTACCTTCGAGCTTGAGTTGCTTAGATATGGTTTTATGGATTATCGGACTGTAAATGGGGCGATGATCCTATAGAATTTTTGTTCCAAACTCAGATTCTCCCTCTGATTCAAAATATGTGTCACAATTTTAAACTGGGGTAGTTCAAAACTGTAATACATCAGAGTTAGTGTATAAGCGTGTTTGATTATCAATAAAGCTCGTCCAATGGCTTTCCTTACCAAAAAAAAGTAGAGCTATCCCCGTTCCCCTCTCCTCTCTACTGTAGAAAGGCGACCGGGGGGCGATTTTTTTCCGCCGGCGATTCCGCCGCCCACCTCCTTCCCGCCGGCCTTGGTGCCGTCGGAGGGGGGTGGGGGGTCGAATCGCCGGACGGATCTGTGTGCTCGTAGTCTAGGGTAGGCTAGGTAGCTAGGTTTTCGTGCCGGCGTCGTGAGTGGCGGCGGCGGCGAATAAGGTGCTTCGGATCGACGGCTGGTGGCTTCTGCGGCGGCCGGTGTGGTTCGATCTGTGAGCCTGGTGGCCAGTCGAGGTGGTTGTGGCGGCGGTGACGACCTCGACATGGCTTTTGTGCCTTGGCTCCGCCGTCGCAGTGACGAGCTCTCCGGCGTCACTGTGGAGCTATGGGGCTTGTATAGGAGTTGCTGCTGCAGGTATGTGCCTCTGTCTTCCCTGGCCGGCCGTGGTGGTGAGGGGTGGAGCTGCGGGGGTGCTGCGCCTGGTTTTGTTCGAAGCTCTTGTCTCTGTTTCTTCGAGGCTCTTCCGGCCGGCCGTGGTGGCGAGGGGTGGAGTTCTCTGGAGGTGCAGATCCGGAGCGGGGAGGTTGGGTGCTCGGCGCTGGAGCTGGGTTCGTGGGCGCGGTGGTGCTGCTGCTGGCACGGCTTGGTCGCCCCGGCGACAGGTGGTGCTGGTGCTGGTGGTTGGGGCGGCTTGGCCGTGCTTGTTCTTCGTCGAGATCTCGGTGCTTGCGCCGAGTGGCTGATGCGGTCTTCTTCAATGTTGGAGGTCGACCTTCTTCCAGGTGGTTCGAGGTTGGATTTCTTCTTCTCCGGTGTTCATCGGCGTGGAAGTGCTTCGGTGGTTCAGCTGTTCTTTGCTGTAGTTCTTCGTGCCGAGTTCCTGTTGTATGATTCTGCTTCTGTTCTTGATGTTTTCCTCTGGTTGTAAGCAGGATTGTACTCCTCCCTTTCAAAAAAAAAAAAAGTAGAGCTATGTGCATATTTGTTGATGTGCTGAATCGACTTTACTGAAAATAGAAAAGGAATTACCTGCATCCTGATACGTCACCCCGTTGAGACTTGAGACCCTATCCGGCGAAAGCCTCGCACCCACCGTGGACCCGTCACCCCGATCCGCCGTCGGCGTCGCACGCTTCCATTAGCGCTGCGGCCGCAAATCGGAAAATCCCAAGCGGAGACGACAGGCGATGGCCGCCACCTGCTCTTTCCGTTCCATCGTCAGGACTCCTCCGCCTCCGCGGGGACTCGCCAGGAGGGCAGTGCGCTGCTGCAGCGCCGCTCCCGGTGGCGCATCCACCTCCAAGGTTTGCAAGCCCGTACCACGTATTCAGCTCCCGATTGAAAATGTTTCCTCCACTCCTTGCTGCCGATTGACGAATGGCACTGATTCCTCAGAAAAACTAGCGTCTGTAGGCTAGGACTTGCTGCCGATTGACGAATGGCACATTATCTCTTATTGGTTGTTCCATGTGCGTAGCTCGTCATGGAGGTTAAAGAGAGGCTGGAAAGGGAGCATCCGGGCCTCCCCACGGGCAAAAGCGGGAGGGATGATGACGAGATGATCCTCTGGTTCTTAAAGGACAGGAAATTCGCCGTTGATGAGGCCGTCTCCAAGTTGACCAAGGCCATTGTATCCTACAACTGTGTTCACCCCTTCCTTTCTGGTTTTTGTTGTAAACTTTATTGGATCATCTAGCTCAAATTTGAGCCACAGAAATAGATATGATAGAAAAATTACCTTGATCAGAAGAGGAAGCAGCCATGCCTTCAAATATTGCTCACAACACCTCGGAGCAATTTGTGCTTGATTCTTCCTAGTGCTTTAGTGTTTGCTTGATCGGTAGCTTAGACTTGAGTGAGTGTGTGAGAGTTGGAGAGTGAGAGAGTTAGCAACCGAGAGAGAGCTTCTGCGTGTTTCTACTCACTTCCAGGTTTATCTCCTCTTTATTTTGTTTAACACTATGCACTAGGGGAACCAGCACCGTTGGATCAAAATGGATGTCTCCGATCAAGACACATCATCAGTGATACTGTAGCATCTTTACTGTATCAAATTACTGTAGTGCCGACCTACTGTAGCAGCCGTAATTTTTGACTTTTGACCTAAGAGAGAGCAGCCTAGATCACTAAAAATATCCAACATTCTCCCCCTTGATCGTAAGGCTGAACATTATAAGCTCACTTTTCAACAAAATAATGCACTAAGACGAAAAGATTATAACGGTCTGTTAGGTACCATTTAATCCAGTGACTATAGTACATCACTTCATATCAAAATGACCTCATTAAATTATGAGCTCCATAAACTTTATTCACATCATACATTAACTTATTTACATAATTCTTTACATAAACATTACAAACATTACAGACTCATCTTTTGACAAAATGGTACACCAAGACAATAGATTACAACAGTCAATTAAGTACTGCTAAACCAAGTGACTATGGTTCCCATTCGATCTCAAAATGAGCCCTCTTTGGGGAGATGGTGCCATAATAGTTCCAACTTCTCCAGGATTAAAAGCTTTCAACCAAACCCATGCCGGCAACATGCTCTCTGAATACGCTGGGTGGTAAGCCTTTTGTGAGCGGATCCGCTAACATGAACTTAGTACTGATGTACTTGACATTTATTGTCTGATCCTGGATTCTATCTTTCACAACATGGAATTTAATGTCAATGTGTTTGGCAGCACCACTTGACTTGTTGTTACTCGCATAGATTACTGCGGGTTGATTATCGCAGTAGAGAGTGAGAGGCCTGGAAATGCTATCAATCACTCTCAGTCCCGGGATAAAATTCTTCAGCCATACCGCCTGCCCGGTAGCCTCATAACATGCTACAAATTCTGCCTGCATTGTCGACGATGCAGTGACAGTTTGCTTTGAGCTTTTCCATGATATAGCTCCATTTGCGAGGGTGAAAATATAACCTGATGTGGATTTCTTAGTGTCAACACACCCCGCAAAATCAGCATCCGAATAACCCACCACTTCAAGGTTATCAGATTTTTCATAAGTAAGCATGAGGCCTTTAGTACCTTGCAAATAACGCAAGACCTTTTTAGCAGCCTTCCAGTGATCCTGACCTGGATTAGACTGATATCTGCCAAGCATCCCGGTCACGAATGCTAAATCAGGGCGAGTGCATACTTGTGCATACATAATGCTCCCAACAATTGATGCATAGGGAACTGACTTCATCTGCGCAGATTCATAATTATTTCTTGGACACTGAAAAGTCCCAAATTTATCGCCCTTTACAATAGGAGCAGGCGAGGCTGAGCACTTATGCATATTGTACTTTTCAGTACCTTCTCAATATATGCTCTCTGAGATAGCCCCAAGATCCTCTGGATCTATCCCGGTGAATTTCAATTCCTAAAACATAAGCTGCTTCACCGAGATCTTTCATATCGAATTTAGATGACAGAAATTCTTGGTCTCCATTAGCATATTTATATCACTGCTGGCCAAGAGTATATCATCAACATATAATATCAGGAAGATAAAATTACTCCCCTGAACTTAACATAAACACAATTGTCCATTTTATTTTCCTTAAAATCAAATTCCTTTATGACTTGATCAAATTTAAATACCACTCTCTTGATGCTTGCTTCAAGCCATAGATGGATTTCTTCAGATGACATCCCAAATGTTCATTTCCTTCCACAACAAAACCTTCCGGTTGTGCCATGTATACATCTTCATGCAAATCACCATTTAGAAATGCCGTTTTAACATCCATCTGTGTAGCTCTAAATCATAATGAGCCACAAGTGCCATAATTATTCTGAATGAATCCTTAGTAGAGACGGGTGAAAATGTTTCATTATAATCAATCCCTTCTCTTTGAGTAAACCTTTTGCCACAAGTCTGGCTTTGAACCTTTCGATATCTCCCTTGGAGTCACGTTTGGTCTTATAGACCCATTTACTTCCAACTATTTTAGCTCCTTTGGGAATTTCTACTAAGTCCCATACATCATTAATACTCATGGACTTCATTTCATCTTTCATTAAGCCATTCAGACGAATATTCACTTTGCATGGCTTCTTTAAATGAGGTGGATCATTATTCAACATTGACTCATTCACATCCTCACTCATATAAGTGAAATAATCATCAGGAATAGCAGACTTTCTAGCCCGCTGTGACCTTCTGAGTGGTTCATTATTTGGCACATCATCAACAATTTGAGGCTGCTGAGTATCTTCAATAGAAGTATCATCAGGTGTGACATCTGAAATAGTCACAGGAGTCTCAGCAGGTGTATTATTCACAGGAGGTGCAATATCAGCAGACACCGGGAAAATAGGTTCTAAAATTATTGGAGCCGGGACATATACCCGTTTTTCCTCCAAAATTATTTCCCGAGGTGTTACGCTCCCCCTCATCACATCATTTTCCAGAAACACTGCGTGTCTTGTTTCAACAAATTTAGTTGCCTGATTTGGACAATAAAATCGATATGCTTTAGATTTGTCAGGATAACCAATAAAATGGCAACTGACTGTCTTGGGGTCTAATTTTCCCATAACCGGATTAAAAATCCTTGCTTCAGCAGGACAGCCCCATACATGAAAATAATTCAGGGTTGGCTTTTTCCCAGTCCATAATTCATACGGTGTTTTGGGCACCGATTTACTAGGAACCCTGTTAAGAATATGTGCTGCTGTTTTAAGGGCTTCCATCCATAAATTTACCGGTAGAGTGGAGTGGCTTAACATACTCCGCACCATATCCATAAGTGTGCGGTTTCGCCTTTCAGCCACCCCATTTTGCTGAGGTTCGCCCGGTGCTGAGTACTGGGCTATAATGCCATTTTCCTGTAAGAATTTTGCAAACGGTCCAGGAATTTGGCCATAAGTAGTATGTCTGCCGTAGTATTCTCCACCACGATCAGATCTTACAACTTTAATTCTTTTATTACATTGATTTTCAACCTCAGCTTTAAAAATCTTGAATTGTCTAATGCCTCTGATCTTTCTTTAATTTGATAAATATATCCATAACGGGAGAAATCATCGGTGAACGTTATGAATGAATTAAAACCATCCACCGATCTCACATTAAACGGACCACATATATCCGTATGAATTAATTCCAAAACTCCCGCGCTTCGATTTGCACCTTTCTTAATTTTCTTGGCATATTTTCCTTTGATGCAATCAATACAATGATCAACATCCGCATCCGTAAAATCAAGAGAAGGAAGAATTTGATCTTTAATGAGACGCTCAATTCTCCCCCTCGAAATATGGCCTAAACGATAGTGCCATAATTTCGAAGAAGTCTCATTATCATTACGTTTGCGTTTGGTACCGACATTTAAATTTGAGGTAGAACCCACATTATTTATATCATCACATAGGGATATTACATAAAGTTTGTCTTGTCGACAAGCAAGACCAACATTATTATTGTCATACATAATTATACATCGTTTATTCCCAAAGTGACACATAACCATCATCATCTAAACATGAGACGGAAACTAAATTCCGTTTCATCGAGGGTACATAGAGAACATTATTTAGTTGAAGCCTAAAACCACCATGAAGTATAGAGTGAAATCACCAAGCGCCTCGGCATAAGCTTCAACACCATTAGCAACTCTAATTGTTCTTTCCCCTCTTTTTAGGGTCTCCTCATATTGAATCCCTGCAACGAATTTGCAATATGAATTGTTGCACCTGAATCAATCCACCAAGTATTGGTGGCATAATTAACATAAAGGGATTCTTCAACAAAAGTAATAACATCGGTACCTTTTTCCTTGAGCCATCTCTTGAAGCCAAAACAATCCTTTTGCTTATGCCCCTTTTCCACAAAAGTGGCAAGCATTAGATTTATTTTCTTCCGCATTAGGAGCTCTTTCTGGCTTCTTTTGTAACCTTTTGAAGATTGGCCTTTTTCCTTAAACTTATTAGGCTTGGGCTTCATATACTCATTCACAAATTTTTATACCTTTTCTTCTGTGAATGAGCAAACTGATTAATATGCTCAATTCTATCAGCCTTAGCCTTTCTTCTTCTTGCACACATCGCGCCATCATCTCATCAATCTCCCATTTGACATCCATCGCATTATAGTTGATCATAAATGGATCAAATTGAGGAGGCAAAGATGACATAATAAAATGGACGAGGAAACCACTAGAAATCTCCATCTCCATAGACTTGAGTTTGGCGGCCATGTTGCACTTTTCATAATGTGCTCTCGAAGGCTTCCAGTGGGATATATTTTTCATCAATTAGTCTTCGAATAAGGCTTGTTGCATAAACTTTTGAAGACCCTTTAAATGATGCTCAATTTTTGCAAAGTACCCTTTAGCTGTCTCGCAGTCAGGAGGGCTCCCCTCATACTCTGTGTAATGGAGCCCTTTATCATCATAAGGCACTTGCGATTTGAGTCATCCCACTTGGCCTTAATAACATCATATTCCTTCTTGAGGGCTTCATAATTTTCATTATCTTCTTTAGGTGCCTCAGGAGGATCATTAAGGAGAGCATAATCAATATTGAGTAAGGCCATCGTAATCTCCAGCTTCTCCTTCCATACAACATAATTGCTTCCATTTAGCTGTTCTATGCCATTTAGCATTCCAGCAATATTAGAGACATTAGTTGCTGCAAAAGAAAAATTCAAAATGCTTTAGTAAGCATCATCATAATTATTATTAAATTCTGTTGAACAAATTCAAAACAGCTTTGGCCAGAGATGAAAATGAACAACAAAATTTTGTGGACAAATATTCATCAATTAGCTTTGGCCAAATTGATAAACAAAAGCCACACATTAATAATCCTCATACATTAATTTCCTCTACTAACCCGGTTCACATCAGCTTTGGCCAGAAGTGAAACGGATCAATAAAAGAATTTTGCGGTTAAAATGCCCGTCAAACAACTTTGGTCAGAATGACAAAGCATAAAACCACACTTTATTTGAGGATGCATTAAACTTTATTTCGCAGCGGAAACATTATTCCATAATGATCATAGTGATAAAAATCACCATAATTCATAAATCATAAACAAACTTGATAATAAACATATTAAAGACATGCAAATAACTAAGCATGGCAATTAAAACATGACTAATAATAAACATATAAGCATAATTAAAATATACAGGAAAAATAGCCCTGAAAATTCATTTATTTTAGCCCCAATTTTTTTTATTTTTATTCTGCATAATAGTTCTGCTGAACTGGGCCGAAAACCCAGCCCAGCCTCAACTCCCCCTGATCCCCGTCTGGGCTTTGGCCCATTTCATTAGCAGAGGCGACGCGAGCCGTCAGATCGACATCCGGCGGTCGAGGATGTACGACTGGAGACAAAACCAGCACGTTGTCGCCGCCCCGCGAGGAAACCTAATCCACTATCCCCTTCTCCTTCTCCTCCTCTGCTCCCGAGCGACGCTGGCGAACGCGACGGCGACGAGACCGAGCGCGACAGCAGCGAGCACCACGCGGTAGGGAGGAAGGCGGCATCAGCTTCAGCGTCGTCCAGGACCCTTCGCCGGAGGTGCGTGCAGCTTTGGCCAGCGCGCATCTCCGTCGAGTGGATCTGAGCGGCGCCCCTTTTGCAAGGCGACGGCGCAGAGGCAGGCGTCCCTGCCACGGCGTCGGCGACCTGTGCATCCAGCACCGCGGCGAGCTTCAACGGCGACAAGCGCGCGAGGAGGCACCGCCACGGCCTGGCACGGTGGACGGCAAGATCGCTCGGGCAGGAGCCCGAGCAAATCTGCCCATAGATTGATGGTCCCAACGCCGCCGTGGCCAGCGACGGCGTCGACACCCATAAGATAAGTTCCACCGCCATAATCTTGATCTTAGGGTTAGGGTTCTTAAATTGGGGATTTTATCGATCTAGGGTTTCGGTAACTTTGGGGATTTCATTAAAATTGCATCAAAAAGAAGTAATTCCCCACTAGAACTTGCTTGATTTGATGACCCTAGCTTGATCACAGAGGGAAATTAGAGTAATTTTAATTCTAGGGTTTCATAAAATTGGGAATTACACTTAAAAGCATACTGAAAATTATCAATCCCACTTAAATTCATCAATTGCAAACCCTAGAACTTAATTTAATTCATCAGTATTGAAAACTTCAAGATTTAGGGCTAAAATTCAACAAGAATAGGGCTATAGCATAATAAGATCATCACTAGGAAGAACAACTTAAAAGAACAACTTAATATGCTTGATCTCAGCAACTAAAACTTGCTGTCCTTAAACTTTAGCACATAACAACTTAACAGATCAAGCAAGAACTTGAGCTAGGGCTCAAACTTGAGAGCTAGCAAGCTCTGATACCATTGTTGTAAACTTTATTGGATCATCTAGCTCAAATTTGAGCCACAGAAATAGATATGATAGAAAAATTACCTTGATCAGAAGAGGAAGCAGCCATGCCTTCAAATATTGCTCACAACACCTCGGAGCAATTTGTGCTTGATTCTTCCTAGTGCTTTAGTGTTTGCTTGATCGGTAGCTTAGACTTGAGTGAGTGTGTGAGAGTTGGAGAGTGAGAGAGTTAGCAACCGAGAGAGAGCTTCTGCGTGTTTCTACTCACTTCCAGGTTTATCTCCTCTTTATTTTGTTTAACACTATGCACTAGGGGAACCAGCACCGTTGGATCAAAATGGATGTCTCCGATCAAGACACATCATCAGTGATACTGTAGCATCTTTACTGTATCAAATTACTGTAGTGCCGACCTACTGTAGCAGCCGTAATTTTTGACTTTTGACCTAAGAGAGAGCAGCCTAGATCACTAAAAAATATCCAACAGTTTTCACAAACAATCCTCCTGTTTCATATACTACGCGTCTATAGAGAATTGCTAATTGTATGATCCTGTTGCTCATCACTTTCCTATGTTTATATATATGGGTGAAGCTTGATTATTTTCTCATAGGCTCTCACTCTCTCAAACAATGGCTGCAAGCAAACGTATCATGATAAGCAACATAAAAAATAAACTAGATTTGTTGTGTTGTGATTTTTGTATTTACAAGAAACTTGCAACAGTCTCAAGTCTCAACTGAAGGAACTAGATAACCGAGACAGATTTTCCCAAGCAAGATGTAAAATATATATTTTGGAGAAGTTGTTTCTGATGATTCTCCTTTTGCTGATGGTAGACTTTGATACAATATAATTACTATGTCCATTTTCGTCCTATTCTCACTCAGTTTTGGTAGGGGGCTTCTTAACCATTATTAAATGAGCCGGATTTGTTCCAATGTAAGGATTTTTAAGATGTTGTGCCTTTTGTCGAGCCTTCTGCTTTGTATTTTCATGGTGGACCTAACACTTTGTCCATCAACTTATTGACGGTGATAAATTATTTTTCCAATTGCGTACCTTAAGCTTTCCTTTCATCTGCACTAGAAATGGCGTCAGGATTTTCGTGTGTCGGAATTATCGGAAGAATCAGTCAAAGGGTTGTATCAGACTGGCAAGGCATATGTGCATTCTTCTTTTGACATTTATGGCAGACCTGTGCTAGTAGTAGTGGCAGCCAAACATTTTCCTTCTGTAAGTTTCTCATGTTCTGAATCTTAAGACATATTTTGTACAAACTCATGCTCCTTCACCTGAATGAAATCACAAGCCTTTGTGAAGTGTTAAATATGAAATCAAAAGTAAAGATACATAATTATGTCGTGACTTCTCATAAACAAAATTTTGAGAGAAAAATACAAATTTGAATTCTTGACTACAACCTGACGACCTATTGGCCCTATTTTAGTCTATAATTTATCATGACGATGTATTTTGTGCGTTTATATGCCTTTTGTTCTGAGTTATATGAGTGATGGGTATACAGTATTGCTATCACAGAAACAAGATCCAGTTGAAAATGAGAAGTTATGCGCCTTCTTGGTCGAAAAGGCTTTAAATAAACTTCCCATGGGAACAGATAATATACTTGGAATTTTCGATCTTCGTGGCTTCCGTGTAGAAAATGGTGATCTCCAATTCTTAAAGTTTTTGGTAAGTTCAGTATTTCTCTGAGCTGTTTCCCCTATTTCTGTTGGCAGTTATAAGACATTAAGAAAGCAGTCTTGATGAGAGCGACATACTGTTTAAGAATTATGCATACACCTTTCACTGGATCTATCAACAATGGAAGTTGGTTTCTACATATGCCCGAACAGAAAAATTTCCACGTGCAAAGGCATGTTGAGGGACATCACTTTAAATAAGAAGTAAATCAACATTCTCTTCTATGGGGTCTAAACCTTGTACAGTTTACTCCCAAGATTGTGAAGCATATTAACATACAACTACTGTTCTCGAATTTGGTAAATCAATGTTAATTTCCTGCGATTTCCAGATTGATGTATTCTACTATTACTATCCGAAGAGGCTTGGCCAAGTTCTTTTCGTGGACGCACCATTTGTGTTTCAGCCAATGTGGCAACTTGTTAAACCTCTGTTGAAACAATATGCCTCCCTGGTCAGTACTGTTTCTCTCAACATATTTCATCAAATGAATTTATATCTAATACCTTCCACTTTTGTTTTTTTCCCTTCATATAAGGTGAGATTTTGTGATGCTGAGACTGTGAGAAAAGAGTACTTCACGGAAGAAACTGTACCCCCTGATTTCCGCTGTTAGGTGTCACCATTACCTTTCTTAATACCGAGTGGCGGGTTGTCATACTGTTTATGGCTACTGCCCTGATTCTGTGTAAGGCTCGGTGCTAATTTTCCCTGTTTTCGCCTTTGTTCGATACTTCCGTCGGTTTATTTCTGTAGCATTATTAAAGCTCAAGCACTGAACTGCACAGAATCATGAGTGGTCCATGCCAAGGCTGATGGGTTACAGATTACAGTGCTAGCTTATGTTGCTACACTACAACCATGGTGTCCACAAGAATTCTCATATTCATCACTATGTGCCTCTGGAACGTCGGATACTACTCTCTCTATCCCACGATATCATGTTATTACAACCAATATAGAGTAGCTGGGATCTCTGAAGGCATCCATCTTGAAATCCTTGGTCGGCACCAGCTGTGGGTCGTGGAAGAAACTTTTACCTGCAGGTTACGAGCCGAATTTGAAGATTTGATCCCATCATTCGATGGCTCCTTGCTGCAGTTTATCTGGAAACTGGCTTTGTAAGGTATTTGGAGTGTATGTTTGAGATTGATCGACACCTTTTGTAATAATCAGTTTAAGGATCAACGAATATAATTTGCGTTCTCAATAATACTGGTTGAAGGATACTTTTTTGTTGTTTTTGCTTTGGGATAGCTTAAAAGATGACCAACATTCTGTATATTTCAAACTTCCATTAATTCATTTTATTTCAGTTGATTACAGGTGTGGTTTTACCAAAACTGTAGTTTTATATACTTCAATATTTACAAAAATGCACGACCTCTTCTTCTAAAATTATACTCCCTCCGTTCATAAAAAGATGTCTCAACCTATCTCAAATTTGCATGTATGTACACACTAAATCATGTCCAGATACATGCAAATTTGAGCTAGGTTGAAACATCCTTTTGTGAACGGAGGGAGTAAGTATTTGGTTGTGTAGGCATAGATACTGCAATTTTCGAATACTTTGGTTTTAGAAACACTTCGCTGCCAACCAGAGCCCGACAACCAATACTTCAGTTTTGGAAAACGTACACATACAAATATATAGAAGGAGGAAAAGGATGTGCTGTCAGATGCCTTCGTGGGTGGGAGCTCAACTAATTACCCAAACAAAGACTTTTTTTTTTGAAGAACGACGCAGGAGAGCTGCGCTTTTATATTGATAGAAGGAAGGAGTTGCAAGGACAGCAATGCTTCTGCACCTTCAACAAAGACTCGAAGCAATGCTTCTGCCATCAGCCCTCCACAACGGCTACCTCTACCTCCTTGAGAATGTTGCTCCCAGTTTAGTTCAGTCTGGTGCTGTACCGCCGGAGTAGGAATGCTTCACATGCGCACAGCAGTGCGGTAACGCATCAGCCCCACCAGAACGGTGAAACGTAAATGGGCAGCATTACACAACACAGGCGGCGCGCGCTCACGGGTTGCCGGTGGGCGCGCCGATGCCGCCTGGTTCTTGGCCACACTCGCCTCCCATACGAAGCCCCCCACTGCACTGGGCACTGGCCTACTTGCACACATCTGCATCTTGATCCATTGCTGCCTACCGGCTACAGCTCCGCGCACAGGCTGCACACTTGGCTGTTCCTGCTCCCATGGGGCTCTGCCTGTCCGTGGCTCTGTGGAAGGACAAGGTCTACGCCGGCCGCCGGTGCCATGACGACGATGTGATGATGATGGGTGGCGGTGTCTCTGACGACTATGGACTTCCCGTGGGGGCTGGAGCGTTGAAGGTGGAGGAAGCGGTGGCGCCGAGACCTTCGGCTTCGGCTGTGCTGGAGAGGGTCGGCACGCCGGCGCGGCCGATATGGCAGAGGAGGGTGCTGATGGGCGTCAAGTGCCAGCTGCCCAGGTTCAGCGGGATGATACTCTACGACGAGCGCGGACGACCGGTGTGCGGCGGCGGCGTCCGGGACAGAGCTCGTGACCAGGTGATCCATCTATATGTTGAATATGTGCTCTGAATCCCTGTCATCCATCAGTTCATGCATCAATCGCGTACCGAATTAATTAACCTGTGTTTGGTTCCTGACTGCAGGAGAAGCATGCCGCGGCTATCAACATACTGAGGGACATGCTCTAGACCTGTAGTCCGGTTACCGCCCAACAGTTAAATCTCGGTCTAGTTAACTATGTACTATGAAGGGATTTGTGGCAGTACCGCTAAGATCTTTAAACCACTTTGAATCCGCGCACTTCTTTGTTATGTACGACCAAAAGAGTAGAGTAAGTTAGAACATTATAAGATTTTACTCGTAGGTCGTCGTTTGTTGATGCATTTTGATGTATGTTAATCCCTGGTAGGTCATGTGGGTGTAGCTTTTTCGGGATTATAAGATTTCTTTGATCTCGCATTTTGAATTAGCAGACTCGTGCCTACAGAGTATGAGCATATTTCAAAACTGTTGTGGAGTTTTTTCCTTACTAAGACAGAACAAATTAATCATGGTAGCAAAATACATGGTAATTCAAAAATAGTAATTCACTGGCTTCAGTTTCCTCCTTGATTTTTTATACAATTCTTTTCTCTCATCATCAAGACCTGGTATGAACAATAGGTTGACGTCGAAAATGACGGGGCTGCTTGGGGCCACTCTTGGTCTTCCAGGAGCTGAAGTAAGGCCCTTAGGAAATGCTACTGTTAAGACATCGTAATCCTGTCCAGATACCCAGACTGAAGAAACAGGGCCAGATAATTGGAGAAAAAGGTGAAGTTGTCATGCAAACAGAGCCAGTTTTGTCTTGGTTTCTCCATTTTTTTTTTATCTTACGGTATTTGCATTGGTTTATCGACATGAGCCCTTCAACAAGCCCCTTTATATGACCTAACATTCCTAAAAAGAAGAAGTATCAAGTACGAACGTATGAAACCATGCTAAATCTGGTAGTAGATTTGAAGTTGTAAACTGCATACAGCTAATTCAAAATATTTTGTAAACCATGTTTCCTAGTTAAATGTTACTCACTAACGATAATAAACATGAGTTAAATTCCGTAAAATGGGTTATCAACAAAGATCATATGCATTGCTGATTAAGCTGAGCTCACTGTGAAGTGAAGCATGTCTGGTACACGCAGGTCAGTTTGTTGTAGGATGAGTAAATTTCAGTAGTAAACCTTCCAGAAGGGCATGCTACGCATAGCAACGTTGTACAAATACCTGCACTGCGCCGACACAGAATACGTAAGGCAGGTTTTCTCCAGTGACAACACACTAAGATAACTTAAGAAGATGACGAGGACCAAAATTCTGTGAGCTTTGCAAGTTGTAACTGAACAGGCGCCTGACATGTGGGTATAGGTTGTCAAAAATTGTGTCAAGCTGACTAAATTATGAGATTTGGTTTCATGACAAAAGGCTGATGCTAGCTGTCGGTCATGCGATGTGGAGGCGAAAATCGGTTGTCTTCCTCACCATCTGATTGACCATCTAAGGTGGATCCGGTTCGTCCATCTTTCGCAACAAAATCTCCACCCCGGTAGCGAAAAAAAATATTACAACAAATCGTCACAACAATTTTTTAGAAGATGTTACAAACAACCAATCCCAGAAAAACACAAACTTGTAACAAAATCCCAGAAAAACATATGCAACATCGACAAATACGCGAAAATCTAACAATGTGTTGACGACTGACATTGGTACTTCGAGATCGTCAACGATGAAGTCGGCTCACTTGTCAGATCGAGCGACCCAGACCTCCCCCTTGGCACTACACCATTCTAAGCTTGGTTTGAAAGTCAATCTTGATTTGGATCCTTGTAGCCATCCATGGCTATGAGCTTTTGAGAGAGGAGGAGGATGAAGGAGGAGAAAGAGGGACGGAAGCACAGGGCTATCGAGGAGGAGGGAAAATCACATTCATGGATAGGAAAAAAAGAAAGAGAGAAGAGGACTCGGAGGAAGAAATTTTGACAACTCTAGCCCTTTTGCGAAACTTTATCTCGAAATGAACTTTTTGTAAAATTTAGTCAAATTTGTCCCTTTTTTATCGCCAAACGCTGACGGTAGCCTTGTATGGGGGTAATGTCAGGGTTGTGACTATAGCATTTTACGTGGTATCGTCGGGCGGTAGATTTAGCCGTGGTATCGCCATATCACGCCTACTGCTAGAATATTTGGCGGTACAATTTGTATGTTGAAGTTCATTTCAATCATCTGAAGTCTTGCAAAAGTATTAGATCTGCACGACTTGCCGAAGAACAGCGCGTGGGGAAGAGAAGAAAGATGCGCACCTCGCGGAGGTACCGACGCACGGCGCGGGATCGGTCGCCCGGTTCTAAACGGTTTCCATTAAAAAATAGTTGTGGTAGTGAAATCCAGGTTAGTAGTTATGGTTTTGTGATTTTTGCTCAAGTAGAGATTTCTTATACCCGATCTCCATTGCTGCTGCCACTTTTAAAAAGTCAAAAAATTATATTTAAAAAGTTTCAAAAACATCTAGAAAAAAAATGAAACATGTTTCAATGATGTATCATATACACGTGGAAAATCACAATGTTTGAAATAATTTATATTTCGACCTACACAAAAATGACAAATTTACATTCCTTATTATAGTTAACAATGCATAGTTTCAAATCTCCCCATTTTGTCTTTTCTGTGTATACTGTAATATAAATAATTTTGCATTGATATTTTGCATGCTTGCAGTATACATCATTGAAAATGTGCAGATTTTTTTTAGATGTTTCTAAAACTTTTAAATATATTTTTGACTTTTTCTAAAGCAGCAGGAGCACTGGGCAAAAAGCACTTTCCGTTTTTTGCTCCTCCTAATTTCAGATATCACGGGTTCAGGTTCCGCTTTATTCCGTCGGCGGACTGGCGTTTCATCATCCCTCAGATGGACGACGGCCGCTTCTCTCCCCTGTCCCTGCCCTGCCCTGCCGTACGTGCGGCGCGCCTAGGCCCTCTCCGGCCTCTCTCTCATGGCACCGCCATACGCGGCCGCGTGCGACAGCTGCGCGCCCCTCTTCCACCTCCGCAGGCAAGCACGTCTGGCAGGTATTGCGTATTCTCCCCCAATTTTACAGTGCGATTCTACAGTTCAAATAGGTGGCCTGCAATCCATAGCAATGCAAGGTTTACTGGAATTGCTGCAATTGCATAAGACATACTACACATCTATTTGCAATCATGAGCATTACCGATACATATGCATCGCAAATACAAGTACATTTTTAGATGTACACATATATGGCACTACTAATATTTTAGCAATTCAAACTGAAGTTATTCTCAGAAAATAGCATATGGCTGGTCCAAATTATCCATCCATTCCATATTACAAAGCGCTTTAGATAATGGCAGTGGGAGCCTGGGAGGTTGTTCCAGCTCATAGCAAGTGACAGAGTCCTGAGGTTGTTCCAGCTCATAGCAAGTGACAGAGTCCTGACTCCGAATTGCCAAGGAGGGGTCTCTTCTTGCTGACATCCTGTTGATACTAAGCTTCATCTCAACTACAGTGCATAACTTGTTGAGTGCCCTGTCGGTGAACTGAAAGTAGGACTTCCCCGTGGCCGCGCTGCATATGATGGTGGTGAAAACAACGGAGATTCCGAATGAGAACCCGAGGAGTGTAAATAGGTATGTCAGTATGTCAAATCTGAGCTGATGTCTGCGGTGTCGATGTTTGTTGCTCTCTGGTACACAGATTCTGGAAAGTGGAGACCCACCAAGATCCGCATTGCCCAAGAATATGTCCCCATCTGAAGTTTGACATGGTCTCATTCCTAAGAAATCATTGTAGGACAGATCCAATAAACTCAAATACTGTAGTGCATCCAAACTTTGCGGAATCAGACCTGATAGATTATTCCATGAGAGATCAAGTGCCTTTAAATCGACCACTCTTCCTAGTTTATCAGGAATACTTCCTCTAATGTAATTTCTTGAAAGATTCAAGGCCATTAATGCAGATAGAAATTCTACTTCGCTGGGAATCTCACCAGTTAATTGGTTTGCTGATAGGTCAATGACGTTCAAGATGTAGTTAACTTTTTTGTTAAAAGTATATTCTCTACCTTTGAACATTGTCTGAAATCTATCTGTGTAAACAGAAACATAAGCACTCCCGACACCACCATGAATTCAAGAAAAAACGATGTCTCCCAGTATGGACTGCCTCGGTGCAAACCTGTTAGATTTCCCATAAAACTTGGTACAGAACCTGACAGTTTGTTGTTAGCAAGATCTAAAAGTTTTAGAGCATGAAGTTGGGACAGTTCTTCAGGTATTTCGCCAACAAACTGATTGGAACTTAAACTCAAAACTATCAGACTTTGTAGGCTGTCACCTATCCATTTGGGTATGTTTCCTGACAAATTATTCTCTCCAAGGTCAAGAAACATCAACCTACTACAGGACTGCAATGAGGTGGGCAACATCCCAGATAAGTTGTTCTTTCTGATATGCAGTGATATAAGTGAATTTAGAAACCCCATGGTGGATGGTATTTGTCCCCAGAAATTGTTGCTTGAAAAATCTATGACATAAAGGTTTGAATTTGTAAGCCAACAACTCGGAAGCTTCCCTGAGAGGTTATTATTGGATAGGTCGATCACTTCCATTGATATCATGTTGCACAGGTCCTCCGGGATATGACTCCACTAAGAAGATTATGTGAAACCAACAGATAATGCAATTCTTTGTCTCCAAGATACTGTGATAATGATCCAGACAAGTAGTTCTCAGACATATCCAACAGCTGAATACTAGTCGGTAAATCTGGAATGCTTCCCTCAAATCGATTGTGCCTCAAGTTGAGACGTGTAAGCATTTTCAATTGCTCCAAACTTGAAGGAAGCTTTCCAGTTATGTTGTTCACAGACATATCTATGCTATTGATTGATGAAGAGAAGTTCCAGATCCAGTACGGTAATGCACCCCTGATTCTTGCACTGCCTAGATCAATCATCTCGATTCTAGTTTGTGATTGCAGCCAAGTTGGGAACTGTGGACCTACCAGGCAAGCATGTAACCCTAGCTTTGTGAGCTGAAAAGGTGGCACCCAGCTTTGTTTGAAAGCGATCTTCAAGGAATTTGATGCTAAATCTAAAGTATCCAATCTTGATAAATTTGCAAAGTGAAGTTCTGATAATTTGCCATTAAATTTATTAAAGGAAATATCCAAGTATGTCAAGCTCGATAAGTTACCAATACTGACTGGCACAACTCCAGATAGTGAGTTCCCGCTGAGATCGAGAACTCTTAAACTTGCCACGCCCTCAAGCCAGCCAGATAGATTCCCAACGAAGTTGTTACCAGCAAGGTCAAGGATCTGCAACCGCTTCATACAAGGAAACATGCTATTTGCTGCATCTGTGATATCTCCTGACAAAAAGTTTCCAGAAAGATCAATTTGAACCAAGTTGCACAATCTACTAGAAGATCTTGGTATTTCTCCCTTCAAATTGTTGTCCCCTAGTCTTATGAGCCTAAGTGATGTCAGTTTACCTAGCTCATATGGAATCCTTCCTGAAAGCCCGCAGCTAGTCATGTCCAACTCTGAAAGAGCAGATAGCTTCCAAATCCAATTCGACAAGGAAGAATTCAAGTTATTGCTCTAGAGATGAAGTAGCTTAAGAGCAGTGAAGTTGGCATGTGAAATAGAATTCAGGTCGGTGGCAGGAAGACTTGCATCGTTCAAGCGAAGCACTTCTAGCAACGGAAGCATGTTCACTGCCTGCAGCCAATCCACGGAAGCAGCAAGATACAACCAACTGAGGTCGAGATACCTAAGGGAAGTTAGCCTTGAAACCCAATGGAAGTTATCAAGAGTGACCGCAGGACCTCCGGATGAACCCTGATCAAGATAGCTAAGCCTGGATAAATTACCAAGTTGCTGAGGAGCTGTTCCGCCAAAACCGACATGTGACAGATCAAGATATCTCAACATCTTGAAAGAGCATATGAATTCTGGGATGGGCATCCCGCCAAAATCACCATGGCTCATGTTGAGGTGCACCAATCTGGTCAAACTGGCCAAAGACGGATTAATCTCGCCTTTGAGAGAGTACTTACTAAGGTCCAGCTTGATGACATAGCCAGTCTTCTTGCTGCAGCTCACACCGCCCCAGCTGCAGCAGTTTTCTCCTTGCCATGAGCGCAACCTCCCATCAAGATCACTGATGCTGGCGTTGAAGGCAGCAAGCGCGTCCCTCTCTGTGGCAATGCACGCAGATATCTCCCTGGTGCTGACCACAGGGCACCAGAGGGCCAGCACAGTGAGCAATCCATGCATCTTTCCTCCCATGGCTGTGGATGGAACTGCCAAGCTAGTTGGGGAATACAGAAGCTAAGGCCCTTTTGCAGATTTTGACTTGGACCTCTAGTCTTCTCTTCAAAGTTTGGTTTTTCCCTGCATGTAGTTATCTGAAGCATTTCCTTTGAGTGTATATTGGTTGTAGTTTGGCGTGACTAATCAGTTTTTCCTGCATGGCAGGGAATTCCGACGCGTCTATTAGAATTCACATAACTTAGATTGAAGTTGTCAAGGTTCTCGGAATTCTGGAATAAATTGGGAGAAAGAAAATATCTCTTTGGTTCTTTTTTCTCAGTTATATCCTGAATTTTTACTCCTTTTAAGTAATGAAAGCAACGCCACTGCATTTCGTCAAAAAGAATATCTAGGCTATCTGTTTTGGTGGTGTCAGATTAATCTTATATGGATAATGGAGAAGTACAACAAATACTTTTTTTCGAAAAGGGGATGCCCCAGGCTCTGATGAGACCCAAATTTCTATTCGGTGCCTCTTTTTTTGCCTTTCATCTCTGAGATGGCTACTATTACTACTGTCTTTTTCAGGCGTCTGAGGTGTTGTTTAGCCTGGATTAAAAGGATTGCCAATTGAATGTTCCATGTTCCTTTTTTGGTGAGGGATTCTGACTATTGTATTCTGAACCTGACATTTCACTGAAACACACTAAATCTCCCCATTAAACATTGGGTATAGAAGCACCAAAAGATATCTTTATATCAATGAGGCTACCCATCCCATTCACCACCCATGTCTATGTACTTGACACAATCGTCATACGTACTTCCATATAATTTTCTGCTGGAAACAATTGTCACTCTACATACATGGTAATTCAAAAACAGCAATTCACTGGCTTAATTTCCTCCTTGAAATATCTTTTATACAATTATTTTCACTCGTCATCAAGACCTGGTATGAACAATAGGCTGACGTCGAATATGACAGGGCTGCTTGGGGCCACTCTTGGTCTTCCAGGAGCTGAAGTAAGGCCCTTAGGAAATGCTAACTGTTAAGATCAACACAAATGGAAAAACATCATAATCCTGTCCAGATACCCAGTCTGAAGAAACAGGGCCAGATCATTGGAGAAAAAGGTGAAGTTGTCATGCAAAAGAGCTAGCTTTTGTCTTGGTTTCTCCATTGTTTATTTATCGGTATCTGCATTGGTTTCTTAAACTTGATGATGTGAGACTACTTACTGGACCAGGTATGTACAACCGACGCAATCCCCCAACTTTCATTGACAGGAGCCCTTCGTCGAGCCCCTTTATGACCTAACATTACCAAAAAGAAGAATTATCGAGTATGAACATATGCCACACCATGCCAAATCTGCTACTTGTTTGATGGTGCAAATTGCATACAGCTAATTCAGAAATTCCAGCAATCCACGTTTCCTGGTTAGATGTTACTCACTCAAGATGATATGTATGATATGAGTTAAATTCGATAAACCACGCTACCAATAAGGAACATTTATGTTCGTCATTAAGCTGAGCTCACTGTAAAGTGAAGCATGGCTGGTTCATTCAGGTCAGTTTGTGGTAGGATGAGTCCATTTCAGTAGTAACCTTTCAGAAGGGACAACATTGTAGAAATACGTGCCCTGCGCCGACACGGAATATGTAGGGCTGTCCTTTCTCTAGTGAGCTGCACAATACACCAGGACACGTTAAGAAGATGACGAATTGACGAGGAACAAAAATTCTGTGAGCTTTGCAAGTTGTGGCTGAGCAGGTACACGCTGAATGCACACTTTCAGTCTATCAACGGTCAAAATGTTGAGAGATCTCTCACCTGTCGAATATCTGCCCAGGTGGCACCATGGCGACGCAATTTGCAGCAACCTACATACAAACACGGTGATCAAAGAGCGACCAAGCGTACGCACTGTGTGTTGATTTTGCTGTGAGACGCGGCGTGTGTTGCACAAACTCTCGAGAAAGAAGAAGAACAAGTCGATTGAACACCTGGAAACCAATGGGTGGACTCGGCCCTTGGCCGACGATGATATCCTTGTACTGCAGACCAGATTCGGTAGTCACCATAGGCACCTGAAAATCGCACAAGAAAGAAAGAACATTTAAGGTCTAGATTGAAATCCATGGAACTTGACAAGAAGACCGTTCAATCTGTGCAGGAATTAACGTACATTCTCGAGCTTCTTGACGCAGGCGTCGTCGCAGAGCTTGGGCTTCTCTTCCGGCGGCAGACCGGCGGCGAAGGCCTGCATGCAAAATGCAGACGACGACACCCCGAGAACCACCGCCCCGACCACGCCCCTCCGGGTGCTGCTGCCACCACAGACGACGCCGACGCTGCCATCGTCAGCGGCAGCGCTGCAGCGGCATGGCGCCTCCGAGCAGCTCAACACCCTGCTATTGCTGCTACCTCTGATGAACGGCGCCTTTCGAAGCCACGCCCTGGAGGCGGACCTCTGCCCTGGGAGAAGGAGCGGCGAGGCGGAGGGGGAAGCGGTCGCAGCCATGGAGAGGAGACGGAGGAGGCCCGCTCGTACGGAAGGGGCGAAGAGAAGAGGCAGAGAGTGGATAGAACGGAAGCCGAGGCCTCCAGCCCTCCACCACTCGCTGCCCGCGTGGTGCGTATGTTTTGCCAAATCTGGCACGGAGTCACGGACTAGCAACATATCTGGCCGATTAAAACTAATTCCAAATCCGTCGCCTCGGGTCGGCGCCAACCCCAATGAAATGGGTTAACTATTTGCGAGTGGGTTAACTATTTGTGAGTGGGTTTACTATTTTGTGGGTGCTTATCTGAGTCACTTTACCAGTTGTTGGCTTAAGTCTACAAAATGAGCATCTCTCACCATGCAATATCCACATATTATCACCATGTCTAGAAACCATGCTCTTCCAGGGAGCTCGGTACATCCGTATGATCCTCATCATGCAGGTACAATGTGAGTGTATACCAAAGTGCATTGTGAGAGTGGAGTAGGATTGGTCGTTTGAGAATGCCGGCCGAAGGTTTTCGATATGTCCCAAACCAGAGGTACATGCAAAAAACATTTCAGTTGCTGTAAAATGGCATCATTATTGTTTACTGACGTTTTTATTAATTCTCCTAGGGGTATCAAATGCAACCACTTTGAGTATGAAGATGAGGAGTTCTCCCCAGAAGCGAGAGTTATAAATTTATAACAACATAACAAGACCGGAGGGGGGACTCCACCCCGGCTTTGTCATTAAGGTAGAGGTGAGGATTCGAACCCGGGTGCTGGCGCTTGGCGCTTATGCCTGCCGACCATTGCACCACAGAAGTCTCCTCAGAGTTATAAATTTATAACAATCACGTCGAGATACTGCGGTTGAAGTCGATGATTCACATGCTACGTGGCGAACCATGACTATATGATCATCAGTATCAGTTATTATCTTGCTTTTGTTAGTGTGTTGTAATTGTACTGCGAGAGAAATAAAAGTATTTATATATTGGTCTCTAGAACTGTCTGGATTGGCAATAAAAACTGGTCAAGGCATGCATATCTCGGTCCAGCAACGTCGGCACCAGGCTCCATGGTGCCGAACTGATGAACATCGGCTCCACCCGGAAAGGCGCCGACATGGTGCAAGCACCGATTTGCTCTCTGGAAGTGCGAACTCCCAAAAAAATTGCTCTTTGATATGTTCGGCGCCAATTGCAGTGGAGCCAAAGTTGTTCATGTCGGCGAATAGTTTTCCTGGCGCCGAAAACTGGACGCAAATTTGCCCAATTTGCTCTGAGGACATCGGCTCCATGGCAGGTGACGCCGAACTGAAGGACATCGGCTCCACCGGAATTGGCGCAGACCAGGTGCACGCACCGATTTGCTCTCTGGAAGTGCGAACTCCCAAAAAACTTGCTCTTTGAAATGTTCGGTGCCAATTGCAGTGGAGCCAAAGTTGTTCATGTCGGCGATTTGTTTTCCTGGCGCCGAAAATTGGGCATAATTTGCCCAATTTGGTTGGAGGACATTGGCTCCAGGCTCGATGGCGCCGAACTGAAGGTTGTCGGCTCCACCCGGAATGGCGCTGACATGGTGCACGCACCGATTTGCTCTCTGGAAGTGCGAACTCCCAAAAAAATGCTATTTGAAATGTTCGGCGCCAATTACAGTGGAGCCGAAGTTGTTCATGTCGGCGATTAGTTTTCCTGGCGCCGAAAATTGGGCGTAATTTGCCTAATTTGCTCTGAAGACTTTGGCTCCATGGCAAATGGCGTCGAGCTGAAGGACGTCGGCTCCACCCGGAATGGCGCCGACATGGTGCACGGACGATTTGCTCTCTGGAAGTGCGAAGTCCCAAAAAATTTGTTATTTATAACGTTCGGCGCCAACTTTAGTGGAGCCGAAGTTGTTCATGTCGGCGATTAGTTTTTATGGTGCCAAAAACTGGGCGTGATTTCCCCAATTCTCACGGAGGACTTCGGCTCCACTTACAATGGCGCCGAGCTGAATAACGGGGGCAACATCGCAAACGACGCCGACGTAGTGCACGCCTCCGCATGCTCTCTAGAACAAAAAAAAATACGAAGTCACAGTTTTCGGCGCCAGTGCGTGTGGGGCTGAGCTTGTTCAGTTTGGCGCCAGCCTGCTTGGAGCCGACACTCCTGGACGAACAAAATTTGGTGGGTCGGCTCCAATGACTATGGCGCCGACACCCTTCCCCGACCCCGCTCAAAATATTTTAAATCCAAGCCGTTCATCTCTAAAGAAAAACATCCAGACCGCAAAGAAAAAGTACTCGTAAGAGCATCTCCATCCAGCCCCCAGAGCCAAAATTAGGGTCGGCGCTAGTTTTTCTCCCACTCAGCCCCCCAAGAGTCCAAATAGCGCCGGCTCGGGCCAATCTTTCATCTGGCGCACCCAGGACGAACCCAGACCATTGGGGGGCAACTGGGGGCGCCGGCAGAGAGAAAAAACACGCGAAATCGCGCGGGCCTTCCTGATAACCCACAAGTATAGGGGATCGCGTGTAGCCTTTTCGATAAGTAAGAGCGTTGAACCCAACGAGGAGCTAAAGGTAGGATAAATATTCTCTCAAGTTCTATCAACCACTGATACAACTCTACGCACACTAAACGTTTGCATTATCTAGAAAATAAAACTACGGTAGCAATACGGGTATGAGAGGTAGTTTTGCAAGATAATAAATACAAGAAAGAAAATGTTAGTGCTGCAGCAATAAAATACACTAAGTAACCATATACTAACAGTACCATGAGTGTGGAAAAGTGGTGGTAATTGTGGTGGCTTTCTCCAAGATTAATTAGTGAAGGTACTTGGTTCATTGTCTTCGATGCAGTTTTCTATGTGGGAGAGGCTAAATATACATGCACTCCACTAATTGGGATTACAAGTACTATATGATTGGATTGTTTAGCAAGCATCCGCAAATACTAACAATGCATTAAGGTTTCCCCAACCATAGCCTTAAGTTCAAGGTCCTCTTACTCCCATACGTGCAACTAATCGGTTCGCGTTCTCAGGTTTCTGTCACTCCGGCAGAACTTCCCCCGCTTCGTTACAAATACTACCAACCCTAGGGTGTTTGATCCATGCGCGCACAAATATAATGGACACCAAAGGACAGCACCATATAGACATACAACTCTAATGAACCTCATGCATTCAATTAAGCAATCAAAAGACAAATAAACTACGGAAACATGATGTAAATCATAGGATAAATATTATAGCATCAAACACCATGTTTACATAGGACGGTACAGAGGTTTGTGGGAGGATGAACCACTGAATACAAGGAGGAGATGGTGATGGAGATGGCGGTGAAGACGGCGGAGAGGGGCAGCGCGGCGGCGCAGGGCAGCGGCGGCGCCGGCGGTGCGGGGAACTCCTTTCCCCGCCGCCGGCAAGCTTGGGGAGCGCCGCCCCTTAGCCTCCCTCCTTCATGTCTTCTTGGGAGCCCTCCCCCATGGAGATGGGATCCATGGGGGAGGCAAAAACGTGACTTTTGGTGGCTGAAATTCGTGGGTGGAGGAGTCCTCCACGAATTAGATTTCCTCCCTTTATATATCTTCTCGGATTTCCGTCACCCCCTTTTAGGGTTCCACCAAAACGGGCCTACAGGCCGCGTCCGAATTCCGATTGGGCTGATCTCGGGCTTAAAATCTTCGTATGGAAAATTGTGACAACTTTCGTAACAGCCAGGTCTCCATATAACGCCATCTTCGAGGGTCAAACTGGCAATCTTCGTAAAAAGTTCTCAGAGAGATTTCAGGAAAGTCCCAATTCGACTCCAACAAGGTTTCCTCTTATATTCTTGATAATTTCTACACATCAAAGAGTAAAACAAGAACATTGTGCACTTTTGCAACTATTAGTAGGTTAGTCCAAATAAATAATAAACTTAATATAAAACAAGTGCTAAAAGTATAAAAATGGCATGAAACAATCAAAAATTATAGATACGTTTTGGACGTATCACTTCCTATCAGCGACCAGGCGAAAAAACGCGCGAAATAAAAGGAAACCGTCGTCCTCATCTCCTCGGCTCCCGCGCCGGTCAATGGACTGCCGCGCCGTTCAGCCTTTCTCAGGCGAGCGGCCGATGCGTCCAATCGCGGGCCACGCGGCGTAGTAATGGCGTGTCACCGACCTATCCTCTCGCCTTCCCCGCCGCTATAAATTCCCTTCTCTGGCCGTGGCAGAGCACGCCCATCTCTCTCTCCCTCTCCAGATCTCTCCAGAGCACAGAAACTCGACGATGGCAGAGCGCTTCCCCGGTGATGGTGCGGGGGCCAACGGCTTCGGCCGCTGTTGGCTCCAGGACTGGGAGGCTCGCCTCCTCTACGAGGCGGGTTACCCCGCGCCGCCAGACATGCATGTCCCCGCCGACTGGAGGCTCAGCGCCGGCGGCGTGCCGGTGCCCGAAGGGGCGGAGTTCCTGGTGGAGATCGAGGCCGTCTGCGCCGGCTGACGGAGGAGCAGCTCGCCGACCCGCGCTACCACCCGGAGAACCATGCCTCGTGGATAGTGTACTTCGACCAGCGGCGCCAGGGAGATGGCGGCGTACGACGGCCCCTCGCCGCCGTCGCGCAACAACTCCGAAGGGCGGCGGCTGTCGTGGGGCGCGCCTGGGCGTACGCTTGCTGCCGTCCTAGAGTACATCGAGGCCAGGAACCACCCGAGGCTCACCATGCCGCCTCGTCCGCCCGCCGTCTCCACGCCGCGGCAGCTTCTGGATGCCGAGGAGAATGGCCGCGGGCTCATCTTCGTCCTGCGCGGTAGCCTCGTCATCAAGCCGTGCGCCGACGCCGACGCTGCTGCGAGGCCACCTTCGCCTGGTGAAGCCGAAGCCCGAGCCCGGCACCAGCGGCGCCAGCAGGTCCCTCCGCAAGCCGAAGAAGGAGCCGTAGTGGAGCACGCCGCATGACTACGTGCGCTCGACGCTGAACTCGGAGGCGCCCCAGAGGACTTCCCCAGGCATAAGGTCGCCGACCATCTGTCGTACGACGACGTTGTTCCGGCGGACTTCGCGTTCGCTTGTGCCTGGTCCAAGGCCGAGCACGAGCGCGAGGAGATCGAGCGCTAGCGCGGCCTCCTCGAGCGGGATCAGCACCGCCAAGCTCGCCTCGACTACGCCACTCTCATCGGCGTCATCGTCATCGACGACGACGACGGGCCAAGCAAGTGGGGCGGCGGTGACACCGCAGCAGGTCCCAACCATGCCTCGGACGCGCCACCCAGTGACGACGACGACGGCGACTAACGATGTTCTACAGCTAGCTAGGCATGTATAGCGCCATGTCGTGGTTTTAGTTATGTTGTTTTTAAGTCTATTATGTAATCGGCCTAAAATCTGTACGAATTTCGCCTATATAATGAAATTTGTCTAGGTTTTGTTAAATTTCGTCCATTTTTTTTTGAAATGTTGGGCCTACTGTCTTGGGTTTTACGGCTGGGAATCGGCGACTCGCACAGCGAGAAAAAGCGCGGGCCCCCCCCCCCCCCCCCCCCCCCAGGCGGCCCATTTTAGCGCCGGAAAACGGCATGGGGGGCGAACGGCTGGAGTTGCTGTAACACAGTAGGCGTCTGTTTGGCAACGCAGTTTTTTCGCTATATTTGGAAGAAACCACAGTTTCTAAGTAAAACCATAGCTTGAAATACTTCGAACTGGTTGGCTGCAGTAAAACATTGTAGTTTGGAATTATTCCACCAACCGAAGCATTCAAAAAGTAGGTAGGCATGATCTCTTTTTCCAAAAACTATGGTTTATGCAAACGGTATTATCTCTTACCTAGATGCTGAAATACTTTAATTTGAACAGCCCCGATTCCCCCTCTCCCTCGCTTCATCTCTCAGGAGACAACTCTGGGGGCGAAACCCAAACCCTCTTCGCGTGGAGGGCTCTGGAACACCGGGGCGGAGGATCTGTGCAGAAGGGACGATGTCAACCCTGCGGCGGGTGGTGGCGTTCGTGGTGTGTGCTGTCTGTTCCCTCAGTCGCACATGCAGGGATGGGACGATGGTTGGAGGCCGCGGCGTGGGGGCCTATCCGCACGTCCTCGCTCCGGATCTGAAGAAGAAGCTGCTCAAGCACATCCCCTTGCAGATCTGGAACCTAGGTGGCCTTTTGTTCAACTTATCTTGGTGTTTAGGAGGGTGGTTGGTGATGGGGGTCATTGGTATGGCGGAAACCCTTTGCCAACAGAGTAGGCAATGACGATGACGCTGCGGCCATCGGTGCTCCTTCTCGAAGGCTTTGTCGAGGTACATGTCCCCTCTCACCCCCTCCCATGCTTGGGCGGAAGCCTCATTCCCCTTTCGGTCAACAACGATGTTACGACGTCATTCCCCTCCCTTGATGTACTCGTTCTCCTTTTGGTGCTCCTCGTCATCCATGTGGCCCTGTTCGCCGGTGGGTCGATGATGATGTGGACCACACACCCGTTGGGAACCCCAAGAGGAAGGTGGGAAGCAGTGTAGTAGCAAGTTTCACTCAGTTATGAAACCAAGATTCATCGAACTAGTAGGACTTGAGAGACTTCAACACGGTGTCAACCCAGGCGCCAGAAAGTGCTCCTGTGCTAACTTGGACCTGCACACAACACAATCGAACTACTTTGCCCCAACGAAACAGGAAGGTTATCAATCTTTCTGACTTGCTGTAATCAAACAGGTTAAACGTATGGGGTGGAAAACAATTATAAAAGCAAAAAGGAACAACGAGCAAGTAATGATTGAAAGCAATAGAAACGGTGTTGTAATCAATGTAAAAGAATGGACCGGGGGACATAGTTTCACTAGCGGTGTCTCTCCATAAAATAGTACAAATATGCTGGGTGAACAAATTACCGCTAGCCAACTAACAAATTGTGAGGGCCTGACAATGCTATTATGACAAGATATAGTTCACTGTAGTATTTAATTGAGCATTACAACAAGATACATAGATCGCTATCGAGCTGCATCTATGACTAATAATCCACCCTGAGATCGCTATCCAGCCTGTCACCCAAAAGTATTAAGTTGCAAATAACAGATTATTACAGTAAGCAAAGTGCATAATGTAAGCAATGGTTATAAACATATAGTAATAAACACCGATGTTTTACCCCTAGTAGCAACAACACATTCTCGGACTTGGTCGTTTCTGACAACTCGACCCAGACTCGTAGGAGGAATGAACCTACTATCTAGCATAAATACTCCCTCTTGAAGATACAAGCAACTACTTAGCCAGAGTAACCACATGGTTCGGTGAGCATGCAAGATCTTAAATAAAACATAGATATAAATAGATGAACAAACTTGATCCTAATTTCACAATTCGTCGGATCCCAGCAAACACAACATGTAGCATTACAAAATAGTGATCTTGATCATGTTAGGCTGCTCACAAAATCTAAATATGTTAGCACAAGAAGAAGAGACAACCATCTAGCTACTGCTATGGACCTGTAGTCCAAAGATGAACTCACGCATCACTCCGAAGGCTGGCATGGTGATGTAGAAGCCCTCCGATGATGATCTCCCCGCCGGCAGAGTGCCGGGAAGAACTCCAGAACCCTCCCGAACTCGGGTTTTTGATGACAGCGGCCTCAGATATCTTTCGTGGAATTGTTCAGGTGTTGTAGGCTTTTTAGGACGAAGACGATTTATAGGCGAAGAGGCAGCGAAAGGCGGTGGCCAGGTGGGCCAGGCTGGCCTAGGGCGCGCCTGGGGGTCACCTCCTCCCCTGGTGGGTCCCCTGCAGCTGATTTTTGGGCCCCGTGTCGTCTTCGATGTAAAAATTGATACTCCTCATAAATTTTCAGGTCTTTTGGAGAATATTTCCTTAACAACTTTTCTGAAATAAAAAGACAGCAGAAAACAGGAACTGACACTAGGCATCTTGTTAATAGGTTAGTTCCAGTAAATGAAAATGATATAAAATATAATAAAAACATGTAGCACTTATATAAAACAAGTATGGAACTATCAAAAATTATAGATACATTTGAAACATGCCCACGAGCGCAGGCGAGAGGGGAAAGGGTCCCCCTCTACGGCATCAACGACACATTTGGTTGCCAAGAGGTCGAGCTTCGGTGGTCATGTTCATCCACGGTGATATGGTTGTCGACGTTTCTTGTTTGACGCATCTTGTTGCGGTGAAACCTTTTTCCTGGTTGTCAATTGGTGGAGCTCCTAGAGCGCTTATGCCCTCTTCCTCTCTGCCAACCTAGTTCTCATTGTTCATAGGTGTTCTCAGGTGAACTTTCTTCGACTCCGACTGTACGGCGCCTTTCGATCTAGGGCGAGGGACACAGAGTCCTTTCTGGAGGCAAAGACGGAGGATTTTTGGTCTGGGTTTGCCATGTTGGCGAAGATTACGTCTTGCTTCCATCGGTGTCTGCTCCATGACCTCGGTTCGCTTCCTCGCCTTGTTCGCAAAGTTGGGTTGTGGCATAAGCGTCTCAAGCAATGCTTATTTATTTATTTATTTATTTCCTCTTATGTTTGTTTGTGTTGCAGGTTACCTTCAAGCTGTTTGTCAGCACTTTGTACGGCTTAATGTGTTATTTGTAAAAAATAATTGTTTTGAAATACTTAGATTTTACAATAACCAAGTTTCCAAACGGACCCTACATTTTCAAAGTATTATTTTTTATGATAGTGATTTCCCAAGTATTCATGCAAGTACAGAGTCAAAAAGAGTTGGTTGCTTCCTAGAACGAGCGACAGCAGCCTATCAGAGTGGACGGAACGGGAGCAACAGAATTCAGAACAGGAGGAAACCTATTACTCCCTCCGTATCAAAATATAAGATTTTTCTTATATTTTGATACGGAGGCAGTATATCGCAGTTCAGAACCCGTTTGCGATGGCCTCGTGTTTATCATCGTAGAAACGTGAAGCTTCGTCTTTGTTTTCGCTCTAGCAGTTGCTTCCGGGAAGGAAACCAAGTTCGTTCAGCAGTCCATATCGTCTGAACGTGCAGAAAGCGGGATTCAGTTAAGCTAGCTAGCAGCATAAAATCAACAGCATCCGTACGCACATGCTTGACCTATATAATATTTTGACTTGTTCCTGCAACTGCAATGTGCAGGGACTATAATATCTCGATGACTTTTCTCGTTTTCCACAGCTATATTCTCCACCCAAGTACACAAGTACACCAGTCTAGCTCACAGGTCGCGGTTCCGCCCGAGCTGCACGCACGCTGCTACCTGGTCAATGTTCTCTTGCCCCCATGTTTGATCTTTCCCGCGTTCTCCTGGTCAACACCAACGAATTCCTGGCGCTAACTGCACGCTGCAAGACCATATATAAAGTACACCAGCCAGATCGCTCTAAGAACGCATCAGAAGTTCAGAGTTTAGACACACAAGAACGATCCAAGAGCAAGCTCGCCTGCACGGAGCGCACAGCACACAGCACACAGCAGCAGCATCTCGATCACATCACTTCACTTCTGCGATCGGCCGGTCGAGTTCTTTTGCTTCCTCCCATCCCATGGATTCATCGACGAGACGCGCTCTTCTCGCGGTGGCGGCTGTCTTCGTCCTTCTAGCGACGACGTGCCGCGTCGCCGATGCCGCGAGGCCGGCACCGGCGGACCACGTGACGCTGCTTCATGGCGGTGGAGAAGCGGCCTCGGCGTCGTACTACTATTACCCGGCGGTGACGGTGGTGGAGAACGCCAGGAAGACGGTGGAGCTGCTCATGGCGAGGTTGCCGGCCGGACCCAGCCCCAAGGGACCCGGCCACTAGCTACGAATTAACAAGACAGTTGTTGAGATTCATCCAATTCTTTTGTTCGTGTGCTTCTTTCCCTTCTTGGGAAGAGAGACGCCGATTGATTCTTTCTTGAAGAAAAGAACAACAAACTTTTCTTCGGTTGTACTGTTAACTGTATTATACTGTATACTGATACTGGTGGTGGTGAGTTATGTAGAGAAATGGAGTAACTAATACAAGGACTACAGTTCCTAACAGAGTACAAGTCTCATATAGTATTGCTCTCCTGCTGTTTCGTGTAATTGGAACGCAAAGTTTTGTGCCAACGATCAGACATTTGTTCGTCTCTCGCCCACGTCTTGCTGTTTCGTGTAACCGAACAGAGAAACCTAGCTCCTTGTACGAATCCGGACATCGCCGCTGCATTTCTACTCATTGCTGCCTTGTATCCGTCTCTCGCCCACGTCTTGCTTGATCAAACCACCCAAAAGGGTGGGACGCAGCTTGAAAATCATAAAAATCCATTTATTCACAAACCATTAATCAAAATGGATTCTCATAATACATAATGCGACATCTTTGACTTACTGCAATGTTTAGAAAAAAATCTGAACATTTTAATATTTGTCTTTGAAATTTTGGTTGATCTTGCGCGTTGGATCTGAAACGGACGTATGATGAGGCCAAGTCTCACGGTGACTTAGCCTCACGAAGTCGTTGAAGCTGTGTCCCAAAAGGTGCGCTCAATGTTGAAATGGAGAGACGGATTTATTAGCAACAACCACTCCTCTATTATTAAACTTTGGTGGATATCCTAAAATTGACATTTAGCGGACAAATTGGACGAAATTATTGAACCATATCTGCTCCAGGACACTTAGATAGCAAAGTAACAACTCCATAAATCAGTCTACTAATGTAAGCTCTAGCAGATCAGAACATACTAGATTCCATTTTTTTATATAAAACTCTATATATAGGCAGACCATGTGGATCTGGGACTTTATTTTTTCATATTAAACACATAATCTCTAGTTTCCTCTATAGTGAATTCTTGCACTACCTTCTGTCTGCCCTCCATCTAAAACCATGTCTACAGGAACATCCAGAGATACATTTACTGCATTATCTACTGGACCAAAAATCTTCTTATAGTAATTGGTTGCATATTCTATAATCTCTCTATTTCCTTGGAGTACACAACTTCCTCCTGTTGTAAATAAACATTTTTTTCTTTTCCTACAACTTGCTTTTGCCATAAAGAAAGATGTTATAGCATCACCCTCCAACAAGTCATCCTTTCCAAATTGAAACCATTTAGTTTTCTCTTCTTTCCAAATAGACCTTGCTGTTCTAAATTCTTCCTTAAAGCATACTTACAAGCAGAAAGATAACCTATTTCAGTCTCTTTATCAAATTTATCAATCTCTTCAGTTAAATAGAATCTCTGTTTCCTTATGAAACTATCATAATTAATTTTCCAACCTTTTAATTTTTTCCTAATATTTCTAGCTCTATTTTTTCACTTATCTAAAAGTTTCTTTCCGAAAATAAAATCATTTTCCCGCTTTTTCTACCACGTTTCTCACATCTGGTCTAAGCAGCCAACATAACTCAAATTTGAATGGTCTATCAGTTTCTCTTCCTGTATCCCAAAATTAAACATCAAGGGCCAATGATCCGAGACATCTCTAGGCAAAGCTTTTCAAGTCTCACGGTCTCACCAATGTTGGTCCTAGCATGGCGATTCGAACAAGATTTTGACACACGTCCTGAATGTTGTTTAAACAAGATCGCGTGACGTTGAGGGTGCAAGGGTAATCGTTCTATCGTCTGACAGTACATATACTGCAGTAGAATCAAATTAGATCTTATTTGTCAAATATTCAGTAACTTGTACCGCCAAGGTTCAGTATACGCAGCTATCTGGAATTTCCCAGCGGCAGTCTGCTGGGTGATCTGGAAACTAGAAATGATGCTTGCTTTAACAAGAAATTTCCTGATTATTCTGCAGCTGTTATCTTTAGGAGAGAATTCCTTATTTGACACTACATGAAATTTCAATTCCTTATTTGGCCCTGAAAAATAATTTCTTCCTTATTTGACACCCTGTGTAATTTTTGTTCCTTATTTTTCGAACCCGAGGCAAAAGCTTTGACTCACCATTTATTAAGCAGAAGGTGCCCGGTTTATTATGGGAGAAACCGGGCGAAAACCATACAACAACACAACACAACCCACGGGGCGAAGCCCCACAACCTCAACAAAACATGGAGCCAAGCTCAACCCAACACTCCGTAGACGACCGGCTAGCCCTCCACCCATGTCGGAGAGAAGAAGCCGTAACTGGTATGTGAGGAGCAGATACGAGACACTCCACGAACACACAATAAACACAACCCCTGACCCTTAAAACAACCAAATAGAGCCACTGCTAGAACACCGCTGCACACCTCCAAAGACATAGAACGAGTTTCTCAGAAGATCATCCATCAAGCAACCGCGAGCTTGTTTCTAATGGCGCCACCCTTCTTGCATTTTCTTTCCTTCTTATTTTTTCCCTTGATTGTTGATCCTGTTAGAAGGCAAGCAATGGCTCTTCCAGATCCAGGCATGGCAGCCTCCACACTGCTAAGCAGGCTGCAAAGCTCTTTTGCAAAGAGAACATCGGCATCATGTGTCAATGGAGGTGGAGTGGGTGTGAAAACTACCTCCGATCGTTCAGGCGAGCCCACCGAGTCCACATTCATCTGCTCCACCGACATAGGCACAACAGGGCTCACACAATGCTCCTGAAGCTCGGGCGTACTCTGCAGTATCGGAGCCACGGTCACGGCAATGGCCACACTCTCACCCTCAACGGCAGATGGAATAGAGGGCAAGGCGGACAACACTGATGAACCCCCAACACGAGGAGAGTAACAACCATGGAGCTCTCCTCCCATATCCTCCGCGGAGCCAGCACCAAAGTCACCAAGAGGACACGATGAAGGAATGGCCTTCAACATAACCGGCACAAGAGAGAGCTTGCACAAAGCAATCTCCGCCCGCTCCAGAAAACTCTCAACCCGTGACAGGCACACCCGCAGCTGCTCGGCCAGGCCTGCCGGAGAGGACTGCGACACCACATCGGACGACGGTGTCGAGCCATCGGGAGCAGAACGCAATTGACACTAAGCTGTTGGAGCATGAGGACGCTCGACGCCATGGTGAGGCCTTGGCGGTGCGGCGAGGCATGCCATGGAGCTGAGAGGACGCCACTGATATATGACACTACCGTGTACTCCGTTAGGCCCTGCCGTTAATTTTGTTTTTCTTGGATCAAATTGCCCCTGTCTTCCATCCATTGGCATCTCGTCCTCCACATTGTCGATGAATCCCCACCACCACCGGGGATGGAGATGGGGCTTGGCTCTGGTCTGTATCCCCTCGTCGGCTGCTGTGGCAGGCGTGCCGGCCGAGGGACCCGACATTAGAGCGCATCTCCATCCTCTACGATGGCCCGTGCTTCGGCACTGCGCGCCTCGACGCCGGCGTGCAGCCGCCAGCCGGTTCCTCATTCCAGCCCTTCTCGACACCTTAGACCTCGCGTACCACGCGGGGTACATCCTCGCTGATATCGCACGCCGGTAAACGGAGCTGGGCGCCTCCGTGGAGATCGCCGGTGAGGTCGCCGTGCTGCCTTGCTCGAGCGTTTCCCCGTCCGCATTAACAGTTGGGTCGCATACTCGCATCAGCTCGCCATCGGAAGCCTCCCCCAGGTTGCCGCGGTGCTCGTGTGTGTTGGTCCGCTTTGGTGTTCGGCTGTTCGCACTCACGCAGTCGCGCTCATGCTCGTGCGCGTCAAGCTCCGTTAAGCTTCTGAAGTATGGCAGCAAGCCAGCAAGCGCGCTGCATGTTAGCACGATATTAATCACGCCCACGCGCACCGGCTGAGCACGGTATGCATCAGCCGCAAAATGGTCTTGCTGTTGTTGTGGTACTTTTTTTTTCCAAACTTTGGTATATTGATTCGTAGCTGGTGTTGTACTCTGTAGTAGCAATAGGTATACGGGACGATGCAAAATTTGCAAACCTTGTTGTATGGATTTGTGATGTATTGATTTGAGAATATAACAAGTGTGACATGACATGTTTTAAGTTTATAGCCAATTTTTTTTAAAAATAAAAATCTAAGGAGTAAGTTTTTAATTTAAAAATGGTTATGTGACAAATTGTCACAGGGTTCATTTGGTCATTTAACCATGACAGATAAATCTCGGTATTGTTGTTGCTTTGTGCAATTTTGTTTTGTCACATAATGCACAAAGGGTAAAACCGTCTTCTGACATTTCAAGTTAACACCATTAGTGATCAAAATGTACTAGAGTGTCGTATAAGGAAACAAATTTACACCTTGGGTCAAATAGGGAAGAAATTATTTTTCAGGGCCAAATAAGGAACTGAAATTTTACGTAGTGTCAAAAAAGGAATTCTCTCTATCTTTAGGCTCTGTAACATACTGCAGAAACCTCAAGACAGAAGAAGAGAACTTAAAGGCAGAGTGGAGAAGCTGAAGTTGGCGATCAGGGAAGCCAGACTTTGACGTTTAAGTGCTTGTTGGAGGTGCGGGGGTGTCGCCCTCTTTGACGTTTCAGTGAGAAACCTGTAGCTTGTGAGCTGTGGTCTGTATACCTGATTCTGTTAGGTCTCTAGGTGCTCCTTTTCTTTTATTTCTGTTTCTTCTCGCTTTGATCTTGTATAAGAACTGGCGGTTTCTATATATGAAATCGACGGGGGAGCCCGTTTACTCGAAAAAAAATCTGGAATTTCCCGCAAGTGCAGAGGATCTTCGCTCTCCACGTCGCGACCGGCCAGTGCAACGGTGTCTCGAGCTGACGAGTTCCCAAAGTCTGGCGGCATCTGCCCCAGTTGGCTCGGCGAAAAATACAAGGTTGCGGTGGCGCTCGGAAGATGCGTGCCGCACCCCGACGAAAACACGTCGCCGTTCGCCCGAGCCGATTCACCGTGGCACCGAGAAAACTACACGAACCTCGTCGACCTGTTCCTAATTCCTTCGACGTCGCTGTTGAACTGTAGTAATAAAAGTTAGCTCGATCACCTCGTCAGTCTGCACGAAAGAAGGTTTGCTGCTGCCGAGCTATCTTCCTCATGGCCGGTAGCATCTCCTCCGCATTGTTGCTCCTGCTAAACATGGCGGGCGCGCTGCTCGCTCCGCGCGCTCCGCACAGCCACACCCTGCCGGCCGCCGCCGATGACGAGGACGTCGATTTCTTCTTCTTCCCCTTCCTAGTGCTCTACAAGAGCGGCCGAGTCGAGCGCTGCATGGGCACGGACACCGTTCCGGCCTCCGTTGACCCCGCCACCGGAGTGGCCTCCAAGGACGTGGCCATCGACGCAGCCGCGGGACTCGCCGTCCGCCTCTACCTGCCCAACAGCACGGCGGCGGGGAGGGACAAGCTGCCGCTGGTCGTGTTCTACCACGGCGGCGGGTTCGTCACGGAGTCCGCCTTCTCGCCCACGTACCAGCGGTACCTAAACGCGCTCGTGTCCAAGGCCCGGGTGGTCGCCGTGTCGGTGGACTACCGCCTATCGCCGGTGCGCCGGATCCCGGCCGCCTACGACGATGCGTGGACGGTGCTCCGGTGGGCGCTCAGGAGCGCGCGGTCCGGACCGGCGGCGGAGCCCTGGCTGTCGCGTCGCGCCGACCTGACGCGGCTGTTCCTGGTCGGTGACAGTGCCGGCGGCAACATCGCGCACAACATGGCGATGCGCGCGGGGCGGGAGGGCCTGGACGGCGGCGCGACCATCCAGGGCGTAGCGCTGCTGGATCCCTACTTCTGGGGGAAGCGCCCCGTGCCGTCGGAGACGCAGGACCCGGCGGAGCGGCGGTGGCGGGATAGTACGTGGAGCTTCGTCTGCGCGGGGAGGTACGGGGTCGACGACCCGGTGATCAACCCGGTGGCCATGGCGAGACACGAGTGGCGGCGGCTCAGGTTCGCGCGCGTGCTGGTGACCGTGGCGGGGCTGGACATGCTGGCCGCCAGGGGCCGCACGTACGTCGCCGCGCTCGGGGCCAGCGGATGGGGCGGCGAGGTGCGGCTGTACGAGACCCCCGGCGAGAACCACGTCTACTTTCTCTTGAAGCCGGACGGCGAGAAAGCGGCGAAGGAGATGGAGGCGGTGGTTGCCTTCATCAACGGCAAAACCCGGTCACTTGAGAGTTCAGAGCAAGAAGTTTCGGCCGGGTACGAACATTTCCTAGGAACTCCCGCAAAAGAAGAGGAAAATAAATCCACTCTGTAGATAGCAGCATAGGTAGCAGTGTTAAGGTTTCTCCTGAAAATATTTTGTTTGGATGAGGCTGACTGATGTTGGCTCAAATAGCTTCCCAAAAAACAATGTCGTGGGAAAGTGAGTTCCATTCGAGCTACCCCTCTCAAACCCTCATGTTTTTATAATAGGAAAATTTCGCGCGGCGACACCGCCGCGCCCGTGTTGTAAAATTTAAATTTGGAAATGTCCTTATTTAAAAAGTGTGAAAATTTGAAATTACTGGAATGCAAAGAGAGGTTACGTTCGAAAATTGTTCAGTTTTCGGAAAATGTTCAAATTGGGAAGTTTTCCAGATTTGATTTCTTTTTAGGTTAGTAAAATGATCAGACTGAAAAGGCATTCAAAATTTTGAAATATTCAGATTTGAAGGACATTTAAATTTTCGAAATATTCAAATTTGATTTTTGATTATATGTTATAGACAGTCAGCATTTATTTTTTGTGGTAATTTTGATATTTTTTTTATGTTTTGCAGTTGGATATAATTAAATTTATTGATTTTGTTTAATTAAGTTTGTTATATATTTTTTATATTTTTCCGGTGGTTATGTATGGAAGTTTATGGATTTTTTTTCTTTTTTTTGGGGAAAAACTGCAGTTTTGAAAGTCATTTAAATTTTTTGAAATATGCAAATTCGAAATTTGAGTTGGAATGCTGAAATATATGGTTGTATCTTTACATAAAATTATACAAATGTTGGCCAATTTGAATTTGAATTATTTATACATGAGCATTTTGCGAAAAAAATTTTTAGCATTTTGATATATTTTTTATATTTTTCTATTGGTTATTTGTGGGATTTTTTGCATTTTCTTGTTTTTTTTAAAAAAATTGTCAGGTGGGGTCCACTGTGACGTCAGGCTGACGTCTACGGTGGCCATGGCGGGCACGGCGAGCAGAGTGCACGGCGGCGCCGCGTCCGTGCGATCTTGGACGCTCGCGTGCGCGCGGCGGAAGCGCGTGAACGCGGAGCGTCCGGGAGCGGCGGTGCCGCTGGGTTTAGGTCGCCGGAGTGGCGGCTGCGGCGTGCACATGCGGCGGAGGGAGCAGGGGCACGGCGGCGTCGATTCCGGCGTCGCGCGGGAGTGAGGAAGGGGAAGGGGGATGTGGGGACGTTTTTGCAGGAAGTCCCTGGATTTTCTGAAATTTTTAGATAGATCCATCTGCGTGGGAAGGTTTGGGTTGTGGAGTAATTTCTGGAAAACGCGATGGCTTTTATGCAAAAATACATCGGTGACCGTCGGATCCGCGATCGACGGCGCGGAGCCGGCCATGCACTTTAGAAGTGCGTTACTGTCATCCTTCTACAGTGGCCGTGACGTGGGCGCGCGAGGGGAGGGCTAACTGGGTGAGCTTCCATATATTGATAGATAAGTATATTATATAATTTATGTGAGAACAAAAAAAAAATTCACTACTGTCATCCTTCTACAGTGGCCGTGACGTGGGCGCGCGAGGGGAGGGCTAACTGGGTGAGCTTTCATATATTGATAGATAAGTATATTATATAATTTATGGGAGAACAAAAAAAAATTCAAAAAAAAAAACCTTAAAAAAATCAAAAAAGAAAAAGACTGTTTACGTGAACAGTACGGCACTGTAGAAGTGTGGATACTGTTCACATGAACAGTCCCGGTGACGTGGCAGCCTGAGCGGAGGGCTTAAGGGGTTGTCTTTGATATATAGGGATGTGGGGACGTTTTTGCAGGAAGTCCCTGGATTTTCTGAAATTTTTAGATAGATCCATCTGCGTGGGAAGGTTTGGGTTGTGGAGTAATTTCTGGAAAACGCGATGGATTTTATGCAAAAATACATCGGTGACCGTCGGATCCGCGATCGACGGCACGGAGCCGGCCACGCACTGTAGAAGTGCGTTACTGTCATCCTTCTACAGTGGCCGTGACGTGGGCGCGCGAGGGGAGGGCTAACTGGGTGAGCTTTCATATATTGATAGATAAGTGTATTATATAATTTATGTGAGAACAAAAAAAAATTCAATACTGTCATCCTTCTATAGTGGTCGTGACGTGGGCGCGCGAGGGGAGGGCTAACTGGGTGAGCTTTCATATATTGATAGATAAGTATATTATATAATTTATGGGTGAACAAAAAAAATTCAAAAAAAAACCCTTAAAAAAAATCAAAAAAGAAAAAGACTGTTCATGTGAACAGTACGGCACTGTAGAAGTGCGGATACTGTTCACATGAACAGTCCGGTGACGTGGCAGCCTGAGCGGAGGGCTTAAGGGGTTGTCTTTGATATATAGGTATATGCGACCCATCCACGTTGTCATCCCCTTCAGTCCATCAAAACATGTAATCATGTATACAAAATTCATTGTCGTGGAAATTGAGTTCCATTCAAGCGACCCCTCTCAAAATTCGCGTATCAAATGTATTTTCACTTCTGGATTTGTCGGGTCGAGAACTTCAAAGTCAGACTCCTTGTCGATATGAAAACCAATTTTAGTTGAATCAAAGAAACTTCACATCACTATGTTGACCGTTCTCACAAGAAATGAGGTATATTAGTTTTAGTAAATATCAAGGAGCCAATACTGTTAGGAGCGAAGTTTGAGCAAATCACAACTTTTGAGTTATTTTCTTTAGAAAATTGAAAAAAAAAATCCTTAAAAATCCACAACATTTGGGACGAAAGACTACAGCCATCCCAAATATCATGTTTTAGCATATTGGACAACACGGTGATTACATGGCAAGAAGAGCGAGATGCCTTATTCGGGTCACACGCAGTCGAGGTCGACGAGCTCTGTTACACACCTCCCCCAAACTCTAGAAACAAGAAATTCCCAAATCAAAATTTGATATTTTGAATTGAACCGACATTCATCGGCAATTTCCAAGTTAGGAAATCTCTTCTGGGATCACCCTTGCTGACTGTTGGCTAATGTTGAAGGGATATTTAGGCTGGTTTCAAAAAGGCGGCGTGCCAGCGAGGATGCATATGCTTCTCGTAGACCATTTGTGTCGTTGATTCAAGCAACAACCACCAATATTTTCGAACTTTGACCGGACCGGAAGGGGTATAGCCAGCAAACCATTTCATCTCCAAAAAGAGTAAGATTACAAATGAAACCACAGTATGTGTACACACTAGAGCCAGCCAACTATTTCCTTAAAAAGGAAAGTGAAAACGAAAAACTTGCCCTCACGCAGGATCGAACTACGGACCTTCAGTTTACAAGACTGACGCTCTACCACTGAGCTATAAGGCTATTTGTGCATTTTCTTGAGTCAGTATTTAGTTATTAATTATCTTCGTTCCCTGGATGCAAAGCTCAAACCCGAGTACGTTAGGAACTCGAACTCCCGAATTCCCAGCCCGTGTCGGATTCCAGATCTCCGGCAAGCCCGGCAACCTCCGTCCATCTGCATAACATAAGTATTACGACAGGCTTGGCCTCTCGGGGTCTCCATCCATCCATCGACCGACCCATCTCCGACCTCCTCACGATTGAGCGGACAACAATGTCGCCGCCGGCGGCCGATCTGCGCACTATCTGCATCCGCGCCGGCCTAGTCGAGTGCGTCGAGTTCGACGGCATCGGGATGGTGCTCGCGGTGACGGGCGGCGGCGAGGCGGTGGCCGAACTGGTTAGTAAGGACGACGGTACGGGCAGCGCCGAGCTCGTCGTGCTGCCCAGCGAGAGCTTCGTCGACGCCGGGTACCGAGTGCACGTGGTGGACGTGCAGGGCGAGCGGGAGGCGTTCCTTCTGGTCGTGGCCGTCTGCCTGCATGATGGGAGCATTGCCAGCGTGCGGAAGATCTGCTGATTAATTCGCTTATTTTATATAGACCGAGTTCGTGTACTCGTACATACTTGCAGAGCGTTGCAAGGAAAGAAATCAAATTTGTGTCCAATATGCTGTCTTTTTTTTTGAGGAAGGATCTGATCATAAATTAAGGAGGCTCGACACTTTTAAAGCTAGGTCCAGAAGAAAACACAAAATAACAAAAGAACCCAGGAAAAGAGCACAAAGCACCCTCAGCCACCGAAAAAAACGTGATCGTACGTTTGTAGTATTTGTGTAAATGTGTTATGCACGCTGTGGGAAACCAAAAATAAAGATTGTTCTTTGGGCTTTTCGGACATAAAGAATGCTCTTGGTGATCATATATACTACCTTTGAGGATTATTATGAGTTGGAATTATGTGCCTTATTTCAAAATGGACACGATTCAGAAAACCTTTTTTTGTTTGCGAAACACAGTACAACGCAGACGCTCACATACGCGTGCACACACTCATCCATATGAACGCACACATGCACATCCTACCCCTATGAGCACCTCCGAAAGACTGAGCCGGCGGTCGGGTCTTGAGATTGACGAAGTCACCACAGGCGTCTCGCTGTCGACGGGAACGTCGCCTCCCACTGAAGAATATTCCGCCTAAATGAGAAACACGAATGTCAAATCTAGGATTTAAACTCTGGTGGGCTGGGGGTACAACCACCCTCCTAACCATCTTGCCACAGGCAAGTTCTCACACGATTCAGAAAACCAAGAAGTCAAGAACAGTTGATGGTGGAACTTTTTGGGAAAACACTTATATCCAACTATCTATTGCTTCAGCCGGTCGTCTTCTTCCTTGCGTCTGGCTCATAGAGCTTAGAACGTGCTGGTATTCTCGTGCGCTCGACCAAACTGGCCAATGCCGATCCTCTGCAGCTAGCCGCGCCCTCGGCCGAATCTCCTCCTCGTCTCAGCCTCTGTTCCTCCGGCAGAGCTCCTCTGCGTGCTTGCCAAATAGTTGCTCCCATCTATTGTTCTGGAACATCGCCATGGACAAGGTCATGGCAGGATGAGACAGCCCTGGCAGTGGATTGGTTAGGGTCATAGGGTCTCACTCTCACCCCATATGTCTCTAGCGAACCTCCTACGAGCCGGACGTGCCTGATTTCCCAAACAATTCCTTGCGCCCCCATCCGGTGGCCTTGTTTCTTTTCGATATCTCAGACGGTACCTGATGTTCAGCCGGTAGCCTGGTCGTTCAGTTCGCTAACCGGTTGATGGAAGAGACAAGAATAATAAATTTTCATAATGAAAGTAAGTGTTATAAATGATAGCAAAGAAATGACGAAAAGCGGAAAGATCAAATCAACGGGACATGAGATTTAACGTGGAAAACCCTCCCACCAAGGGGAGAGAAAAAACCACGGGCGCCAGCCATCAAAACTTCACTATATCGGGTGAAATTACAAACGCCGGGCCAAGCCTCCGCTCCGCTTCGAAGTTAGCCTTTATCTTTATATCTTTATATGAATTTAGATCACCATAAAACAACAGCAAGCAACCTACTAGTGATGACCTGATAAGAACGCCCAACATGGTGTACATACTGATGATTTCAGCACCAAATTAATAATCATCACTAACTTTTTATCTAAAATTACCCACGGGCGCGGCGTGCCGTCGCGCCAAAGCCTACTGGTACCTCTATATCAGTCGGCTGATTCACAGCGCTAGCCATTTTTTCCCACCTTGACAATTTGTAAGGGTTTCTTCCAGCTTATAAGGAGAGGCCCATTGTTCTTGATTTGGATGGCATAACAAGTTTTCCGGGGTAAAGGTTCATGCTATGGGGGTAATCACCACCACCGTGATCATCTCATCATCAACTCCGCTATAAGAATATAATTTGGTGATAGATCTATATTAGGTGTGTGATCTCATCTCTACTATATAATATGGCTTCAGGTGATGATTGGTACGTTTTTTAAATTTCCAATTTTACCCTTAAAGTTAAAATAAATTACCCACCACTGCCCCATAGGTCACCTACCGGTTCGTCCGTGTCTTCCTCCTCCTTTCCCGTTCGTTCCACCTGCCAGGTTGCCAGGCGGCGCCGCAGACCCTCGCCTCCTCTTTGCTAGCGCCGGACCATCCGTCGCGCCCTCGCATACGCGAACCGCCGGTGACCGACGCCGCGGATCCCTCCGGCGGTAGGAACGGGACAACCCTCCCTTACTTCACGTATCCAGTTAATCGGGGAAAATTTTGCCCAAATCCTCTGCCCAACCAACGACCTGTATCCATGTTGAATCGCCCAATTTGTTGTGGGCCAGCCTCGCTGCTTTGGCACGGCGGGCTAGCATGGAGGTCTGTCCCGCTACGTTCCCTCGCGCCCGTGAGGTCGACTCCGTTTTCTCTGGCAGCGGCATGAGCCTCAATGTGCTGGAGAACTTTGTCGATGGGTGAGCAGAGCTCGCCATGGCCGGATGGTGGTCTCCATTCTATTTCGATCGAGTTATTAATGCTCCTGGTTGCCAACTGTGAAGAACGCTACAGCCTGTAAGTTCAAGGACCTCCGGTGCGGACACTGCAAGTACTTTTCAGTTAAGCACGCCAAGGATGGGTAAGAACACAGACTACGCATGCTTTGATTATCCATGATCGTACATGCATCTAAGCTGGCTTAAATATAATACCACTTGAATCAAACGAAGTGACAAAGATCTGTGGAAGGATTTCATTTTGCTGTCAGATTAAGAGCTAAAGGTCGATTCCTACTAATGGAAGCACATACGAGGCAAATATGGTTTAGTATGTTGGCATATTAATTTTTTGTGGGTTCAGTTGCTCGAGCTGGATTGCCCGCACGTACTCCGGTACTCGATCTATTCAATCTCAGGTAAAAAATGAGTACACATTCATCTGATTAATGAGTGAGTAGTCGGTGATTAATCATTCATTTGGTGAAAGGCACTGTGCTTTTGATTCCAACTGCTTTATTATCTGTGAATGTCCTATGTGAGCTACATGACTGTCAGAGCATTTTTGCTCAGGTGTAGTTCAGCCAACTATAATTTTGTTTGCCACCTTGGTGGATAATATTTCAGTTGTAAGTTGCTCAAAACTTGCGAGATACGTAGCCCGGTAGAGGAGCTCCTCCTGAATATCGCCTCGCTCACATCACCGAACCATGCACAACCACCATGTTCCAGACGTTTGGCCTCATGAAGATGGTCTCGCCAACATCTCACCGTGATTGATGCATGTCGTGTGGCCACCGTCTTCCAGACATTCGTGCCTCATGCTATGCTGAAGAAGAGAATGGGAATAGATGAGCTAGGGTTAGAGCTAAGATTTTGGGGTCAAATATTTTATGTGTCAACTCAACTGATTGCAAACCATGGAAGCCGTAGAAACACACATATTTATTTTGTTATAAATACTAAAGGAGAACCAAGCGAGTTTTCTGCTTTTGACGGAAAATTTAACTGATCACACTAATACGCAGGTTTTGTATCACGAAACGACAAACCAAAGGAGTCCGAAAATAAAATTTTCCTGTTGCAACGGCATTTTTTTCATATAAAAAAAGCTTGTACGAGTACATAGCATGGGAGATGCATATGGAAACTATTGCTTTGATACGGGGAAATTGAAATCATAGTCAACAGGCGACAATTATTGGGTTGTTGCTTCCTGTGTGTTGCTAAAATATATTTATCAAATGCGTTTTAAGCATAATATAATTTTGTTTTTTAAAATACTATGAATTTCCAACTTTCGTTGTATTAGGAAAACAATTAATATGACCGTAGCAACGCATGAGCATTCACTATGCGTGGAATTTCAGTGGGTTCAGCTATTAGTCATAGGTTTCTACATGATGTATGGTTTTATTTTACACCCGTTGCAACGCACGGGCACTTTGCTAGTTATGGTAAAAGGGTTTTCTCGGTGTTGTATTACTTGTTAATTTCATTGTTATAATTGCATGGATAAATCTGATAGTTCTATCTCTGTTTTCACATAATTTTTGTTATATCAACATTTTCGGTAATTCTCAGAGAGTCACGTTCTTACCGTTGAATTTGCGTCATGATTTATGCAATCTGTGAGTTGCATCTGAGAATTCTCTAGTTACAAATGAGTTGTAACTGAGATTTTATACTTACACATGAGTTGCATTGAGGCAAACATATTAAAATCGTTGAATTTGCATCGTGATTTGTGCTAGATTAATTGCAACTAAGATTAAGATTCAACCGTGACTTTAATAATGTCCCCCGACATGGCACTGCGTGGCCCACATCCCCTCTCCATAAACAAGGAAACATTATTGATCAAATTCACCTAGTCGGAGTCGGACTCGTTCAAGTCGAATCCGACACGAACTCGCGCACCTGTGCCGTTTTAGCTCTCCTGCGCTGATGCCCCACTGTTATATCTTATATGAACACACGTCCGCGCTTGCAGCAGCACACAGCGATCGAGCAGAGCAGCAGCGCACACTCGATCCGTTTCTTCCATCCAAGAACGGCCGGCACCAGCATCATGGCGTCCCGGTACACACCGCAGCTGACGGCATGGCGCGCCGCGGAGCGTGACTGCGTGGAGCACGAAGGGACCGTGTACGCCGTGGGGCGCCCCGTCGCAGGGAGGATGGCGACGGGGACGTGGCGGCGGATGAGCGCGACTGCGTGGAGATCGGCAGGAAGGTGTTCGCGGTGGCGGAGGAGAAGGAGGTGGCGGTGCACGGCGGCAGGGTGGTGCGCTGCGTGGAGTACCCGGCTGATACGGGGGCGCCGCTGCGGCTGACGGTGACGACGGAGGGGGCCGAGAAGGTGGTGGCGGAGGTCGTGGAGTCGGACGGCGCGCTGCGCGTGCTGGGCCTGGGATGCGGCGGGTCGTACTACGAGGCTGCCGCCGGCACGTGGGAACACGTGGTGGACGTGCAGGGGGAGGAGGCGGCGTTCGTGCTGCTCGTGTCCGTGCGCGAGGATGAGGAGGAAGCGCGCATCGTTCGCGTCCAGAGGCTTAACTGACTTGACCCAAAACCCCATGGAAGAAGGAGAAGGCTTTTTGTTCGGTGTTACTTAGTGTGAATTCTACTTTTCATCGTACGCCAGCGGTTGTCTCAATTCAGTTCAACGGCACCACTCTTTAGTTCCCACGATACTAAATATTGCAGAGATCCCCAAATACCATAGTATTAGTTGCCATAGCGTGTTGAATTTTAGAGGATTCGGAAACACACGGATATGTTATACTCTCTCCGTATTAAAATATAAGACTTTGTACCTACTTTCTACACATATGGCTTTTTTTTTTTTGCGTGGGCTTTCTACACATATGTATCTAGATATGTTTTAGTGCAAGGTTCATGTGAATCTTACACTAAAACATGTCTAAATACATGTGTGTAGAAAGTAGGTACAAAGTCTTATATTTTGATACAGAGGGTAAAAGACAATTTCATGGAAGCAAAGGAAATAAGTGTACGGGGCTTGATTTAATGGAAATTTTTCTTTGAAATTGCATGCAAAGTACTCATGAGAAAATTCTTATGTTTTTTTTATTTTTTGAAAAGGACACTGGTATTAAAAGAAACACCGAACAATACAAAACATCTCAACAAAAACGAAAATTACAACGAGATTCTTGACATGCGCTTCATCTTCAACCTCCAGACCGTGTCGACGGCGCGCCGCCGCTGCTACTCCTCCTAGAGCCGGCCTGACGTTGTTGGTTGCGGACGGGAAGTCGTCGAACGGGTCAAAAAGACCACATCCGTCCCAGTGTCGAAGAAGAAGGATGAACCGCCGATGAAACTCCATGACGATCTGAAGATCGCCATCGCCAGAAGAAGTACTTGAGAACCACACCACTCCCACGAGTTTCTCGACGTCATCGTCGAGATGGGGCTGAAACTGGGGAGACATTATTGCAAGAAGCGCCGCCGCCACCAACAGAGCGCCGCCACAGCAAACCTGAACACGAAAATCAGAAAAACGGAACCCTCCCGTCGACGCGGACCGAGATCCACCGTACCCCCATGGCCTAAGGACCACAGAGGCGGGGCAGACGTTCGGCGGCGCCGACGGGAGACGTGGATCGAGATCCGATCGCCTCGCGATCCGATCGCCTGGTGAGAGACGAGAGACGAAGCGGTAAATTCTTATGGTTTTCAATTCTACAAACGAAACAAATTTTGGAACGGTAAGTGTAAATGGAGCCCAAGCTCCATGTAGCTGTTTTTTTCAAAAATTCAAAATCGGGCAAAAAATTGTAACTCAAAGTTCGTTATATTTTGAGCTACACAAAAATACAAATCGGGCAAAAATTTCAAGTTTTTGAAGCTGAGAGAGAACAAAAGGGAAAAAATGGGCCCGCAACAGGTATCGTTGTTGTCTGCGTGAAATCGACATTGAATTGGACATTCAATCGGGGAGAAAACTGGAACCTGAGCATGGCCCGAACTTTGGTCTTTTGGGTTGGGTCGTCGGGTCAAGCTTGCCCATGCCCAGCCGTAAGTGTGGGTATGGTCTAGTTCATGTGATTTGAGTCACACCGACAATAAGTTCATGCAAATGGAAAAAAAAGTGAATTTTTGTTGCCACTACAGCATTTATGGGCCACAGTCACAGACAAATTGAGAAAATGCATTGTCATATAAGAAGAAGGGTGGCCAAGGTGCCCTGGAGCATCATGTTCGAGGTCGACGGCGTTGCCTGAAAGTTTGTCGTTGGTGGCCACTCGTTTGACCTGTGGGACATGGCGCGGCGGTAGTCAGAGGGCTTAATGAGCACCTCAGGCTCCTCAGCCATGAGCATTGTCACCTCGAGGAGCTTAAGATTGGTCACCGCTTTTAGAGGTGTGAAGCATGCAAACTTACATGTAGATAAAGCTTCTCACCGTCCCAAAGTGTTGCGAATAGGGGCCGGCTCCTCCCTCCATGGTTCGCCCCCTCCAACAGAGTCTAGCAGGCTAGTACCGAACGACATATCGGATACCCTTCTATGCAAACGACACGAGTTAAGCGACGGAAGAATGAGTTCCGCGCGCTTCCGTGAGTGCGCGGGCTACTCGGTCGATGGGCCCGAGGTGGAAAATAGCTCCGTTATCCATATATGGGCAACAGAGGGAAAAACAACTCCGTTGCGGATAAGCCTACAACAGATACGGAATTCTAGCAATCTCCGTTTCCCATGTGAAGGCCCATTAAGCGGTGCCCGTATAAATATCACGCACTTCAGTGTATCTCACTCTCACTCTCCACAGGTCCTAACCCTAGCCATACACTCTCTCCACCTACTTCACTCCCTCGATAGCAAACCCCTCCGGCGCCGATGAAATTCAGGATAGAGCATCTTACTCCGCCAACCCTCCGAGTCACCAACCGGAGCTGAACCTCCACGACAACTGGGACGAGGTCCATCGCGAGCGAGGTCGCGAGTTCTTGTGGAGCCGTCAAATCCACAACGGATCCACGGCGGCGGCGGCCCCCGACGCCCGGATCTCGTCCTCCTCGGAAGATGTGGACCCAGATCTGGAGGTCGGTCTCCTCCTCTCTCGCGCCGCCTTTGAGCACGAGCGCGCCGACGGTGTCATTCGGGCGTCTGCGATGGAGAGAGTTGTCCGCATCTCCGCCGCCGAGCACGCGATAGAAGCCGCCGAGGAGGCGTTGTTTCAGACGCAGCTCCGGGCGGCCATACACCGGTCTCTTCTCCCTGGCCAGGGCCCTGGGCCAGATGCGGCGGCGGCAGCGGTGGCGGCGGCGGAGGAGGAGGAGGAGGACGCTCCGGTGTTCGAGGAGGATGAGGTCTCCTCTGACGTTTCCTCTGACAGTGGCTCCGGCGCCTGGGACGCAATCCGCGACGGAAAGCGACCCCGCCTCGCCTAAGATAAATGACCGCTCTTTTTACTATGTATTTGCTCTGTTAGAGTACTTATTTAGCTTGGTTTGCTCTGTTATTTTAGCTATGTTTAGTTATGTATTTGCTCTGTCGGCTACTTATTTAGCTATTTTTACTATGTATTTGCTCTATTAGCTACTTATTTAGATCGGTTTGATCTGTTATTTAGTTCTGTTTAGCTATGTATTTGTTCTGTTAGCTACTTATTTTGCTATGTTAGCTATGTATTTGCTCTGTTAGCTACTTATTGAGCTCGGTTTGCTCTGTTCAGTTATGTATTTGCTATGTTAGCTACTTATTTTGCTATGTTAGCTATGTATTTGTTCTGTTAACTACTTATTTAGCTCAGTTTGCTCTGTTAGTTAGCTATGTTCATCTATGAATTTGCTCTGTTAGCTACTTATTTTTCTCTGTTAGCTACTTATCCCCCTCCAGTTTGCTATGTTATTTCCCTCTAGTTAGCTCTATATTTTGCTCTGTTTACTGCTTATTGGCTTGTTTGCTGTTTTTAGCAAAGAATATTCGTTGTGTCAAGGGCTTGGTGGATGCTTGGTGACGATGTTGTTGCCGTGAAGACCTAGGAGCGGGGCTCCGTACACGGTGCCGTCACCAGGAGCAGTACATTTTGTGCAGCAGGATGAAGACAGTCGATGATCATCTGGCAGTCGTGAAGACATAGGAGCAGAGCTCCAGCCACGCGCACCGATGAACTTTTGTAAAGCAGGGCGTACAGGAATACGGTGACGACCGGGCGACCGTCTAGTCGCATGGAGCGGGGCTCCATCGACGGCACAGCCCGTCAGCGTGTTTTTTCCTATAACCCTTATTGGAAACGGTGATTAGCAAAACTTCGTGTCTAATGTGAAACATATCAGTAACGATCTAATATAACAACCGTTGCCCATGTTAGGGGCAACGGTTTATCAACTCCGTTGCCATTGAGCTCTTCACATCAGTATCGGGGGCGGGCACACGGACCGTTTCTCCGTTTCCGATGGGGGTTTTGGTCCGTTTTCAATGTGTCGTTCTGTACTAGTGTGCCCTACTAATCCTTGTTAACCTTTTTTTTTGACAATCAATGTTATGATTTATTATAGTAGCGAACAGTCCATGGTAAAGATATATGAGCTAACTACAACGATTAGAAAATAAAGTATGAATGGTAAATTTTGTAATCTTTGAACTTTTTCTTTTTTCATGAGACAGTCTTGTACTTTTCTAAAAACAGGCACTGAAACGTGACAACAATAACAAACCACGGATCAAGAGGAATGCTTAGCTTTTAAGTCAAGTACGTGAACGGCCCAATAACAAACCGATTAGCCCACAAATGCATCGATGCCTGCGTACACCTCCACCGTTTGATCCATCCATGAATTGTATGTACGGCTGTACTTCTTGCCATCCGTCTCCACTCAATGGATTGCCATTTGCCAACGTGCCGTAGTCCATCGCCGCCACGCCCACGCTAGGGCATAGGCGCATAGTCGGCATGCACGCTCGGAAGCTGGAAGAAGTGCGGTTGACCAGCGACAGCTGCTGCCGCCGCCCGCCAACGACGACGCCCGATCCGCCAAACGTCTACACAGCCAGGTTTGTCTCCAATTTCGTGGTATAAATCTGTTAGGCGGCTAAGCCATATGGCATACTATATGCTAATCTTAGGATTGAATATTAGTACAAATGCATCATACAACACTATAACTGCCGGTTAGGGTTCTTTTCAGCTCATTTGCAGATCTGAAAAAATAGGCTTTCGTCCCGCTATATAAATATAACCACACGGTACAACATAGAGTCCACTGCTGGGGCAAAACAGAACAGTCAAGAACAAAAGAAAAGAAAGAGAAAACAAGGCCGACATCGGCGGATCAACGAAAACGAAAACGACTCGCAACCGCTGCGTCCTCTCCGGAGTAATCCCACCACGATCTAGCACTCTGAATCGCCGTGTACCAAGCAACACCTTCAAGAAGGAAGGCGACGACGACGCTGCTGCCCGGACTGGTCCTAGGGTTTCCCTCGGTACGCTCTGAGGTGTGGGGAAGAGGTACATCCGACGCCCTCCAGGAAGGAAGGGTGACACTCAAGCGTCACCACGACGGTGCCAAACGGCAGGGATTTCTCCCGACCCCCAAAAAAACACATCCCGGACAATCTGTAGCGCTCTACCAAACTTGCCATCCACCAGCACACGCCACCACGGTCATGAAGTCACCATCGTCGTCTCATCATGGCAAACGTTGCAAGGCCGGCCAGCCCGAGACGAAACAGCCATAGACAAGGTCCGGCAGTATCACAACCGCGCGGGAGGGAACAGCCTCCACCGCCATAGACGGTAGCCGACCGGACGCGAAGACAAGAGCACATCGGGCCATTGGGACCGGAGGGCGGCAGCAGCACAGCCACCTGGAGGACATCCTCCACCGCCATTGGCGGGTGCCGACCGGGCACGGCAGCAGGGACACACCAGGCCGAGCAGGCCCGGCCGAGCCCCGGGGGGCTCGTAAAGTCCCCGCCGCCATGGTGCTGCACGTAAGCCGTTACCACCGCTACCCTCTTGATCGGCCCATAGGCCGGCTCGGCCGGACCCAGACAGGCCCGTGAAGCTTCCGCCGCCACGCTGCAGACAGACGCGGCATCAACACTGCCATCTTCGTCACAAGCCGCTCAGCAAGCCAACCAGAGGCAGCGGGGCAGAGCCCGCCCTGACCCAGATCGGGCCCGAAGGGCCCAGATCTGGGCCTGCAGGGCCGGAGGTCCACCACCGCCGCCCCTGCCACCAACGGTGGCGCCCTCACCACCTCGGCCACCAACGCTGCACTAGGAGCCCCGCCGCCGCGCCGAACCGTCGCCGCCGAGCTGCACCTCCCAGGCCATGGCTGCCCCGCGCCGCCCTAGCCTAGGAGGGTAGAATCCGAGGGTCCGCCGCCACCGGCGCCGCCAGGCGAGGGGCCGGAGCGGCCATTGGCGACGGCGGGAGGGAAGAGAGGAGGGAGAGACTAGGGCGGGAGGCCGGAGGCGCGGCCCGGCCGCCGCGGGGGCGGCGCGGGTCACCAGAGGATACAGCTCTTTGGTAATTTAACTCGCTCGCTCATTTGCAGATCACGTCTTATTTGGTACTAACATCGGATTGCATAAGGCAAATCTAATTTAATCATTTTAGGGTTTTGTTATATTGGGGAAACACGTACAACTGATGAGATTAGCAACTTGTTTGATCGGTCCAGGCGTAGACTTATAAACAAACTAGTAGAAATATCGATTTATCTTTATCTGCAATCATTAGTTTCATGCCGATACTATATTGGTGAGATGATGTATTCTTTCGTGTATATCTTTTGTATGAACATTGTCTTCTTTCGCTCCCTAATAGTCAAATCCTGGATCCGCCCCTGCTTGCAGACAACTACACATGGCAAACATTGTCCCAACATCGTTCACAAAGAGGAGGACGGCGGCCAAAAGAAAACTAATGGCTTTACCCGACGACATGCTCACGGAGGTTTTCTCCTACCTGCCGGCCAAGTCTGTGGGCCGATTCCGCAGCGTCTCACGTGCCTGGCGTGCCGTGCTCTCGTCGGAGCCCTTCGTCGAGCTCCACTACCAGAGAGCCAACAAGGCAGGCCAACTGAAGCTGTTTTTCGGTACTACAGCCGAGACCTCTGAAGAAGAATCGTACTTCTACTCTTGGCAGCCGGGTGGCGCCGTCAAGAAACTCACGGCCAACAATTTTCACCGGACGACTCCTCTCACCGGGCCTATTCATGGCCTGGTCCTCATCCGCTGCACTAAGGTCGGCTACCACATTTGCAACCCCTGTACCGGTGCAGTCTTAGCTCTCCCTGACACCAGACCGCCGGCGAAGATGATTTTCCGGAGTTCACCTGAACTATGTGTGCAACGACGGGGAGTACAGCCCGACCCTCTGCGAGGTCTTCGTCCTCGACGCACTGTCGTGCTGGAGGCCTACTGCCAAACAGCCTCCCGCGTGCGTCGTGGAGGAGGAGAACCCGGGCGTGTTCCTCAACGGGCGTCTCCACTTCCTCTGCCAAGACGGCGACATCATCGCTTTCGATGTCGGCGGCGAGACCTTCGACTCAGTTCTACCGCCGCCCTATCCGGATGATGCTCCGATCAGAATGACGGAGCTAGATAGGTGCTTGTGCATCTGCAATGGGGCTATGGATTACGCTGATGGAACATACTTCGTGTGGATGTTGAGAAATTACGAGGAGCAAAAGTGGGAGCAGCTATGTTGCGTCGATCCAAAGGTTTGGGCAGAACCTGAACGAGTTCATCTGGAATCACACTTGATAGCTCCACTTGGCATGTATGCCAGCGGGCAGTACTGGACAAAAGAAGGTTATTTTTGGTGCCAGCACTTGTAAAGTGTTCGCGCTGGATGTCCCTAGCTGCGCCACACCGGAAATTCTATTCTCCCCCGACGACGACGAGGCAATTGGCTTCGACTTTGAGGACTATGGTGACCCACTGTTAGGTCTGTTCGAGGAGAGCCTTGCGTGCCCGTGGGACGCGCGATGATTGAGGATGTTAAAAGATGACCAATATACTACAATGTGTTGGAAATGGCCGTTTGTAGTTTTATTTATAAAGCGGAGCAAAAATCTGTTTTGATTCGAGGAAAGTTTCCATGTAGCACGGTAAATAATACTATGTCATGTGGAACAACCATCATGGTATTACTCTCTAAATATTTCTTATGTTTCGGCAGATACCTTTTTCTAGTATTTTGCATGCCAAAATGTTGAAGTACACGAGAGCTTGCGGATCTTGTAAAAAGTTTTTGAGTATGCACTGCACATCCTTAACATGACACAATGTACAAGTGCGTAGCTGAAGCTAACTTGTGGTTTACTTCCAGTGTTGCTAGAAAGCGATATATAAGGGTAAAAGAAATTAAGATGAGATACTACTATGCAATATTTATTGAAAAATATGGCCTCTCCTTCTAAATCGATTTCTCACATGTTTTGTACCATGCAAAATAGAAAGACATACATTTCGAACATGATTTTAAAAAATTCTGGCAAAAGTTATTTAAGCGCAATGACGTAGTCTACGACAATACATCTACTTAAGGTGGGACTTTACTTTCTCACCTAGCTACTTATCTCATTTTGTAGTTATCAAAGAGAATTATCTAGTAGAATTATTTTATTGAACGAACTCACAATAACAAAGAGTTGATATTTTTTATAAACTTGTCGCAATTTCAAGTCTCTTCACCACTTAGTTATGAAATTTGATGTAACACCCCGGACCGGGCCTGTCACCCCTGGCAGCTATTTAGGATCTCTAGACTGGCCCCACAGATCAACACTGGTCTTTTCTGCACACTTTGTCCTCACTCGTGCGCACCCGGGAATCACTTCCCGGTCGGTCACCCATCCTTGGAGTGCTCCGGGCCAAACACGCTTAACCTCGGAGTTCCTTCCAGATGAGCTTCCGGAAAAGAAGTTGCAACTTGTTGATATGAGTATTCTATCAATCCTATTAAGCCCTGAGCCAGGATCTCACATCCTTTCCCCCTTAGAAGACCAACGTCCTCGTCGGTCAACCCCCAGTCCAGGAACTTCCCCTCTTGGCACCTGTCTGTGCGCCCAGTGCCGGCACATGTCCAACATGTCCGCCCACTGACCCGCACACGTCCGAGTTACCGTGAGGGTCGGCTCTGATACCAAATGTAACACCCCGGCCCACCCCAGAACCGGGCCTGTCACCCCTGGCAGCTCTTTAGGATCTCTAGACTGGCCCCACAGATCAACACTGGTCTTTTCTGCGCATTTTGTCCTCACTCGTGCGCACCCGGGAATCACTTCCCGGTCGGTCACCCATCCTTGGAGTGCTCCGGGCCAAGCACGCTTAACCTCGGAGTTCCTTCCAGATGAGCTTCTGGAAAAGAAGTTGCAACTTGTTGATATGAGTATTCTATCAATCCTATTAAGCCCTGAGCCAGGATCTCACATTTGAAAATTCCTCAAGTTTTCCTACTCAAATATTATCCTCGGTAGCTATAAAACTAACATAATTGGTGGTGAATCATGGTGCATTGGTTAGTGGATAAAGGTAGTAAATTCCTAAACCTCCTTGTTGTCGAGTGCCCAATAAATTGCACTCGGTAGACTATCAAGCAAAACGAAGTCGATTCAGTTGTGGTTGTCCAAACAACATTGTGTGCACTTTGTCGTGGGTGGAGGACGCGAGGGCGACAACATCTAAACAACATTGTAAATGATAGAGTAGAACTGTAGAAGGTGGACAAGGGTGCTGAAAACGGTCCCAGTTAATGATCCCATCATGGAGACTAGTGAAGTGCTTAAACCGATGCGTGATGATGTCTCTGCGCAAAGTTGTAGGAGTATATCCATATATACTCGCCTGATTCATCCCAAATTACTGAATCTCCTCCCTCGAGCTCGATCTTAGGGTAGTGAGTAACCAACATGAGTGATGACATAAAAGGTTAAGTTGTTTTTTCTATCACACGGTGTGAGAAATTCTACTAGTTATTCAGTTATTTTTATCATGCATATTTGCATGCATAAGGTGTGTGCTACTAAAAATCTCAGTTGGTGCTTAATTTTCCGATACACATATGAGAATATATATTTCCCGAAATAAATATATGTGCAATACACTATTGTAATGATTAATTCCTTCGATCTCGCGCTCCATCACACATGTTTTGAAACGTCAAAACAAAACAAAAGATACATTTCTATATCTCCTGATTATAAAGCATCTGTAATTGTTCGAACTTCAAACTGCATTGTATTGATATACTGACTAAGCTGGGTATAATAGTAGCTACAACTTGCAAGTATTGTAGCCAGCTAGCTTAGCGATAACACAATTATGGCTGGTTAGCTTGGGCTCTGTGACGTGGCTCTGGCTTCCGGCCGGGGCTCCCGCTGGCCCTGCCGGACAGCTGTATGATGGTGGATACCCAGCGCCGAGCCGCCCCACACCTCCACGTCCTCGTCGGTGGTCGCCGGACTGTGGTGGTGGTGGTGGTGGGCAGCACTGCCGCAAGCGTCCTTGAGGCACCGCACCACGGCGCTGATGAGCAGCCTCACCGCCACGACGACCACGACGATGAGGAGCACGGCGAGGAAGTAGTCCAGCGCCGTCCGGTGGACGTGCATGCACTCGACGATTCCCAGGCAAACCATTGTTCGATCAGGAGCAGCTCATGCAATTAGCATGGTGCCCAGTGCATGAGAGCTAGCTATATAAGCTAAGACGAAAATGATGGAGAGAATAAGGGATTCCTTGCTTCGCTTGGGGTATGAAAGAGGATGAAGATGGTTGCACTGCACTGTGCCTTCTTTGGAGCTTTTGGAATGTGGTTGCATCTTTGGACAATGACTGATCAATGGCTTTTTCTTTAGCGTGCTCTTGGAGTGGGCTCACTGAAGCTTGAGCTGCAAGGGAATGATCGACATTGCTGATTCTCCTCAGCTGTTCCAAAGCTGAAGTGGTAGTATAGATTCCCAAAAATACAATTTTTAGTTACTTTTTTGTCGAAGAGTTCGCTACATTGTCGGTCATTTCAATTCATCAACCCTGGGAAGTTCGCTTTTTCGACGAGGAAGTTCACATTTTTGTTGATAGTTCTCCTTTGCTCACAAATGGTTCACTCTTTGTACGCAAATTCACATTTTATGCATGGATAATTTCAAATTTGTCATAAAAAGGTTAATTTTTTTGTCGGGAAGTTCATTTTTGTCCGAAAATTCACCACACAGGGAAGTCGCTTTTTATCTGGAAAGTTCAATCTTTTTGTCAGGAAGTTCATTTGTTTAAGTGAGCGAAATACACATGTTCCTCTAGGAAGTTCACATGTTCATATGGGATTTCACAAACTGGCCATACTCTAAAAAAAAGTGCACTAATAGAAAAAAAAGAGGCAGCGCAATGTTTCTCCTTCCAATTATTCTGTATAATTTTATTTTATTTTCTATTTTTCAGATGGCCCGTGACTTAATCTTTCTGACGCAATAAGAACCACTCAATCCGAAGTCCAAATAATTGGTAAAACAAAAATGAATTTGTCAGGATGATGAGGTATGTATTGTGGAAGAGGAGAGTGATCATTCGTCGATCAGTGGAGTTGCTCCACCGAAACTGATGAAGAAAAATGGTACACATGGATTGGCTTCTCCACTCAAGAGGGCAACTAAGATATTATTCACCTGCCTCTAGTATTTGGATATGACAATGACAAATATAAAGTCTCACGCCAATGAGAAGGAGAATGCCAAATTGGAGGAGATTGAACATTGTGCGAAAACCCAAAAAAAGGATGGTTGGGGAGTAAAGGATTTGACAAAGTTTAATGTCAGTCTCATTTGCAAGTGTATGGGCATTTTTCTTGTGAAACATAAGGCAATGGATTATGCCTGATCTCAGCTTTTGCATTTGAGACAATTATACTTGCAGGTAGGGTTATGGTTGTGGCAATGGTTTGAGAACAGATCTGCGATCAAGAAGAAGCAATTCATCTTTTGATATTTGAGTGTGCTGCCGTGAAATATGCACATAGGAAGTTATAACCTCGGAGAAAGTTTGGCATGCCCATACGGAAGGGAAATGTCATGGTATTCCTTGATCATTCATTTATACAAAGGATAATAATAGGCATGTCTGCCAAAATACAGAAAACTACACCTAGAGAAGGCAAGACTACCACCTTATCCATACCGTTCCTTCGACATTTGTTGAAATTAACACTTCCGCAAACTATATGAGAAGCCTTCAGCATTGTATTTGTACCAAACAAAGCACCCGTGAAGCTTGACAAATCCCGCAACAACAAAATTGTGCACCTGAAGCACCACATGCGAGCCTCTTGCCAAGAAGCAAGCGTTAATCCCATCCCATCATTTGTGGTAAACTTCAATTGGGCGGTCAAAACCAGCGACGGAACCGGCCAATCCGTCAGTAATCACCTCCACTGACCTGAATCCGACCTGCAAGCAGTACATGGCTTAAAACAATTCTGCTGCAGAGATCTAGAACTGAACATAGAATTTGTTGCCGATATAGAACGCACCTTGTCAAGAAGTATCTCTCGGAATTTCTCAGGATATATGCAGATGTCGTTGAAGTTCTCTTTGGCATACTGAAACCAACAATTAATACCCAGACAGCGTGAGTTAACTTTACAGAAACAAGGGTAGGATCAGGATTTCAGTTAAGTATTCATTCTACAATGCTCAAGCTTGTGCAGTCAGAGGTAACAAAGCAGGTTGGGCAAGAGCTAAATCCAACGTGAATGATGATAATGAGGAAAGCCCAGGTAGCAACTCAAACCAAGAGTACATGTAGCTTCTAAACAACCGAGCGGTCAAAGCAAAACAATTCAATCCATATACAAGTGCATACCCATCAGAAATAAAGGTAGAACTTTAAAGTTTAAACGAGCATATCAAGCCTCAACAAAATCATCTAGCAGCAATCATCACTCTGACAATCAAAAAGTACCTCTGATACTGATCTGTTTTTCTTATACGAGGACCAAGGCTGAGGCTCCATGATAAAAATTCCTCCCTGAAAACAAGAGAAGGCAGAGGAAGAAAAACAAGCTACAGTTAGTTTTTCCTCTTACCATAAGAGGTTCAACTTAGGCCTAGCCGAGCAAACAAAAATACAAATACATACCGGTTTTAGAAAACTCCAGATCTTCACAAACAAAGTAATTATGCCATCATCACCCCAGTTCAGGTGGATCCATTTTGTCACACTCAAACTGCACGAGAACAAAAGCACCGCATAATAAGCGTCATCCAATGTGGGCAATGACGAGTAAATGAAATCACAAATTCTCTGACATGTCTCATTGTAAATTTGCAACTTACCACATAATGGTGTCATACTGTCGATATTTGTGTGTGCTCTCTACAAAATTTTCAGGCCGAAACGAGACAATTTCAAAAAGATCATGTTGTTTGTCCTTCGAAATATTTCCATTTGACATCTCAGATACCAATTTTTCTGGACAGCTTTGAGTTGTAGAGTTATGAACCTTGAGACTTTTCATATCCACCTTGCCCGTTCGAGCTACCCTTCTTAAATTCCAGTTAGCAGTTTCAATCAAACCTAAATGGTTAAGATCAGAATCAGTTCAATTCAACAAAATTAACACAACAATGTTCGGAATATACAGCGCATCCAAGTTTGACCATAATGAATGCCCAAACCTTCATCAAAAAATTCCATACCCTGCTAAAAACGAAATGGACCATACAAAACTCATACAGAGCTTCATAATTTAAAGACAGGTTCAGTTATCAATAGAAAAACCATCAAATTTGTAAACATAAAGGTGTGGGCTCCAGAAACGATTCTATACCTTTAAAACCATAACAAACAATGTCCCACAAAAATTCCATTACTTTAGACCTGCAACCAGATGCCTCAAAAGCGTGTATTGATACATGATACATTAAACTACAACCTGCTAACAACACTTAGCAGGCATGTGCATAAAAATTGTCGAGAACAAGATTTTCTCATTGACATTTCATATTGGTCAGCAGTGAAGATTAGTTTCCTCAGCCAAAACATTAGATATATGAAACGAGCATCAACTATATCTCCAGATTCCAGCTAGTGCGTATTCCATACACCCAATACAATAACAAAACGATTACAATATTACTTCACTAGGAAACAGTTTAAACCTGAATCGATATCAACTCCAAGGATGCTTCGACATTCAAACTTCATAGCTGCACAGGGCAAAAAAAATAGAAATGAGAAACTGTGTTTTTCAAGGAATTTAATAAGAGTAAAAACATTTTAAGGCATATCAATCCTCTTGTGACTGTGGCATCTATCCTAGCAAAACTAAACACACGTGTCATCATCAAATTTTGCCAAATGGATGTCAGTAGAGGCACCAAGTCATCAACACAAATAACGAAGCACAAGACCAGCAACAGCTATTGGCATTCAGTTCTCATATTTAAATGCATTAGGGTCAACAGTTGCAGCCAATAGTTATCACATGAAAACCACGCTACTGAAGACCATAAGTCAATAAGGTACGGGGAACGTATCACGTGAAAACACACTAGTTTCTGCAAATCTGCAAATTTGCTCCAAAACCGTCAGATTTTCTACCAAAGGTCCAGATCTCTCGGTCCTTCACACCACTAAACATTTTGCAGAAACACCCTAGATATCTGGCTTTGTGCTCTTCAGTTCACGATCCTTTTTTCATCTCCCCCATACAGGCCATGAAGCCATCTTGCCTTCCTGTTAGGCGAAGCTCCTAGGATGCCCAACAATGGGATCTCCTTGACCTGCTCCGGCGAGTACCTTATTCTCCCGCCGCCAAAACCTCACCCCCACCAGATCTGACGTCGACGCCGTCATCTTCCTACTGTAGTGGCCGCCCGACGCACTTCTTCGTCGGATCCGGCCGACGGGCCAACCGGCCAAGTATACCTCCGCCCGGCCGCCGCATCCTTCTACTGACGCCCTTGTTTATTCCTTGCCACATCAGGCAGTGTCTTATTCCATGCAGCTGCTGACATCTAAGATCTAAACTAAATCCATATGTGACATGTCCATCGAGCTGCCATCATCTACTACAGATCCAAACTAAAATACACATGTGTTTATTTTGTTCTTGAGATTAAATCGGCTCACAAGGTATACGTTGTTCAGGTCGGAATCCACGAATTTGTAGCAGCAGTGGTGGAAATCTTTTTTTCAGGTGTTCTTCAATCTTCATCCTCAGAGTTCAATCGTTCTGTGATACGGAGGCAAGTGCACTGGAGGATGATTTTGAGGAGAAACAAGTCTGGACGGGTTCTATGCAAAATACGAAATGGGTTGCGGGCGTTGTTTTGCAAAAGTACACTTTAGGCATGGGAGGTTACTCTGGAGAATCGCAGCCATTGGTACATGATCGGATGGCCTGTATAGAAATTTTCAGATTTGCAGGCTTTGGCCATTTCCACCTGATACGTACCCTAAGGTACGCGACATGTATGCAGGGTTGTCTCAACTGTATTACAAGTGACAACCCAAAACAGGCTGCACATATTTGATGAAAATTAGCTTAATGTAACCATATGAAAAAAATACCACATTTAGTAACATATTTTTTATGATAATATTGAGCCGACTTTATACTTAACAAGAGCCACTAAAAAAACAATGTAACTGCATAGTAACAGAAGTCTGGTAATTCGAACTGAAGATTTGAAAGACATAGGCATAGGACAGAAAGTTCATCAACCAAACAAAATAGTCCAAAATTATTGTCCCCGGCACATTACCTAGCCCGATTGTGACCAAACCCTGGTTGCATCCAATATCAAGACAATCCTTGCCTGCAAACCACTCCTTCCTGAATATCTCAAGGCGGGGATCTTCACCAACATTACGATCAATCTGTCAAATATCAAAAGATTGCAGTTATCAGTCAGATTGGTTGATGCAGCCATTGAGTGACTTTGTGATGTATTAAGTGAACTATCATTCGCAGCCTAGAAGGGTTAAATGTCAAATCTAGTGAATAGACCATCTTTGGTACAGGCCGTTGCATGGTGTATTTAGCATAACCATTACTAGGAAACAAATGCAACGAGGTGCTGTGCTCGTTTACTCCTTCTCTGCCTAGTAGCCACCCATTAAGTCAGTGACGGCCCTAGGGACAATTATCAATTAGCAATTCTCCTACATGCCCGAATATGGGGTCAAAGGCTCTAAGCAGCCGTGAATACTGTGTCCCCTGAAATTTGACAACGATGTCACACACAGTACCACAAAGCCTAAATTCTCTAAGCCGATGAAATGATGAACTAATTCTACGGAGTAAACACAGAAGTTTGCTGGTCTATCGTGAACCAAACAAGATAGTAAAGAGCAGCACCGTTTTCATCTTAATGCAGTTTCCATTCAATACCAAAACGTATGACACAAATAAACGCCGAAGCCTATCAGAGCTCAGAACCATTTCATCAAACAGCTAGGCACATCCTAAGCAAGAGCTCCACCACTTGGAACAGATAAGAAATCCCAATCCGTATAAACCATCCCAGTCGCAATATCCGGAAAATCCTTCCACCAAATAATTCCATGATATGCACAGCACGATGACGATTCGTCGTTTGTAAGAGAAGACACAGTGGAAAAGGGGAGGGGCGCGGTTTAACTCACTCGGTAGCCGTAGTAGTTCCTGTAATTCCCGTAGATGAAGACCTCCTTGTTCTTCCGCTTCTTCCCTCTGCCTCTACCACCAGCTCCTCCTCCTCCGCGGCCGCCGCCGGCGGCGGCTTCTCCTCCTCTTCCCGGTGCGTCGCTCTGTTTCCTCTCCGCCTCTCCTTTGGCTGCCTTGGCCTCGGATGGAGGCTGGACTACGTCCTCCGGCGCCGTCGTGGTGCCCATCCTCTGGAGAGGGGTGGCTCTCTTCGCCGCCGCCTTGCCGCGCTTCGTATTCGTTGGGGGTGGTGGGGAAAAAAGCGCAGGACGGCGAAGCAGACGAGAGCAAACCCTTTGAGGCTTTTTATTTTTTTGAGAAAACCCTTTGAGGCTTTTGCGGTTTTGCGGCACCGACTTGACAAGGATACAGAAGTCCCGTCGAATTGCTATAAATTACACGTCGCCCCTCGTTAGTTTTTTCTTGGATGAACCTGTGTATTTCATTCAACCAGGATTACAAAAGCATATATACTACTCCTCTGTTCACAAAAAGATGTCTCAACCTAGCTCAAATTTGCATGTATCTAGACATGATTTAGTGTGTAGATATATTCAAATTTAAGTTAGGATGAGACATCCTTTTATGAACGGAGGGAGTATAAGAGATGACTAAAAACTAAAAATAATGGTACGAGATTACAAAAAGATAGTACCAAATCAATGGTTGGGTTCATCATCGTTTGGTTTTGAGATCGATGGAAAAAATATATTTCATATTTTGTTCCTAAAATATGAATCATTTACGAATCAACGATCCAGTAGTCAGTACATGCTTCATGGCTTCATGCCACAACCAAATTGATTCTGTTTAGAAGAATACCTGGCGGAGGGGATCCGCAACCACGAGACGTGCAATCGAGACCTTGGCTGTGAGGAGCAAGCTCGTACTTTGTGTCTGGAAGCAATAAGAGAACGGCGGCCGGGCCGAAAAGGCAGCAGGACCGCAGGCAGCGGGGGAAGGAGGCGGTGGCCGGCCAGTTGGAATACCGGGGGGCGGGTGGGCGGCGGCGGCTCGTCGGCCTACGGCTACCGGCTTGGGTCCGTGGCGGCGCTGCCTGGGAAACGAGGCGCTAGGAGAACGAGCGGAACCAGGATGAACGAGAGCGAGCGAGATGGTTTCGCTGGTTTGGGCGTCACTGGCGACTCGTGTTCCGTGAGGCCAGTGAGTTTTGGCAAAGATTGGGCTGCGGCCCATGCCAATATTTTTTTTCCTATAGATGGTAGGCCGACTTTCTTCCTATGCCCCGGGCCATGGCCTGGTTGCCATGGGCCTGGATGGGCCAGCCTACGGGGCATGGCCCAGCCCGGCCGTAAACATGCCTGGCTAGGCATGGCCCCTTTATCAACGGGTCGTGTTGTGCAAGTCCATGTGCCTCGCCTGGAGGCCCAAGCACGGTACATGTATTAAACGGCTCGGGCCGGTCCTCTCTGGCCGTTATAAAAATTTAGCAATTTTCGAACTAAAATTACCCTACACGGCTAAAATTTCAAAAATCTGACTAAAAAGGCCAAAATAAATACGACTAAACGATGCAAAACGGGGAAAAGGTGAAAGGACAAGGATGTCGCCTAGAGGGGGGTGAATAAGCGATTTAAAAACTTTTCCGGTTTAGGCTTGATAAATGCGGAATAAAACTAGGTGTTTTAATTTAACAAGCATATAAACTAAATATATTAGGTTCACCTATGTGCACCAACAACTTATGGTAAGCAAGACAAGTAACAAGGTGATAGCAAGATATAGACTTCAAGCACGAAGGCTATCACAGTGTAAATTGCATAAGTAAAGAGATTGGGTATAGAAATAACCGAGGCACGCGGAGACGATGATGTATTGTCGAGTTCCTCCTTTTGAGGGGAGTACGTCTCGTTGGAGGGGTGTGAGTTCAAACTCAAGACGCCACAAATGGCCTCGCCCTATTCTCCGATGAAGCTCGCACAAAAACTCGGTTCACCTTCCACTATTGATTTCCTTTTGGACGGAAATCGAGTCCCTTACAACAATCTTGAGGCACAACCCACAAAAGAATTGGGAGCTCCCAAGTGACCACAAAAGGTCTCAATCACCGTCTAGGGTCCAACGACCCAAGAGTACTAAGCTCACGAACTTTCACTTCCACGAATTCTCGTGGAGAGAGCAAACCGATGCACAAAAGCAAAGGCAAGAACATAAGAAGTGCTCAAATCCTTCACTCCCAAATCCCACCAAAAGCAACTAATGCTTGTGAGGGGAGAAGAGAGGAAGAACAAAGAAGAACTCAACAAATAGAACTCCAAGATCTAGATCGAAAGGGTTCCCCTCACTTAGAGGAGAGATGGATTGGTGGAAATGTAGATCTAGATCTCCTCTCTCTTTTCCCTCAAAGATATGCAAGAATCATGGGAGGAATTGAGAGAGAGACAAGCTTTCCAAGGTCAACAATGGAGGTGAGAGAGGGGGAAATTTCGTGCTTGGAAGAGCTGGACACTTTGGGGAAGAAGGGGGCCTTTTATAGGTCACACGAAAAAAAGAGCCGTTGCAGGAAAACTGGGGCCGGAATATCCGGCCCAAAAATCAAATAGTCCAGCCCAAATGTCCGGCCCCCGGAATATCTGGCCCAGAAATCAAAATGTCCGGCCCCCGGAATATCTGGCCCAGAAATCAAAAGGTCCGGTTTTTCCAGAGACTCGCAAAACTGGCTGGAAGCTGGTCCTTAGCCAAAAATTCCATGACCCTGGAATATCCGGCCCAATTTTCGAATAGTCCGGACCAATATTCCGGTTTTTCCAGAGCAACGCACGTATGGTCCGTAGCAAGAAAACCTTGACACCGAAATATCCGGCCCGGAAACAAAAGGTCCGGCCCAATATTCCGGTTTTGCAAAACTGGCAGAAACAGCAGAACAAGCATAACTATTGCAAGGAAAATTCAAATGGGATGAAACCAATTTTGTTGGAAATATTAAGAACCATAAAATAGAGTAAAGTCACCACACATGGGAAGGTGTGGGACTTTTCTCAAGGATAAACCGATAATATTTCCAACACGAAAACGCAACAAGTTTTCCAAATGAAATCCGTTTACGGAGAACTTGGACTTATCATGAAAATATATGAAAAAGAAAGGAGGTAGAAATTTTTTGGGATTTATGGTTAAAGAAGAAAAAGAAGAAAATAGGGGTTCTGTTGAATTTCAAGTATCACAACAAGCACCAAAACCCAACAAGGAGAAGAACCTAATAAGAAACAAGAAAAATGATATGCCAAGTATGCAAAGGTTTGAGCTCTCCACAAAGATGCGATCAAGTTACTCACTTGAGAGCCCCTCTTGATAGTACGGCATCTATTCTATAACCCGGTCTCCCACACCATGAGACCGGTAAAATAGAAACCCTATCAAGATCATATCTTTGCCTTGCGCATTCCACTTGAGCTAGATGATGATGATCTTGATCTCTTCAAGTGGACCACCTTTCTTGATTGTGCTTTACTTGGTGAAGACTCACATATAGCTCCCCCATACACCAAGATGGGAGTGCTTCTCTTAGGAACATCTTCACTTGACCATTTTCTCCAAATGGGTTGCAAGCTTCAAGCATATGATATCTTCTAGATGCCCATCTTGAACTTGCACAACTCAACCTTGATGACGATCATCACTTGACGTCATCCTCCATGAGCTATAAGAAATCTTCCTTTTGATGCAAGCCCATGGAGAGATACCTAACCCCAACAAAGGAATGCCACACACACATAATGGGTTAGTTCACAAAGCTATATGGACAATTTCTTACCATACCATTGGATCACATGATCCCACATGGTATATCATTTAGCTTTGTGTGTTGATCAACTTGAATCCACTCTTTGCACTTAGTCTTGATCAACCTTGTATCTTTTCATCTTCTTGATCATATCAAATATGTCCATTATAATCAATGATCTTGATGGCATACAACCTTGAATCCAACACATGGAGTTCAGCGATGCCAATGGACAAACCTAGAAGAATAACTCAACACAAACATTAGTCCATAAGGATTATCATTAATTACCAAACCATACATGGGGACACCATGCACTTTCAAAAGGCTTCCTAAACTAAACGGGCCGCTCCCTCGCTCAACTCAGGTCGTGAAAAATCGAAACCCCGTCGGCCCAACCCTCTAGCGCCTCCATGCTCACCTTTGCTTGTCGGTCAAAAATTGAAATCCCGCTGTTGGCATCGCTGAGTACTCCCGCTCCTTCTGAAGCGTGCGTCGCGTGCCGACCATGCAAACGGGTCGTGCCCGTGCTGATACTCAGGCTTGGCCTCGAAGCCCAAGCACGGTCCGTTTTAGCCCAGCCTAGCCCAGTTTGTTCTTTTCAGATAGTGGGTTGGTTTTGTGTTTAGTAACCGCAAACTTCTGGACTTGAATGAATGAAAAAGTGAGAGCATGCATGTCTAGTTACCATTGCCAAAATAATAGGTTTTGAGACCCTCTACTCCCCTTATAAGTTTGGGTGGATAGTTCGGACATGGTTCAGACAGAAAACAATCACTCACCTGGACAATAGGCTCCCATACTCAACCTAAATGTTCGGGGTTGTCTCGCACCGGCGTGGATTCTCTAACTTCACCCATTATTCATCTCACAGTTGTTGCCTCCCTTCCCTTTCTCAGCACAGAGCAAACAACCCAGCCTAGTTTGTTAGCCCACCTAAGGCCTAGTTCGAAGTAGAGGAAAAGGGAAAATTTACAAAGAAATATAAAATCTAAGACCTAACCTAGTCTTGATATTGAAGTTTTACTTGCAAAATAAACAACAAAGACCAAAGAAATTTGGATATGTTTAAAATTTAGTCGTCATCTTATATTGATGCATCTGGTATTTGGATCTAGAACTTGTCTTCATTGCTAGAAGTTATTTGAGGGAAATTTATTTCAAAAAGCCAACACGGGGCATGGATCATGTTAGGGACAATGGATCAAATGGGTCAAATTGGATCTTGAGGCAGCGAGAGAGGAAACAAGGGATAAGACAACAATTTATTGATCCAGTCTTTGCAAAGGGAATCGAGGCACATGGTGTGGTCCATTAAAATCGAAGCCAACAAGTTATACCTATAATATAGCTAGATATATTGAAAAGGAGACGGCAAATTTAAAGAAATAATCCATACTGACAGTAGGGCTCAATATGGCCAAAAGCCCTCCGAATACATCAGCCACATCAATAAAATTTGATAATAATTGAAATGATTAAGACTATGATAGAATCAATCATGGCAGTCAAATTATCAAAACCGGTGAAAGGACACGGATGTCGCCTAGAGGGGGGGTGAATAGGTGATTTAAAATTCTTTACGGTTTAGGCTTGAATAAATGCGGAATAAAACTAGCGGTTAATTTATCAAGCGCAAAACCTAAACAAGCTAGGTTTACCTATGTGCACCAACAACTTATGCTAAACAAGATATACAACTATGTGATAGCAAGATATATTACTTCAAGCTCAATGGCTATCACAAGGTAAATTGCATAAGTAAGAAGCTCGGGTATAGAAATACCGAGGCACTTGGAGACGATGATTTATCCCGAAGTTCACTTCCCAATGGAAGCTAGTCTCCGTTGGAGCGGTGCGGAGTCACAAAGGGATCCCCGAATAGTCGTCAAATGGCACACCGTAATCTCCTTCGTGCCTCCACCAATGAGGAGTGCCACGAACCACTATGGGACACTTAAGGGTGGTCACCGAACCCGTACAAGGATGAGGCACACTCCACAACTTAATTGGAGGCTCTCACCGAATTCCCGCGGCTCCCAAAGCCACAAGAATCACAAGGTTGGGGCGCAACTCCACAACTTAATTGGAGGCTCCCAACTATCCCGCGAACCACCAAAACTCCGAGATCAACAAGGACCGTCTAGGGCACTCCAAGTACCCAAGAGGACCAGCTCTAGGGCACCCCAAGTACCCAAGAGTAACAAGCTTCTCAACTTCGATTTCCACGTATCACCGTGGAGAACTCAAACCGATGCAACCGATGCAATGGGCAAGAACACAAGAAGTGCTCAAAATCCTTCACTCTCAAATCCCACCAAAGCAACTAATGCTATTGGGGGGAGAAGAGAGGAAGAACAAAGAGGAACACCAAATTCCCCCAAGATCTAGATCCAAAAGCTTCCCCTCACTTAGAGGAGAGATTGATTGGTGGAATGGTAGATCTAGATCTTCTCTCTCTTTTCCCACTAAATGGAGGCAAGAATCATGTAGGGATAGAGAGTTAGCAAAGCTCAAGAAGGTCAACAATGGGGAAGAACACGAGCTGCAAGAGTTGGTCCCTTTGGGGAAGAAGGGGGGCCTTTTATAGGTCCCCGCGAAAAACAGTCGTTGCAGTCCAGAAAACATAGGATTATCTGATTCAAGTTGGACAGGATAATCCGATTGTATAGGATTATCCGATTCAAGTTAGACAGGATAATCCGACTGTATAGGATTATCTGATCCAAGTTAGATAGGATAATCCGACTGTATAGGATTATCCGATTCCAGTTAGATAGGATAATCCGATAAACTCCAGTGCGCAACCAAACAAGTCCTTAGCCGTTTTCGCGTCCAGCAAATATCCGGGTCGGATATTCCGATCCAGTTTGGGTTGGAAAATCCGATAAATTCCAGAGAGCAACCAAACAATTCCTTAGCCGTTTTCGCGTCCAGCAAATATCCGGGTCGGATATTCCGATCCAAGTTTGGGTCGGAATATCCGATTGACTGAAAACAGACAGAAACAGCAAAACGAAAACCGCAATATCTTTTTCATCCGGACTCCGATTTCGATGATCTTGGGCTCGTTGGAATCGCAACGAAGAGCTCTCCAACATTATGCAGAGAAACATCATAGTCCATCATGTGAGGAGGAAACCACAAGAAGAGAGTTTGACCTCTCTTATAAAAGACGAACCGGTAAACCTTCAACATCAAAAACACAACAAGATATTCATATGAAATCCGTTTGATGAACTAGAGCTTGGTATAGGGATGAACACAAGCTCTAAGTTCTCACATAGATAAAAGCCAAATAAGAACCAAGAAAGATGATGAAGGCAAGTATGCAACGGTTTGAGCTCTCTCCAACTGATACGCTAAAGCTCAATCGAGAGCTGATTGCGTCTATCACACGTTCGTTGGGAGAAGCCAAGAGGAAGGTATGATGCAGTATAGCAGCAGTTTTCCCTCAGTATGAAACCAAGGTTTAATCGAACCAGTAGGAGCAAGAAATCACTTCGGAAGGTTGTCAGTGGCGTGCTGACGTGGAACCTGCACACAACACAATCAAACTACTTTGCCCCAACGAAACAGTGAGGTTGTCAATCTCACCGGCTTGCTGAAAACAAAGGATTAAACGTATGGTGTGGAAAACAGTAGTAAATTGCAGAGAATGAAAAGGAACAGTGTTTGCAGTTGGTTGTATTATCAGTGTAAAAGAATGGACCGGGGTCCACAGTTTACTAGTGGTGTTTCTCCATAAAAGATAACTAACATGATGGGTGAACGAATTACAGCTGGGCAATTGACAAAATATTGAGCGCATGACAATGCATATATATGACATGATGATTACTATGATATTCATGTGGGCATTACGACAAAATACATAGACCGTTATCCAACAGCGTCTATGACTAATAATCCACCGCCAGGTTGTCATACCGAGTTCCCCGTTGGTATTAAGTTGCAACCAACGGATAATTGCATTAAGTAATATGCGTAATGTAAACAAATGCATTAGACCTAACGGCGTACCCTTAAACTAAGCATCGGTTATTTTATCCCTAGTGGCAACAGCACATCCACAATCTTAGAAGTTATTGTCACTCTCCCAGATTACCGGAGGCATGAACCCACTATCTAGCATAAATACTCACTCTTGGAGTTACAAGCATCTACTTGGCCAAAGCATCTACTAGTAACGGAAAGCATGCAAGATCATAAATAACATATAAGATATATTGATAATCAACTTGACATAGTATTCAATATTCATCGGATCCCAGCAAACACAACATGTAGCATTACAATAAGATGATCTTGATCATGATAGGCTGCTCACAAGATCTAAACATGATAGCATAAAGTGGAGAGACAACCATCTAGCTACTGCCATGGACCCGAAGTCCAAGGATGAACTACTCAGGCATCACTCCGGAGGCAGGCATGGTGATGTAGAGCCCTCCGGTGATGATTCCCCTCTCCGGCAGGGTGCCGGGAAGAGCTTCTGAACCCTCCCGAGCTAGGGTTGACGGCGGCGGCGTCTCTGAAACTTTTCGTGGATAATGGCTCGGGTATTAAGGGTTTTCGCGTCGGGAAGAATAAATAGGCGAAAGGGCGGCGGCTGCAGAGCCACGAGGGCCCCACACCACCCCACGGCGCGGCAGGGGGGGCCGCGCGGCCCCATGGTGTGGGTGCCACGTGGCCCTCCTCCGTCTCTCCTCTGGACTCCGTCTTCGTGTTGGAAAAATAGGAGGTTCTGTCCAAGTTTCGTCCAATTCCGAGAATATTTCCAGACTAGCTTTTCTGGAATACAAAAACAGCAGAAAACAGGAACTGGCACTGCGGCATCTTGTTAATAGGTTAGTCCCAGAAAATGCATAAAAATGCTATGTAGTGTATATAAAACATGTAACAATTGGTATAAGATCAACATGGAACATCAGAAATTATAGATACGTTTGAGACGTATCAAGAGCCCCTCTTGATAGTACGGTGTCTATCCAATAACCCGGTCTCCCGACTAACATGAGACCGGTAAAATAGAAACCCTAACAAGATCATACATTTGCCTTGCGCATTCCACTTGACTAGATGATGGCGATCTCGATCTTCTCAAGTGGATCACCTTTCCTGATTGCGCTTCGCTTGGTGAAGGTCCACATATTTCTCCCCCATACTCCACTATGGGAGAGACCCTTATTGGCACATCTTTACTTGACCATTATCGGATAATCCGAGTCAGCTGGGACCGGATAATCCGATACCTCAAAAGGGTTGCAAGCTTCAAGCATATGATATCTTCTAGATGCCCATCTTGAACTTGCACATCTCAACCTTGATGACGATCACCACTTGACGTCATCCTTCATGGGCTATATGAAATCTTCATTTGATGCAAGCCCATAGAAAGATACCTAACCACACATAGAAATTCCAACACATATCATGGGTTAGTTCACAAAGCTATATGGACAATTACTTACCATACCAAGAGATACATGATCCCACTTGGTACATCCTGTGGCTTTGTGTGTTGAACAATATCTTGATCAACCTTGTATTTTTCTTCTCTTTTCAATAGATGATGTCTTGAGGATAACCATGAATGATCACTAATCCTTTTCTTCAAGACATACTTGCAATATGCTCAACTCGATGATCTTGATGCCAAATACTTCATTATATCAATATATTCATAGCATCAACCTTGAATCCAACATATGGAGTTCAAGCATGGTCTATGGACAAACCTTACAAGTACAACTCAATGCAACCATTAGTCCATAGGGATTGTCATTAATTACCAAAACCACACATGGGGGCGCCATGCCCTTTCAATCTCCCCCATTTTGGTAATTGATGACAATCTCTTTTACAAGGGTTTATATAATGAATTAAGCAACCATGCAAATCAACAAGCATGGATGCATGAGCATGAAAGGTAAATGCTTATGAACAAAACAAAAGCATAACACCAAATTCCCTTAAACCCTATAAAACTTCTCCCCCATTGGCATCCATTTCCAAAATGGGCGAAAAATCTTAGAAGGTCAATATAGTATGAGCTCCCCCAAAACGTGTGCATTTCTCAAAATATGAGTGAAATCAAATACACATATCCAATGACGAATAGTTGGAGAGAGCACAAACTATATTGAGGATCCAAAGATTGCAAAAGAATGATATGGAAAACTTTTTACAATTCTCCAAATAAAAAGTAAGCAATCAAAAAGATCCAACTAACCAAATAAACACAAGATATTATGATTTGAGCAAAAGAGTGTTTTAAAGAAAATAGAGGAGCTCCCCAATATTTGTACACAATTTAGAATTATTGTATTTGAATACAAGGTGTCCAAACATGGAATCCTCACTCCTCCGGTATCCTCTAAAACACAAAAACAAATGAATTCACAAGCTCAATAAGATGCAAATGAAAAACAAAGCTTGTGACATATCCCATGGTGAAGATTATTGGCTTGTAAGACAAGCAAGATATTCACCAAGATGAGAGCACCAAGATGTGATAAAATAGGATATGCACTCATAAATCAAATTCTTTTCGGAGTCACGCCAAAGAATCAAAAACGGAGTAAAAGAGGTGACACCGAAGAATTAGGATATCGAGTAAAGATGTAATTTCTCTCATGTATATAAGTTTCTAAGTGTACATATCCACAAAGAAACATGTACACATAAAATTAGTTACTAAGAAAAGAAACAGATATCCAAAGGGAAGTCATAAAATATACACATATGATGTTTGTTTAGGATCATAGCCCATAGCTCAATGTTCTCATATTGTATAATAATGAACTTCAAATTCAACCTCAACACAAGCATCACAAATATCACTAAGGGAAAAGGAGATAGTTGGGATGCGTTGAGGAAAGCAACAAGTATCATAAGAGCTACATAGAATTTGCAATAGCTACAACAAAAGCAAATAAATACTTTTCATGCCATGATGAAACCTACACAAGGTTCAATGCTATAAAAGTATGCATGAGGGTGGATACTTGTTACCGAGATGGCATGGGTTGATGTAGTAGAAAATTTATCAACCATCCTAGCTTGGCTCCAATAAGCATGTGGTGAAGACACTTTCATTGTAAATGAGACAAGCATCCAATGCATCTCCATGTACCTAAAACACATTCAAGTAAAATTGTTCCCAAACTAATTGGGTCCAAGTAGTTAGTCAAACTACAATACATAGAAGGAACTCCACATAAATATGTGCATATAGATATGAAATTGAATTTCATGCACATCTTAGCCGATTTAGGATTCCGTGGAGTTTCACCTATATATTGGCACAAAGAAGGAAAGCATGCCATAAAATAAACATGTAGTAGATATGCATGCCTATGACCTTTAATAACCAAAGGAGATACAATTTGGACAAATATCAAGAATCAAAGAGGTCCAAATTATATCAAAGATCCAAATCAAAAATTGATTTAGAGAAGCCAATTGAAACTAAAACAAATCAACACATGATTGATGAAATACCAATTGGACAAAATACAAAAAGAAATAAGATACCAATTAATAATAATAAAAGGATAGATATCAAATTTCCAAAAGAGATACCAAAAAGAGATATGTCAACGAATGATATAACCCACTCCCAAAGAGAGATGCCAATTGGGACAAACTCTCAAAAAGAAAGAGCGGGTTCCAACAAATAAACCACACCCTCTACACTTTTCATGATGGCACAAAGTACCAAGCCGAAAAGGTTTGTCTTCCATGAGACATGTCATCGGGATCAAAGACCAATGGAAAGGATCAAATACAAATAGAATATAAATAGTGTTTAAAAGATACATGATAGCTCTCCCAACAAAAGTGCATTATTTTATGATCTTGTATTTGAATACACAATGCACACACATGGAATCATCGCTCTCAAATATCTATTCAAACACTAGTCATATATCAAGAAAAAGCAATAAGATCCAATACTAATGAAAATATAAGTTGTACTCAATATAGGATAGCTCACCCAAGAATAGTGCATTATCTATAAGTAGCCTTTGAATGCAAGGTGCACAATGATGGGATCAATGCCTCTCCTACACCAAATAAAACACTAGGAAAGTTTGAGTAAAGCAAAATGATCCACAAGAGGTAAGGAAGACAATGGGAGTTAAACAAATTAATTTTTGGCAAGAAATAAGGCAATAAAATCAAGAGCCAATATGAAGATGATCTACAATTTCACCACAATTATGACTATCAATTGTCATGGAGTATATGTAGAAATTTCTTAGTGGTGTATTGGATTGATATTCAAGATCATCTTCACAACCAATAAGCACATGGTGAAGGATAAGATTTAAGCGATGCTTATGTAGATAAATGTTCTTGATAGCTTCAAATATTCACGCGATAATGCAAAGCAACTACAAAGAGTGCTTTGAAGCAATCGGTTTCCCAAAGAGATATATGAGAACATATTAGAGGAAAACCTTACCAAGAACATTCATCACAAACAAGATCCAAAGTGTGAGTAAGTAAAAACATTTAAGCAAAGGGAACTTGTTTGAGAAACATGCCACAAAGGAATAAGATAATTAACAATATCAATTCTAGGTGGCAATACCTCACATGTTCACATTGTCTAGGTTTGTAATATGCACATAGCTTATTACTCCCCCATAATGTGATAATCCATTTATTCTCCACAAGAGGCAAGTAAAACCCAACTAGAGATGATTAATGAATATTATAGAATTTGAATTTCTCATGAGATGACATACCACATAGAGACTAGATAAATTGATATATCAACACTAAGTGGTTACTCATGTATACACATTTTTAGGATTGTGAAGAGCCAAAGCTATCACTCCCCAAAATGGGATAGTCCATTAATCTCTCAAAAGACCAATTAAGATATAAGCAAGTTGATATAAAGGCTCAACATCACACATACATGGTGTGCAAACCAACATACACATACTTGATTGCTCAAGATAAGTAAGTAGAGAGCACAACATATACAAACACTAGCAAGGTACAAAACCAAACACATGCAAGGGTGCAAGCAACTTTCAATGTATGATTTAAATACAAGTTACCGCAAGGAGAAACATTGGATATGAGATAGAACAATATAATCCAAATGACTTGGCTTGAGAGAATATAATTGATGAAGATCCCTTAATTCTTCATGATGTAGCCAAGTCTCCAATGCCCTCCAACAACACCTATTGATCAAGTTTTAGCTTGTTGGTCCCCAACCAAGTTGGGTCCTAAGAGGTTAGTCACAATAGGCTTGGCAACCCAAATGGTTCTTTTCTTGACACCACTTTGAGTACCAACATATTTGGCAAACACATTGCCAACCTTATCCTTCATAAGAGATAAGCATTATCAATTATGATAGGGTTGGATAAGGTACCACTAGTGCATGAAGAAGCAAAGTGACCCTTCTCACGGCATAAGTAGCAACATTTGCTTCCTCCTTTCTTCTTTGTTGAAATCTCAACTTGAGAAGGAATAGCTTGATTCTTCTTGGGAAGTGGCCGTTCTTCACTTGGGGAACTTTAGTTTGAACTTGAGGCATCTTCCCTTGTTGCTTCTCACTAAGAGACTTCTTCTTCAAAGGGCAAGATCTAACATGGTGCCCTTCAACTTTGCACTTGAAACAAATCTTGGAATTCTTGACTTGTTCATGGCCCTTCTTTTCTTGTTATACTTGGACTTGTTCTTTATTGGAGTTGAATCCAAGTCCACTCTTGTCATTGGGGCGTCTTTGCACACTCAACATGTTGTCAAGTGTGGGCTTCCCATCATGACGCTTTTCCAAGTCTTTCTTCAAAGAAGTGACTTGGGCCTTGAGCTCTTTTAATTCCTCTACATGGTTAGTATCAACAAAAACACTAGAGGAAGTTGAAGCTTCATTGTTAGAGCAACAAGGCATGGAAGTAATTCATCACAAGATGTAGCAATATTATGAGTGGATGAATTACTAGGACTAGCACATGGCAATAAAGCATTTTGAGTATAAGTTGTGCCATTGTCCACATGGGCTCACAAGATGTTACCTTTAACATAATAGCCTCATGAGCTAACTTTAGCTTATCATGGAGACTAAAGATCCTCATGAGAGCTCGAGAGCTTTTCATGGCTTTCTTCCAATTTCCCATATTTGCTAGATAGCAACTCAAGTTGAGCCCTTAGCTCAACATTCTCCTTCACTATTGGTGCTTCACAAGAATAGAGTTAGTAGCACAAGCATTATCATTAGTAGCAATAGGAGAAGTAACTTGGTAAGCTCTTTTGAATATGAAGCTTGGAGTTGTACATGAGACTCGGTGAGTTTGATGAGCTCACTCTTAATGACCCTAGAGCCATTTTCGAGGTGCGCAAAATCTCAAGGAGTTAGCATGAGCATCCACAAGCTCACCATTCTTTATTTTGAATTCATTAACCACCTCAATAGCTTTATCATGGGATTCCTTTACCTAGAGAGTTCTAGAGTAAAAGTCTCCTCAAGAGACTCCTTGGTGGTTTGTTCTTCTTCAAGAGCTTCCTTGAGATCGGCGATCTCTTCCGCGTATTTATATTCGCGGCTTTGCATTTTCTCAATTGTGTCTTCATGCTCATCAATAAGTTTATTGCTCTCAATAGCAATAGTCAAGATTTCTATGAATTTAGCATGAGCATCTTTATTCTTAGCAATAGCATGAAGAACCATTTTACCCTTCTCAATAAGGGAAGCATCATTATCATCTTCTTCATTATCAACATCATTCTCATTTTGAGATATATTGGGAGTCAAGGTAGAAATTACCGTTGATCCCCTTGCCATAAGGCAAAAGTGTGAAGTGGTTGATGATGATGAAGCAAAACTTGAAGCACCATTCAAGTCCATGTCTTGTTCCATGGAGTGTTCGGTTTCCTCTACATTGTTAGCCAAACAAATACTAGAGGAAATAGAAGTATTTTTATCAAGGGAACAAGACATAGAGAGCATATCATCACGAGGATTAGTCAAGCAATTTGCACATGATATGCAAGGACTATCAACACAAGCATGTGAGTCATTTTTGGTGCTAGATATGTTTAAGTCCAAAGATAAATCATTGCAATAAGATAGAGGTGAAGGATCATCAATTATAAGCTCACTATCATCATTGCAATGTTTATCACTACTCACCATTGCATTACTTTGTGGCTTGCCACATGTAGGTGAAGTAGACGAAGTTGAGAACTCATCACGGCCGGAAGTGGAGGGAGAACAATCATCTCCACAATTCTTGGACACATCATATTTGTCTTGAAGCTTGGTCCAAAGCTCATGAGCATTCCGAAAAGGAGAGACCGACATAATAACTACATCGCTCAAAGCATTGAAAATCACATTAGAAGCTTGAGCATCTAGATAGGAATTATTCTCATCCATTAAAGATAATCTTTTGGGATTCCTTGGAGGAGAATAACCCCTATATAGAATTCGCTCTATGTATGGGTCAATGACCCGAATAATATCAAGAATGCGAATTTTCCAAACATCATAATTTGTGCCATCTAATATAAAAGAAGCATTGTGCACTAGTTCACTAGACGACATCTTTACTCTCGAGGCGGTGAAGCCAAAAGCGAGAGAACCCGCTCTGATACCAATTGAAAGGACACGGATGTCGCCTAGAGGGGGGGGGTGAATAGGCGATTTAAAATTCTTTACGGTTTAGGCTTGAATAAATGCGGAATAAAACTAGCGTTTAATTTATCAAGCGCAAAACCTAAACAAGCTAGGTTTACCTATGTGCACCAACAACTTATGCTAAACAAGATATACAACTATGTGATAGCAAGATATATTACTTCAAGCTCGATGGCTATCACAAGTAAATTGCATAAGTAAGAAGCTCGGGTATAGAAATACCGAGGCACTTGGAGACGATGATTTATCCCGAAGTTCACTTCCCAATGGAAGCTACGTCTCCGTTGGAGCGGTGCGGAGTCACAAAGTGATCCCCGAATAGCCGTCAAATGGCACACCGTAATCTCCTTCGTGCCTCACCAATGCGGAGTGCCACGAACCACTATGGGACACTTGAGGGTGGTCACCGAACCCGTACAAGGATGAGGCACACTCCACAACTTAATTGGAGGCTCTCACCGAATTCCCGCGGCTCCCAAAGCCACAAGAATCACAAGGTTGGGGCGCACTCCACAACTTAATTGGAGGCTCCCAACTATCCCGCGAGCCACCAAAACTCCGAGATCAACAAGGACCGTCTAGGGCACTCCAAGTACCCAAGAGGACAAGCTCTAGGGCACCCCAAGTACCCAAGAGTAACAAGCTTCTCAACTTCGATTTCCACGTATCACCGTGGAGAACTCAAACCGATGCAACCGATGCAATGGGCAAGAACACAAGAAGTGCTCAAAATCCTTCACTCTCAAATCCCACCAAAGCAACTAATGCTATTGGGGGAGAAGAGAGGAAGAACAAAGAGGAACACCAAATTCCCCCAAGATCTAGATCCAAAAGCTTCCCCTCACTTAGAGGAGAGATTGATTGGTGGAATGGTAGATCTAGATCTTCTCTCTCTTTTCCCACTAAATAGAGGCAAGAATCATGGAAGGATAAAGAGTTAGCAAAGCTCAAAAAGGTCAACAATGGGGAAGAACACGAGCTGCAAGAGTTGGTCCCTTTGGGGAAGAAGGGGGTCTTTTATAGGTCCCCACGAAAAAGAGTCGTTGCAGTCCAGAAAACATAGGATTATCCGATTCAAATTGGACAGGATAATCCGATTGTATAGGATTATCCGATTCAAGTTAGACACGATAATCCGACTGTATAGGATTATCCGATCCAAGTTAGATAGGATAATCCGACTGTATAGGATTATCCGATTCCAGTTAGATAGGATAATCCGATAAACTCCAGTGCGCAACCAAACAAGTCATTAGTCGTTTTCGCGTCCAGCAAATATCCGGGTCGGATATTCCGATCCAGTTTGGGTCGGAAAATCCGATAAACTCCAGAGAGCAACCAAACAAGTCCTTAGCCGTTTTCGCGTCCAGCAAATATCCGGGTTGGATATTCCGATCCAATTTTGGGTCGGAATATCCGATTGACTGAAAACTGACAGAAACAGCAAAACGAAAACCGCAATATCTTTTTCATCCGGACTCCGATTTCGATGATCTTGGGCTCGTTGGAATCGCAACGAAGAGCTCTCCAAGATTATGCAGAGAAACATCATAGTCCATCATGTGAGGAGGAAACCACAAGAAGAGAGTTTGACCTCTCTTATAAAAGACGAACTGGTAAAACCTCCAACATCAAAAACACAACAAAATATTCATATAAAATCCGTTTTTGATGAACTAGAGCTTGGTATAGGGATGAACACAAGCTCTAAGTTCTCACATAGATAAAAGCCAAATAAGAACCAAGAAAGATGATGAAGGCAAGTATGCAACGGTTTGAGCTCTCTCCAACTGATACGCTAAAGCTCAATCGAGAGCCCCTCTTGATAGTATGGTGTCTATCCAATAACCCAGTCTCCCGACTAACATGAGACCGGTAAAATAGAAATCCTAACAAGATCATACCTTTGCCTTGCACATTCCACTTGACTAGATGATGGCGATCTTGATCTTCTCAAGTGGATCACCTTTCCTGATTGCGCTTCGCTTGGTAAAGGTCCACATATTTCTCCCCCATACTCCACTATGGGAGAGACCCTTATTGGCACATCTTTACTTGACCATTATCGGATAATCCGAGTCAGCTGGGACCGGATAATCCGATACCTCAAAAGGGTTGCAAGCTTCAAGCATATGATATCTTCTAGATGCCCATCTTGAACTTGCACATCTCAACCTTGATGACGATCACCACTTGACGTCATCCTTCATGGGCTATATGAAATCTTCATTTGATGCAAGCCCATAGAAAGATACCTAACCACACATAGAAATGCCAACACATATCATGGGTTAATTCACAAAGCTATATGGACAATTACTTACCATACCAAGAGATACATGATCCCACTTGGTACATCCTGTAGCTTTGTGTGTTGAACAATATCTTGATCAACCTTATATCTTTTCTTCTCTTTTCAATAGATGATGTCTTGAGGATAACCATGAATGATCACTAATCCTTTTCTTCATGACATACTTGCAATATGCTCAACTCGATGATCTTGATGCCAAATACTTCATTATATCAATATTTTCATAGCATCAACCTTGAATCCAACATATGGAGTTCAAGCATGATCTATGGGCAAACCTTACAAGTACAACTCAATGCAACCATTAGTCCATTGGGACTGTCATTAATTACCAAAACCACACATAGGGGCGCCATGCCCTTTCGACCAGCAACAAGAGTCTAGCCCACAAAATAACAATAAAAACCCACTAGGCCGAAACTCGTTTATGTATTCACACTTGGAAAAAAAAACTATCCAACCAGTCGAAAGCTCTTGGAGGGGAAAGAACCCCACAACATATAACTTGTAGCCCAGATCCCTACTTATACATCGCATTGGACTATAATAACCGAAAATCTCGTTTCGCTTCCGCGGACATGTAAAATGAACGGTCAATAAGAGGGGCATGCCTTTTTAGCGGCTTTGGCATAAGAGATGCATAAAGGATTCGATTATGTTTCATACAAGGTGCCTACGTGAAATGTATCTTGAAACCTGAATCAACGGTGAAAACTTTACGAGCACGTACAAGAGCGGGGAAGTAATCGGGGTTATCGAAGAAGACAAATTTTGTACAGGTGGCAGGCTTTCAGACTGTCTCCTTCGCCGTTTTCATCGGCGGAGCTTAGTGCAAGACAGAGTGCCCTTCAACCTTTTGTTAAACCTAAGGCAAAAATAGTAGAATTCACATCTTGAGACCTGTCCCTCTCCAACCTGGACCAAGCTCGTGGAACCTTCCTGCCGAAGGAGACGTGCACTTGGAAGCGGCGCACCTGGCACGCCGCCACGTGTCACATCTCGCGGCCGTCGATAGCGGCACACGGCCCTACGCGGGCACGATAGCGTAGCGCGTCTTTAACTCCTTTCCCCTCGTGACACCGCGTTGCCCACTCCAACCTGTCGTGCACCGAGCCGCGCCTCGCCGGGCAGCAGCATAAGTAGCACGCCGTCCACGCCCACGAATAGCCAAGGCCATGCAGGATCGCGCGGCCGCGAGACACGGCTGACCGGCCCCTCTTCTCCGCCCGAGCAAACTCGGCCAGCACGCGCCGCGCCGAACCGAGCCGAGCCGAGGAGGAAGAGGATAGAGGGCAGGGCACAGAGGGAGAGGGGAACCGGCCGGGGCGCGTTGCGGCCGGCGAGGCAGGGCGGCGTGTTGTGGCTCCGGCTCGATGGGGGCCTGCTACTCCGCCTACGCCTGCTCGCGGAAGCTCCGCGGCGGCCTCGGCAACCTCTCCTTCGTCCACCCCGTCAACGAGCGCGACGAGGGGACGGACAAGAACGACGACGGCAGCTGCTCAGTGGCGGAGCTAGAACAATTGGAACTAGGGTGCACACACGGTGCCACAACACATTTAAAATATTTTTTGGGGGTGCATATGTGGTGAAAAATTGCTATTTTACAAAGGAAATTATTTTTTCCCGGTGTCCTGTGCACCCCCCTGGCGTAAGGTAGATCCGCCACTGCAGCTGCTGCAAGAACGGCGATAACTACCCGGGGGCCGGCGGCACCGAGGAGGAGGAGCTCGTGGCCAAGACGACGACCGCCGAGTTTGCGCGGCGGTACGTATTGGGCAAGGAGCTGGGCCGCGGGGAGTTCGGGGTGACGCGGCGGTGCAGGGACGCCGCCACGGGGGAGTCGCTCGCGTGCAAGACCATCCGGAGGCACCGCCGCGGCCGTGGACGCGCAGCGCACCGCAAGCAGCAGCCCGCGGGCGGGGCGGACGCCGCGGCGAAGGCTGCCGCCGCGGCCGCGGCACACGCGGCGGACGTGCGGAGGGAGGTGGCCATCATGCGGCGCATGTCGTCCCGCGGCGGGCCGGCCGTGGTGCGGCTGCGCGAGGCCCGCGAGGACCCCGACGGCGCCGTGCACCTCGTCATGGAGCTCTGCGAGGGCGGCGAGCTCTTCGATCGCATCGTCGCCCGCGGCCACTACTCCGAGCGCGCCGCCGCCAAGATCTTCCGCACCATCGTCGACGTCATCCAGGTAATAACTAACTGTCGATCCAATCTTGCAAATTAAAGTGGATCGATCAATCTTGCGATGAATGCGGCGAAGTAATTATGTGTATCCCGTCAATCTGAAAATGTGATGGATGCAGCTGTGCCACTCGAACGGCGTGATCCACCGGGACCTGAAGCCGGAGAACTTTTTATTCGCCAACAAATCCGAGGACTCGCCGCTCAAGGTGATCGACTTCGGCCTGTCGGTCTTCTTCAACCCCGGCGACCGGTTCACGGAGGTGGTGGGGAGCGCCTACTACATGGCCCCCGAGGTGCTCAAGCGAAGCTACGGGCAGGAGGTGGACGTGTGGAGCGCCGGCGTCATCCTCTACATCCTCCTCTGCGGTGTGCCTCCCTTCTGGGGAGACAACGACGAGAAGATCGCGCAGGCCATCCTCCGCGGCGGCATCGACTTCGGCCGGGAGCCCTGGCCCAGGGTCTCCGCCAGCGCCAAGGACCTCATCCGCCGGATGCTCGATCCGGACCCGGCCACCCGCCTCACGGCACCACAAGTTCTTGGTACCTACTAAATCTTTCGAATCAAAGCTACATGATAGTAATGCATGGAAGGAGAGTTACTGACAGAGGTACATTCGCAGAGCACCCGTGGCTGAAGAACGCGGACACGGCGCCGAACGTGTCGCTCGGTGAGGCGGTGCGGTCGCGGCTCCAGCAGTTCTCGGCCATGAACAAGTTCAAGAAGAAGGCGCTGGGGGTGGTGGCGAGGAACATGCCGGTGGAGGAGCTGGACAAGTACGTGCAGATGTTCCGCCTCATGGACAAGGACCACAACGGCAACCTCTCGCTGGAGGAGCTCATGGAGGGGCTCCACATCAACGGCCAGCCCGTGCCGGAGCCCGAGATCAGGATGCTACTCGAGGCAGTAAGTTCCCTAGCTCGATCATCGCACTGCCGGCCCTGATGATGATGATTACTAAAATGAAACGGTTTTGCAGGCGGACACGGACGGCAACGGGACGCTGGACTGCGACGAGTTCGTGACGGTGTCGCTGCACCTCAAGAAGATGACCAACGACGAGTACCTGGCCTCCGCCTTCCGCTACTTCGACAAGGACGGCAGCGGCTTCATCGAGCTCGACGAGCTCAGGCAGGAGCTTGGGCCCAACGAGCAGGCCATCCTCGAGATCATCCGCGACGTCGACACCGACCAGGACGGACGCATCAGCTACCAGGAGTTCGAGCTGATGATGAAGTCCGGGACTGACTGGAGGAACGGGTCCAGGCAGTACTCGCGAGCAAACTTCAGCAGCCTCAGCCGGAAGCTCTGCAAAGAAACCTCCTCCTCTTCGTGAAATCTAACCTTGTCAATTTCTTTCTACTAGATGGATCAACACTCAGACTTTGGTCTCCATGTCGCATGTGTATATGCTTCAGAATTAACGAGATCAACCTAGGCACGAACAAGTGGATATGCTACCAGGGATTCTGCAATGAACAGAAATGAACCTGATAATACTTTTATCCAAAGAATGCTGGTAGATAAAAATTATCTTTAACTATAAACAATTTCGAATTGATCTCATAGATCATGATATTTTTTGTAAAGGGAGTGTGTGCGAGCAAAATCGTTAGGCATCAAAATTCAAAGAAGGTTTGCCTTCAACCTTAACCATTGACGATTCAAACAAGTCATTTGAATCAAATAGTTCATGCAAGCCAATGAAAAGGGGAGAGAAATTTCAGAGAAGGATCGATTCCACAAATTAATTTTAGATAACCATTTACACTTACACAACACCTGCTAGATGACCTTTAGCCCAAAATATGTCTACCATTTTAGTGGAGATAAATTAAGATAAGGCTACTAGTCAGTAGGTGTGTAGAAGAAACACACCACACTACACACCTACTCCTTCATAACTAATATTTACAACAGACAGGCAAAAGCATGACGCGACCCCTCTATGTGCACCATTGCATCTGTTGAAACCTCTGCTTCGCCGTCTGAAGCATCAGCACATACATGCGCTTTGCGCTTCTTGGGCCACTACCTTTTTTAGCTGCTTTCCAATTAGTACCGGCTCTTAGCACATGCTGTGCACGCATCGACGGAAGGAGGATTCAGAAACGTGCATTGCTCACATGGCCAAGTATCATCCGAGTTGTCTGAAGAAGATGTAGAGCGCTGCTTCTTTGCAGCTTTGCCTTTAGTTCCTGCTTTCTTGGAGGTGGTGGCATTGCTTGAGGTAGCAGCCTCGCCAGCAGCCTGGACATCCTCCAACCCGGCTTCCAATGCTTGAACAAGGTTCTCAAAGTAAGTCCCAGTTACACTGCAGAGCAATTGTAGCATATATTAACATTGACCATCAGAAGTACTATATCCATCTATGAGCAAGGCAACTTGACAATGCACAGAGAAGTATTGCATAACTAACAAAATCAGAAGTAGCAAGACCAGCAAAGGTAAATCAGAGAAAGGACTAGTTGATTGATCCTCCAAATGCTTTTCTTACACCACAACTTTGATTAATTTGGATTCTCGCTATGCTATCTGATAGGAAACTAGAACTAGATCACTGCAAGAGCATCAACATCCCTACCACCCAAAAATAGATACTACTAAGGTGGCACACCAGCTTTGACTCCCCATTCAACCTTAAGCTTCTTTTACAATATCTACGCTCATTTAATATTTAAACTCCAGCATACTTAGTCAAGCTCAGTTCAACTTTCAAAGGAGACACTGAGATCAGAAGAGTATGAGAACAAGGAAGAAAGCAATCTCATATTGACTGTACATATGTAAAGTAAATCCACAACAAGGTGGATGAAGATACGAAAAGTGTAAGTCTGTAATACCTTGTCAGACCAGCAAGTTTCACGCGGAATTCACCAAAGTCATCCGCCGAAGGATGATTATGATCAAGGCTATCATGTTTGGAGTAAGGCAAAAACACTTGCAGGTCTTTCTCAGCACACTGATGAAGACGTTCCAAAGCAGACTCCGCTTCACCTGTAAACATTTAGGATTTATAATGCTCAATGAGTTTTCAAGCACATGATAAATCTTTGGAGTTAGGAATGCCTTTTGCAATGCACGGAAAGAACCTTGTAGGTACTCGAAAAATCCACTCTTCACTTTGTCCTCTAGATAATAGCCATATGCATACGTAAATTTCAGCACTCGCCTGCATTCTACAATCTGTAATACAGTGTAGTGATGCGTTATCAGATATAAGAAGATTTGTCAAGTAGAAAGTGTCGGTCCATTTGGCTATAACTATAACACAAAACTATGGCATCAAACCTGTGACCAAGCTTCAATAATGAACTTCAGCTGCGTCTCAGGTATTCCATAAACATCAGTTAACTTTGAAAGCTTTAGCACAGAGAGAAATAAAATTAGCTTTGCATACAGGTCGAAATCAAAAAAGAGCAAACAGAGAAACTGACATCTGGCGCACAAAAAGGAAGAGCCAATAACATAATGTAAATGCTTACTTGTTCCTTCTCTGCCTTTTGCAAATCTGCTTGTGCCTTCTGCCTTGACTGTCAATACAAACAAAGCCACAAAAACTTAATACACTTGAGAATCTCAAGCAGCAGAGTGCATCTAAACATTCATCAATCATCATAGACGCCCAATAGATATAAATTTGTTTGGCCATAAGTTATACAAAAAATATCTTGAACAATTTTCGATCTTTCGTAGTCATAAACTGATCAGATAATACACACGACATTTAAAAGAAAGAAATATTTGGTTTTATTAGGACTTTGGTTGGGACGCCCACCCAAGTATACGTATGAGCATGATACTACTAACCAGACGAAGCTCGTGCTAAGGAGAAAGCCTCAATTAAGCGAAAGAGCAGAGCCCCCTGAGACGACAGATGCAAAGGGTATTTGTTGAAGTTCAAGAGCATTAGGAGCAGTTGTCTCTGTATTTGACATGGTTCTTTCATAAGATTGCTGCTTTTTTAACAGCCTGGTTATTTAGAAGGATGTCCGACACATGGTTGCAATTGTGACAACTTTGCTAATACTCTTGAATGCCTTTGACTATGATTTTCACTTGTATTGTCCCTAAATAGTAAAGAAGATATATAACATAAAAGAATTTTGCAAGATAAAGTGTTCGAGAAAAAAGAATCTGCACACAAATACTATGATACCATTCTCATATGCCCAATGCAGATACTTCTGCTCGTATTAGTTATCAAATTTTTTTTAACCTAGACTGCACACATAATAATGTGCCTCAGTCAAGCCAGTGTTTCCCATTAGTAATCTGGTGTTTCCCATTAGTAATCTCTTATTTGTATTTTTAGGTTTGTTCGTTGAACTGACACTTGTAGCTGAGGCTTTGTACTATGGCTTAATACCACATGTTTAGAATGTATGGACAAAACTATACTTGTCTAGGTAGGTGCGAAGGTTAGAAAACATAATGGTAACTCATGAGCAAAAGATAATGCAAGCTGCAATTGCAGCAATCATAGAAACAGAGAAACTCATAGTCATCAAACTTGAGTATCTTGAACATACTGCTTGATTAGATGCCCAACGTTCGTAGAAATGCATATATCTCTCGAGTGAGTTTTTAGCCCTCTCCCTCCTTGCTTCAGCCTCATCATACTGCCACAGAATTAATTAGGTAAGAAAGAGAAGCAAACTATATGTGAACCACACTAGACCACCAAAATAAGGTCTGTGGATTCTCTTCCGGTCAGTACAGATGCATAATGTCTAGATAAAACATACAGCTCCCTCGTTCTTTGCAGCTTCATAGCGATTGCAAGCATAAAAGCCACCAGTCCTCTCACCATGTTCTTGCCAATTACCCAGACATAACCTAAATGTTTAAAGAAAATCAAATAAAAGACATGAAAATATGCTATATGAACCGTAAATTCCAACGTCTTCATCAAGCAATGATAGTGAACTATACCAGCAGAACTCAAATTTGCAAGGAGATGTGCAAGTCATGTGCATGCATCCCTGGTGTTTCTCTATCGGTCGTTGGCATTTTGGACAGGGCTTAGAATTAGCCAGTATCCTGAAAATGAGCATCCGTGACTTGTTAAACCATCTGATATGATTTAAATCAACATAAAGAATGAGAACTCATTAGCACAATCACGGGCTAACTCCTAACATAATGTCGATACACCGTTCTAATAGCATTCGCTCCTGCTATACCAACATAGACAATATCAGTTTGAGAAAATGAATTAACTCCATTTACTCAGTATCCAATCGAAACAAGCTATGACTCCTAAATAGCTAGAATGTTTGAATTTTGAAATCATTGTTCATTGGTACATATAGTTCAAAACAAAATAGCAGACTCCTGTCTCGTCAAAGAGTTACCAGCGTCCATACTTTTATGGTAGTAGTATTGCACCTCCCACTACTACTACTACTAGATCAACTACGTGAAAGCGTATTGAGGTGAAGGATAAAAGCACATCTAATACTACTATACTGAGAACGTAACGAACCAATTCATATTTTCAGATTCGGCGCTGTTCTTCAGAATCCACTTAGTAACAGTCTCGCAGTTGACTGGTCTGTGAGCTTCTTCTGTGCACTGAAAATGTAACAGGCATCAATGAATGAACGCACATATGATCATAAAACCCAAAAAATTGTAACAGATGCACCAAAAGACTAACAAAAACAGAAGCAGCAAGATAATACGAAATGGAAGCAATAGCACTCACATTCCAGCAAAAACCGTATTTGCAATTACATGAGACATCATAATTCACATCACTAATAAATTCCACCGCACATGTACAGTCAGGAGCTGGACACCATTTAATCTGCATGAAATAACTAAGATTAATTAAACGTGCAACATAAAAACACATGATTTCAGATTTATCAATATCTTTGACAGTATAAACATGTACAGCCCTCCAAATAACTGTGCGAATAACTTACCTTCTTGCTACTTTCCACATATGCACGTAAGGCAAATCGCGCATATTTTTCTTTATCTTCGTGCTTAGCTAATTTATTAATCATCCCTTCAAGAACAATAGCACTGCATGATGGATCAGGGCATCGCAATGACAAACAGCCTGGACCCTGGCTTACTGCAGCGCTGATATAACCTACGTAGTTTAACTTACATCATTAGAAGTTCCATAATAAAAAATGGAACAGAAAAGTTGAACAATAATACTAATGGATATCTGTGAAAAATATATAATTGAATAAAATGGAAGGATCGAACACTTCGAGCCTTCAGGTTCTTTATACAAAAACCAACAAGGTGAAATTAAATACTTATGTAATATGTGGCTACACACAGACACACGCATGCTTGCGTTCAACTGCATGAGAAAAGTAGTACTCGGAAGCAGAGAATAGACAGTATTGTGACCAGACATATAAGCACACAAAAAGGAGAGAGACCTTCCCAACATTCATGGCAATAAAAATGAGCACAGTCTGCAGAACTCATCATATCAGAAGAATACCCTTCAAAACATATTCCACAAGTTAGCTGCAACCAAAACAGATGTCAGAGATTAGAATAATATATCCAGAGGCAATGGTTCAACAAGGTATCATGACCCTTATCTAACATGGAAACCAATTACTAATATTTAAATAAATATTATGTACCTTGCTAGAGTTATGAAAATCAGTTCCATTCATTAGTAAGCCAACAACATTACGGATTTTTTCTTCATCAGAAAACCATTCATCATTCAACTTGCTGATGTTCCTGAATAAAGAACTAAAACATATTAACAGAGCACAAATACAAATATACAACATTACTTCCAAATACCAAAAGAATCAACTCTGCCTTTTCCAACCATCAAGCAAAAAAGTGTGTCCATTGCCTTAAGTGAAACTTCAAAATCAAGGGAAATTGATAAACTCAAAGAATGTAAAAGCACATTAATTAACTGATTTTTAGACATATAAGCTGTATGGATAAAATGCCACGATTACCACAAGATACTTAGGACTGTTCCTGGGATGATATTTTGCGGGAACAGTTATAGGTTCTATCTAAAACTTCATAACGAACATTTAATTACTAATCAGGTAGCAAGCTTGTAGCCAGCATCTTGAGAAGTGGCTTGTGTATTGTGTAGTGCAATCCAATTTTGGTAAATGTCATTAGAAATATTGTTAGGAGTTACTGATTGAGATAGCAAACTAACCATCTATAGTGGTGAAGAAGGACACCTGCTGCTTCTCTTGAAATGAATAGTAATGCAGAAACTTTGCTTATATCTTCCTCTTGGCGGTCAGATATATCCTTCTCGTCTAAAACAATGTATCTCTGTTGATAGCACGAACATGAACTCTTTTAGAGAACTCAAGTATATCGAATGAAAAAATATGACACAAGCAAGTAAAGCAAGAGGAGAACACAATGCCAGTCTGTAAACTATGAAAAGAAAAAAAACAGCTTGATTTGCTGAAATTCTACCTTGGAGACAAAAAGCTATCAAACTGGTAATCTATTCTTAAGAATCTAAAGATTAACATTGATCATGAACTGGCAAGCATAACTCTTCCCGTCTGAACACTAGGCAGAGCCCATAGAACTGTGCATGAGTGCATCCTTGATCAAGCTAACCATCCATTACACAGACAGAAGAGCGACAAAAGAAGAGAAATAAACCCAGCTGCAAATGCAAGTGATCTCATGACTTATTTCAGAACACATCTGCATCCACTAACTGATATGATATCCACAAAAATAACACAAGTAAACCAGGCATTATTATTCTGTGCATCATCTATGTTTATGTAACATCAATTTGCAACAGAACACCGACTGCTACAAGCCAGGCAGGGCAGATTTAGCAGTTCAGTGATGAATACCAACACTCCTTGGGGAATTCCCCACATCAAAATGGGCCAAATCTCGCTAATCGTCACACCCCACAAGGGCTACTCTTTCCGAGTGGATGATGTATCATTATTGCTCTAGTATGTATTTATTTTTGGCCCATTTGGTGCCAACCCCTAGCAATCCCGACAAAAACAGAAACTCCATGTACAGTCGGCAAGGGCCTGATCTGATGGATGGATTCACCGGCGGCTCACCTGCTCGCGCCTGGAGACGGCCTCGTCGCTCCCCTCCGCCTCCCGGCCCTCGTAGTCCCCGGCCAACAAATCCTCTTGGCTGGACCCTTCCCCTTCGCCGCCGCTGCTGGCGTCTCCGTCGTCGCCCTCGCCGTCGTCGCTGTAGTAGTAGTCCTCGTCGCTGGCGATGGGCATCTCGGAGTCGGAGCCCATTGCCGCGGAAATCTGGGCGATCCGGGGGAGGATCGGGCGGGCGGATGCGGCCGGAGGGGCGGGTAGGGTTCCGGCGAGGTGCACGGAGGGGAAGATGGAGTTGCGTGGGCGAGTGGGAGTCGGCAAGGCACCGAGGTGGTTTTTTAATGAGCCTTTTTGGGGTTTTCCCAAGGGCCGGAGCCGAGTTGTACACTGACTAGAAGGAGAAGGCGCGCTTCGCTGCGCCCGCTTTGGTTGTCTGCGTTAATCTTACTAGGCAAATTCGGCGCGTCGGCACGCCGCGCTCTTAGTGAAAAAGAGTGGTGACATTTTTAATTTTTGTAATTCTTGAATATTTTCTTTGGGAAAACTTTTATTGTAAAAATATCCAACAAATCTTTTACGGAAACTATTCTAAACCAATAGAAATTGTCGACTATTTTATGGAAAGAAAAATTATTTGGAAGAACAATTGTTGAACAAAATGAACATTTCTTAGTTTTTGTGGAAAGTTTGGAAGTTTGGTAATTTTTTAAATTCGAAAATTTTCTAAACCAATAGAAATTGTCGAATATTTTATGGAAAGAAAAATTATTTGAAAGAACAATTGTTGAACAAAATGAACACTTCTTAGTTTTTGTGGAAAGTTTGGAAGTTTGGTAATTTTTTAAATTCGAAATTTTTTAAATCAATTTTGTACACAATGATATTTGGTCCAACTGTGTTAAATCTTTATTGGTTTTGAGATTATTGTGATTTTTTGAATGTATTGTTAATTCATATTTTGTTGGATGTTTTGTCATTCGTATGGAAAAGAAAATTGATTAAAATTATGATTTATGAGTAGAGAGGGGAACAATTCAGAATAAGGCAAATGATATGTTAAATTTGGCGCGTCGTCACGCCGCGCTAAAGAGAGCTTAAGTTTAAAAATTGTTCAAATTTCGGAAAATATTTAAAAAGGGAAGTTTTTTAGATTTGACGTCTTTTTACGTTTTTAAAATGAGCAGATTTCGAAGGCATTTAAATGTTTGAAATATTCAAATTTGAAAATTGGTTATGTGACGTAAATAGTCAGCATTTATTTTTTGTGGTCGTGTTGATATATTTTTCATATTTTTTTTTTGAAATGGCAGAATTCAAAAAATGTTCAAATTGGGAAGTTTTTTAGATTTGATTTCTTTTTACGTTTGTAAAATGAGTAGATTTGAAAGGCATGTAAAAGTTTGAAATATTTAAATTTGATCATATGATATAAATAGTAATCATTTATTTTTGTGGGCATGTTGATACATTTTTCATATTTTTCAGATGGATATATTTGAAGTTGTTAATTTTTTCCAGTGTTTAGTAATTTTTGAAAATTGTTTAATTAAATTGGGCCCACTTGCCAGAAAAACGTTGCATCTCAAAATTGTTTAAAAAACTCCGTAGGTAGGGAGGAGTGGTCTTTCAGGATCGGTCCACGGCCTATTATTCAAACCACAAAGGATCTGTCTTTCATCGTCCAATCTTCTCGATCGAACATATTGACATCAATACTCCTTTCCATGGCCATTCACGGCCCGCGAAGATCAACCACTTGTGCGCGAGATCACTATCCAATCAAAAACCAGACTTCCAAGATCCATCTCACTCAGACCCTCGGTAATAGGATCGCCTTTAGTGGAGTTATTACGTGGAAGTGCTAGTGTAGGTCAATCCACTTTGACTCGTTTTTATAGTTTACATACCTTTGTACTGCTTTTATGGAAAGAAAATTTATTTGAAAGAACAATGGTTGAACAAAATGAACACTTCTTAGTTTTTGTGGAAAGTTTGGAAGTTTGGTAATTTTTTAAATTCAAAAAAAATTAAATCAATTTTGTACACAATGGATATTTGGTCCAACTGTGTTAAATCTTTATTGGTTTTGAGATTATTGCGATTTTTTGAATGTATTGTTAATTCATATTTTGTTGGATGTTTTGTCATTCGTATGGAAAAGAAAATTGATTAAAATTATGATTTATGAGTAGAGAGGGGAACAATTCAGAATAAGGCAAATGATATGTTAAATTTGGCGCGTCGTCACGCCGCGCTAAAGAGAGCTTAAGTTTAAAAATTGTTCAAATTTTGGAAAATATTTAAAAAGGGAAGTTTTTTAGATTTGACGTCTTTTTACGTTTTTAAAATGATCAGATTTCGAAGGCATTTAAATGTTTGAAATATTCAAATTTGAAAATTAGTTATGTGACGTAAATAGTCAGCATTTATTTTTTGTGGTCGTGTTGATATATTTTTCATATATTTTTTTTGAAATGGCAGAATTCAAAAAATGTTCAAATTGGGAAGTTTTTTAGATTTGATTTCTTTTTACGTTTGTAAAATGAGTAGATTTGAAAGGCATGTAAAAGTTTGAAATATTCAAATTTGAAATTTGATCATATGATATAAATAGTAATCATTTATTTTTGTGGGCATGTTGATATATTTTTCATATTTTTCAGATGGATATATTTGAAGTTGTTGATTTTTTCCAGTGTTTAGTAATTTTTGAATTTTTTTTAATTAAACTGGGCCCACTTGCCAGTAAAACGTTGCATCTCAAAATTGTTTTAAAACTCTTATATTTCTGCAAATTTTGATATAACATTTGCCTTATTCTGAATTACGGTTTAAAAGGTACGAATTTAACAAATATTAGCTTTTTATGAAATCCTGACAATTGGGACCCACACATCAGAAATATTTTAGATTACAAAAATATTTATGAAAAGATTAAAAATATGACTGGTGGGCCCCGTAATGACGTCATCCGATGATGTCATCAATGGACACCTTCTTCCCCGGGTGGGCATGTCGATCATGGCGGCGTCGATTGAGGCCGAGAGGGGCGGCGTGGGCTAGCACGTTTGATGCAGAGCGTCGCGAGCAACCAAAGTGTGGCGGCGCTGGGCAAGGCGAGGTCGGGAGGCGGCGAATCGGGGCGCGGCGGCGGCAGACGGACCCGGAGAATACGACCATGCCGCGAGTGTCTTCGAGCTTCCCAGGTCGCGATTCTCGGCGAGGATATAGAGGAGGCCGAGGCCGTTCCGTGGTTGCTCTTCGATTTGATCGGGAGGGCGTGCAGCGGTGGCACGACGCGTCGGCGGCGGCGGCAACTCCGACCGTGCGCGGGGAAGGAGAGAGCAGAGAAAGTCGAGTTGTGTGGTAGTTTTTGCAGTAAAGTCCCTAGGTTTTTGGAAAATCACGAGTAGGTCCCTCCTGCGGAGAAAAGCCAGATGGACCGTCTGATCCAGATCGGACGGCGCGGAACCGGTCAAGCACTGTAGTTACTGTAGGTTAATAGTAACGTGATGACGTGGGCAGGCGGAGAGAGCGCTGAGAGGGAGGGCTTTTATATATAGATTGTATTAGGTCATTCACTTTCGTTGAGCTGTACAGCTCTCTTTGAAGAGAGAAGACTGAAAGGTGAAACGGCTGATTTAGTCCCGTGGTCTGCTGCCGTGCCGTGAACCGAACTTGTAAACTCCTTCAGAGTTGTATGTCCTAAAAAAAGAGAGGTTTTCCCTCACAATTTTCAAGGCATCACCTAAAATATGTAGTCCCTCTCCACATATGCCTCTATGTCAACGTCAGAACTCAGAAGCCTCATCTCACCACTATAATGGGAGGACAAATTCTCGGCCTGAGAGACGCCCAAGTTACTGTAGATTGCTACAGCTGTTACTGTAGATTTCTACAGTAAGCTACAGTAGCGTGTGGGTCCCGCGCGTCAGCCTCACAACCCGCCGCGGATTTTTGCGAAGAAGCACGCGGGGGGGGGGGGGCGGAAATTAGATGTTCTTCTCAGAAAATTCCGCTCCAGGGACCTATCTGCAATTACGCGAAAGTTCAGGTCGTTTTTCGTAAAAGTGTCACGGACCGCCCCCTCCTCCTCTCTCCTCCCGTGACGCCGGAAGCCACCGCCGGCCGCCGCGGTCGCTGCCGCCGCTCCGGCCTTCCCTGCCCAGATCGCCGCCCACCACGGGGTGCGCCGTCGCCTCCTCTCTCTTCACGCCGAAGATCGCTCGCCGGGACGCCGCGGCGTCGCCGGAATCGCCGCTGCCGTCTGCACTCGCCTCCGCCGCTTCCACTGGCCACCGGCGCCGCTCCGGCGAACAAAACTCGGCGGCGCCGCCACGTCCAGGCACGACGCATCGAGCCGCGTCCGATGCGCCCGCGCGCGCGTCCCGGGACGCCCTCTTGCGCCGCCGGTGTCCACGCCGCCGCGGCAGCTCCGCCCGGCCGCGACTGACGTTGCCGTGACGTCCCAGCAGGCCTGCACTGGCCAGATGGGCCGGCTGCTGGGCCGGGCTACCTACTGTGCGGCCCACTCGGCCTTTTCACTTTTTTTTTCCCTTCTATTTTTCCTTTTTGTTAAAACTTTTATAACTTTCTAAAATCACCTCTAAATAATTTGAAACCAACTTCTAGCAATTCGTAAAAAAAAAAAAAAACAACCATTTAAAATACTTCGTGATCTTTTCCATCTTATTTGAAATCTTGGAAAGTTCACACAATACAAAAAGGCTCATTTTACACATTCATGGCATTTCAAATATTATGTATTTCATATTTTTCTTCCGAACTCAAATAAAACCCACAAAATACTTTGCGCCCTTTTCCAAAAAAAAAGTAAATAACGTAAAGTTCAAATAATACATAGAGGCTCATTTCACACTTTTACAACAATTCAAGAAACAATGTATCTCACATTTAGATGGTCTTACAAATACCAAAATAAAGAAGCCACACCTACAAATATTGAGGTATAAATAATTTTAAAAACTTCATAGATACTGTCTTACGATGTTTAGACAATTTTGCAGAACGACTACATGCTGCCAAAGCAGTAACTTCAACTATATCGCCCAAAAAAAAATACATCAAAACAGTCACGACAAAACAAAATGCTGACTATTTCTAAAATATTACCACATTTCAAAATTGAATATTCTAAACATATAATTACCCATTTATATGATGGGCTTCCATACGATGAGCTTAAATATACCAACATAAAAATACCGCAAACGTAAATATTTTAAGATAGTTGTTCTAAAATATCCATTTATATGATAGATAGGCTTACAAATACCAAAATAAATAGGCCACACCTATAAATATTGATCTATAAATAATTTGAAAAACTTCATAGATACTGTCTTACGGTGTTTAGACAATTTTGCAGAACGACTACATGCTTCCAAAGCAGTAAATTCAACTACATCCCCCAGGAAAAAAAATCAAAAAAAAAAAAATCTTCAAAACAGTCACGACAAAACAAAATGCTGGCTATTTCTAAAATATTACCACATTTCAGAATTGAAGATTCTAAACATATAATTACCCATTTATATGATAGGCTTTCATATGATGGGCTTAAATATATCAAAATAAAAATACCACAAATGTAAATATTTTGAAATAGTTGTTTCAAAATTATTTTCCAAAACAACAAATTTTAATTACAAACCAAACGCATCTACATCCACCAGCAACAATTGAAAAAATTCACCAAAACAATCACAAAAAATAGGCTTACAAATACCAAAATAAATAGGCCACACCTATAAATATTGATCTATAAATAATTTGAAAAACTTCATAGATACTGTCTTACGGTGTTTAGACAATTTTGCAGAACGACTACATGCTTCCAAAGCAGTAAATTCAACTACATCCCCCAGGAAAAAAAATCAAAAAAAAAAAATCTTCAAAACAGTCACGACAAAACAAAATGCTGGCTATTTCTAAAATATTACCACATTTCAGAATTGAAGATTCTAAACATATAATTACCCATTTATATGATAGGCTTTCATATGATGGGCTTAAATATATCAAAATAAAAATACCACAAATGTAAATATTTTGAAATAGTTGTTTCAAAATTATTTTCCAAAACAACAAATTTTAATTACAAACCAAACGCATCTACATCCACCAGCAACAATTGAAAAAATTCACCAAAACAATCACAAAAAATATATATATATATATGCTAACTAATTACAAAATATGACCAAATTTATAATCCACTAAACTTGATCGTTCTACAAATGCGAAAAAGAATTCAAATCTTAAGACATTTCCAAATTAGCCAATTTTAAAAATATAAACGCCTCTAAAACATATTTTCCCTTTTCCAAATTACAACAATTTTCAATTTTGAGCAACCTCTAAAATCCGACCATTCTTACAACGACACCCTTTTCGAATTCCAATAATTTCCAAACTTAAACATTTTTACAATCCCCACGTCTACAAATTCAAATTGCCCGTTTTTTTCCCCCCATACTGTTATTTTTTCCCCAGCACTTTTAAAACACCTGAAATATAGGTCCAAATAAATTCTAACAAATTTTCAAATATTTGCAAAAACCAAGGTAGTCATTCTAAATACTTCGTGACCTTTTCCAGAATATTTCAAATCTTGCACATTTCAAATCATAGATAAATCTTCATTTGCCACCTTCCAAGGTAGTCATTCTAAATACTTCGTGACCACTCTTCAGATGGTATACATGTTAAACTCTTCTTGAACATGTAAGCCGAAACTTTAATTTAAAGAATCTTGGCAACACTTAGATTCAACAACCATGAGACATCCATGAAATGCCATGAACATACCTTGTTCTAAACTAGCACTTGACATGATGTCTTTCTTCCTTTCTCTATCTCTATCTTTAATCGTTCTTTCAATGGATGAAGAACTATGCGTGTATGTGCTATGATGTTTGCTCTTCTTTTAGACAGCGCTTCCGCCGTCAGCAGAGTGATCTTCTCCTTTTATGCAGCGCTTCCGCTGCGAGCCATGCGACGAGAATCGTCGCAAGCAGAGAGGATAAACTATACGGTCGAAGCGTTGGCCCTTTTATAGTCCTGTAGGTCGGTGCTTCGAGCGGGCGCGTCTATTCGCATGCAATCAGCAGGCAGGAATCCAGCGGACGCGTCTGTTCGCATCAGCGCGGCCGTCGTTTCTAGGTTAAACGTAACAGGCACGTTTCCATGCCTAAGCGCCGCGTCCTTCCAGGAAGGCTTGAGCAAGCCAGCTTTGTACATGTACATCCCATATACATACACGTATTTATAAAATTATTAGAGAGAAAAGAGGGAATTAAAACCCGGATTTTAATCTATTATTTCTAGCAACCATTATACTAGAACCTTTAATTAAAATCACTCCATAATTTACATTGGCCACATAAATATTCTTACATTCTCCCACTTGACGATTCACTTAAAAAACTTTAAGTGCACACTATAATGTGAATTTATCAAATCATCGTTGAGATGGTACTAAGTCATAGGGATCATGGTGGTCGCAAGTCATTATCGACAAGATTCCTCCCATGTATCACAAATAACTTAATCACAATTCTATTATTAAGGGAAATTATTTTCTTTAATATTACTCTCCAACACAATAATTGTATACAACCCAATGAGAATAAAAGAAGCACAAATGCAAACTTTTATTGAATTCACGGTGTTCCAATTACAAGCAACAATCGTACATATACATGTATATACACATCAAGCTAACAAGGACTTATCAATGATACCCATCCTAATGACATGCCCATTAAATGTCTTGGGTGGTAAACCTTTAGTCAGCGGATCCGCGATCATCAGTTCTGTACCAATATGCTCAATAGACACCTTCTTTTTCTGCACTTCCTCTTTAACAGACAAGAACTTCAAATCCATGTGCTTTGCACCCTTTGAATACTTGTCATTCTTTGAAAAGAAAACAGCCGCCGAATTATCACAATAAATTCGTAAAGGCCTTTCTATATTGTCCACAAGGCTGAATCTTGTGACAAAATTTCGCAACCATAATGCTTGAATAGTGGCCTCAAAACAAGCCACAAACTCAGCTTCCATAGTTGAAGTAGCAATTATGGATTGCTTCGAACTCTTCCATGAGACTGCTCCTCCAGCCAATAAAAACACATAGCCAAAAGTAGACTTCCTTGTGTCAATGCAGCCAGCATAGTCCGAATCACAATATCCCAATACTTCAAGATGAACTTTCCAGCTTTCCAATGATCTATCCCCGGATTACTTTGATATCGCCCCAGCATTCCTACGGCGAAACTAATATCCGGTCGAGTACATGTCGAAGCATACATTAGGCTCCCAACAACCGATGCATATGGAATTGATTCCATTGCCTTCTGTTCCATATCATTCTTGGGACATTGCATTGTACTAAATTTATCCCCTTTCTGAATTGGAACCGGCCCTGGGGAGCATTTATCCATTCCAAATCTCTCTAAGACTTTATTGATGTATCCTTTCTGAGACAATCCTAGTAGTCCTTCTTTTCTGTCACGGAATATTTCTATCCCAATGACGTAGGACGCCTCTCCCAAATCCTTCATTTCAAAACTTTTAGAGAGAAACTTCTTAACATCATGCAACAAAGATTTATCATTCGCAGCAAGCAGTATATCATCAACATAAAGGATTAATATTATGAACTTGCTCCCACTGACCTTCATGTATATACACCGATCAACAGTGTTTTCTACGAAACCGTATGACGTAATGGTATCATTAAACTTTATGTACCATTGTCGGGAAGCTTGTTTCAACCCATATATTGACTTCTTTAATTTACATACATGATTTTCCTTTTCTGGAGTTTTAAAACCTTCCGGTTGGTCCATATATACTTCCTCCTCTAAATCTCCATTCAAGAAGGCGGTCTTTACGTCCATTTGGTGAAGCTCCAAATCATAGTGTGCTACTATTGCCATAATAATTCGTAATGAATCCTTCTTAGAAACAGGAGAGAAGGTTTCTTTATAGTCAATGCCATCTTTCTGAGTGTAACCTTTGGCAACTAGTCTAGCTTTATGTCTTTCAATATTGCCCTTAGAATCGCGTTTGGTCTTAAAAACCCATTTACAACCAACTCGTTTCTTTTCTTTAGGCAATTCGACCAATTCCCAGACTTCATTGTCATCCATTGATTTCAACTCCTCTTTCATTGCATTAAACCATTTTTCAGAATCATTACATTCCATGGCTTTCTTAAATGAGACAGGATCTTTATCAATACTCAAGTCACATCCATGTTCCACCGAGTATACCACATAATCATCTGGGATGGCAGACCTTCTTTGCCTTAAAGACCTTCGTAATGTGGTATCCTCTTGTTGAACATTTTCATCTGTTGCTTGAATACTGTTAGTCGGTTCTTGAGGTTGGACAATCTCAGGGAAATATTTGCACTATAATTTTCCTCTGGAGTTTCATTAATGTTTACACTTCGTGGAACATCACTCCCACTGGTTTGTCCATTCTCAATAAATCGAGCATTCCCTGACTCTACTATCCTCGTACTATGGTTAGGACAATAAAATCTATACCCATAAGATCGTTCCGAATAGCCGATGAAATTTCCACTAATGGTCCTTGCATCGAGCTTCTTTTCATGTGGATTATATATCCTTACTTCAGCAGGGCATCCCCAGACATGAAGATGCCTTAAGCTAGGCCTCTTTCCCGTCCACAGTTCATAAGGTGTCTTAGGAACTGACTTACTAGGAACCCTGTTTAGTAAATATATTGCAGTCTTTAATGCATGCATCCACAATGATAATGGTATAGAACTAAAACTCATCATGCTCCTGACCATTCCCATAAGAGTACGATTTCTTCTTTCGGATACACCATTCTGTTGAGGTGTTCCAGGCATAGTGTATTGAGCACTAATACCCCGATCCTCAAGAAACTTTGCAAACGGACCTGGACATCGTCCATTTTCTGTATATCTACCATAATATTCACCACCTCTATCAGATCTCACGGCTATAACTTTCTTACCATGCTGCCTTTCAACTTCATTTATGAATATCTCTAATATATTCACTGATTGAGACTTTTCATGCAGCATGTAGACATAGCCATATCGTGAGAAGTCATCGGTAAAAGTGATAAAATATTTTTCACCACCCCAAGTCGGAACATCAAAAGGACCACATATATCGGTATGTATTAACTGTAAAGGTTCAATACTTCTTGTGGCAGGAAACTTTGATATATGTGAGGTTTGCTTTCCTTTGATACAATCCACACATATCTCCCAGTCATCAAAATCCAATTGAGGCAAGATTTCATTTTTCACTAGTCTCATTATTCTTTCCTTGGATATGTGACCAAGTCTTTGATGCCATAAGAAAGCAGAACGCTCATTATGTGCACTACGTTTACTGCCTATAGTTTCCACATTAAACAGAGATCCAAAAGAAGTATAAAGATTGAAGCGGTATAAATTATCAATTAAGGTACCAGATCCATAATAGTACATATCCTTACATAATTTAAACATATTGTCTCCAATCTCAAACTTATATCCTAACTTATCCAACACCCCTACGGAAACTAGATTCCTAGCACACTCGGGAACATAGAGACACTTTTCTAGATCTAACTGGTAGCCGTTATCCAGGATCAGCCGGTACGTCCCTATTCCTTTAATTGGTGCCTTCATTCTGTTCCCCATATATAAGAACTTTTCACTTCCCCTTATGGGTTGGATTGAAAGGAATCCCTGTGTTATATGTGAAACATGAGTAGTAGCGCCAGAATCTAACCACCAGGTATCATCCGGTACTTCAACAAGATTTGATTCGAAACATACCGAAACATAGTACATACCTTTCTTTTCGAACCAAATCTTACGCTTAGGACAATCATTCTTGAAATGGCCAGTTTTCTTGCAGAAGTGACACTTCAGATCCTTGCGAACTTGGCCTTGGTTAACCTTAAATAATGCATTGTCCTTCTTTTTCCCTTTATAACCTGGCTTAGGCTTACTGCCGCTGGCTTCGTTATGAGCCATGAAATAAACTGAGTGATCTCTTATTTTCTTCAGTCTCCCTTCCTCTTGAATGAGCATAGCCTTTATCTCCTGAAGGTTCCACTTATCTTTTATGGTGTTGTAGTTCACCTGGAACGGACTAAACTCGGGAGGAAGGGAATTCATAATGAACTGAACAACAAGAGTTTCACCCACATCCATTCCCAGAGTCTTTAATTTTGCTGCAATGTTAGTCAAGCTAGTAACATGGTCATGCATTGCACATGACCAGTTAAACTTCTTAGTAGTAAGTTCACTCGTAAGAGTTCCCACGATAGACTTATCTGTAAGGTCTGACTGAGAAAACTCTTTGAGCTTCAACATGAACTCCTTTGCATTTTCGGTCTTGGGCATTGAAGGCTTTACATTTTCAGCGATCGTCATTCGCATTAAGTTCAAGCTAAGCCTATTGGCCCTCTCCCATAAATCGAATTTACTCTTGTCATCATCAGTACTTTCATTAGTAGGTGTTGCAGGCTTTTCCTTAACCATGGCCATGTCCAAGTTCATGACTCCGAGTTGGAAGTCAATCTGGTCAGCCCATTCGGCATAGTTTAGACCGTTAAACTTGACCAAGCCATTGATAGTTGCTGCAACATTTACATATGCCCATACGTTAAGAGTAGATCACATACATAATTTGGACATATAACTTTAATTTTATACATAAGAACATCTTTTGATGAAACTTAGATATAACATGATCCAATAGCGGTGCCAATTCTTTAATGATAGTATGTCATTAGACCCTTTTATGCCATTTAATTATTCGCAACGGTCCACCTTTTGGTGACTCAATAGCACAATAATCAAACATAGCAAACATATCATAAATTATTAGCACCAAAACATTGCACAAGCAAATATTTAATATATTCAATGCAGGGTCACTTTTGTGACAAACAAGCATGCCGTCATATAAATATTTAACTAGCAAGATAACATTTATGAGAATTACACCAATTTTGGTTTTCCCAAGTCTATAATCATTCAAACAACATTTCATCGCGACAAGACTTTGTCAATAATATGATCTTCTTTAAAAATCTTGAGCGAGCGAGAGAAGTATGCAGCGGAAAATTTGCAATACGTATAAAATGCAAACTATAATCTTAAATACAATAATGTGAATCAAAAGCTTGCCATAACATGGCTCTGATACCAATTGTAAGCCGAAACTTTAATTTAAAGAATCTTGGCAACACTTAGATTCAACAACCATGAGACATCCATGAAATGCCATGAACATACCTTGTTCTAAACTAGCACTTGACATGATGTCTTTCTTCCTTTCTCTATCTCTATCTTTAATCGTTCTTTCAATGGATGAAGAACTATGCGTGTATGTGCTATGATGTTTGCTCTTCTTTTAGACAGCGCTTCCGCCGTCAGCAGAGTGATCTTCTCCTTTTATGCAGCGCTTCCGCTGCGAGCCATGCGACGAGAATCGTCGCAAGCAGAGAGGATAAACTATACGGCCGAAGCGTTGGCCCTTTTATAGTCCTGTAGGTCGGTGCTTCGAGCGGGCGCGTCTATTCGCATGCAATCAGCAGGCAGGAATCCAGCGGACGCGTCTGTTCGCATCAGCGCGGCCGTCGTTTCCGGCCGGTTACGCGTAACTGCAAGGTTAAACGTAACAGGCACGTTTCCATGCCTAAGCGCCGCGTCCGTCCAGGAACGCTTGAGCAAGCCAGCTTTGTACATGTACATCCCATATACATACACGTATTTATAAAATTATTAGAGAGAAAAGAGGGAATTAAAACCCGGATTTTAATCTATTATTTCTAGCAACCATTATACTAGAACCTTTAATTAAAATCACTCCATAATTTACATTGGCCACATAAATATTCTTACAGAACATGCATACCACGCCATGGTGAACTTGAACTATCATTCTGAACTGTATAGGCAAACAAAAGCTTAAAATACATATGAAGATGCATCATTAGCACTGCGCAAAATTATTAATGCATATAAGAAAAAAAGGGGATATACTTTGCTTGTTAAGCTGTTTGCAAATTATCTTTTAAGACGTTCTTTTGGTGTTTCTTTCTTTTCAAACGTGATATGCGTACAAACAAAATTACTTTGCTTGTTAAGCTCCCTGACTGTTTCCCTGTCAAAAAATCCCCAAAAGTAGTTTGGGATTAGATTGCTATTAACCCACATGCCCCGTTTGAGATATTTTTCACAATATGGCAATTCTTGGCATGCTTGTTAGGCTGCATATGGACCTCAGCCTAAGCTCGGGTCCAGTTTATTTTCCTCCCAGCAGAATTGGTCAACGCGGTGCAAGTGGTGCATCACCGTCTCGAGAAGGCATGGGGACAAATCGTCCATGGTCCTGTGGTAAACTGTAAATACGTATGTCCTTCGGATAATCATCCTCATTAAGAGGAAGGGATATTCACATGTATCTACTGGATTGATATTGTAAGATCTCAAATTGCTCTGAACAGATTCCCAGCGAATAAAATGAGCACAATGTAGAGTAGCATATAACATAATTGGTTTAATTACAGGAAAACTCAGATTGGCATCACGAATAATAGGTAGGTGCCAAGAGCCCAATACCATATACTTTGGATTTCTCTGCTTTGGCCTGGTGGTTGAAATTTTTCCAAAAGAATGTCCTAGTGACATGAACATGTACACTAAAAAGGAACACAACAGAACGGTGTGGCTAACTGGCTACATCCCAATAGGAAGTTTCGTACTTATTTCATTCCTTCCAAACGTTGTGTTCCTAGTTTGTCTAATTACTGGACCTAAAAGATAAATTGGCGTACTACAGATAAAAAATGTGATAGAAGTAAACTACGATCAACGATAGAGATATATAGAAACCTGGCAAATAAAAGACCATGCTTTTGACATCTGTAATTTCACTCCTGAAGACCCCATGAAAGTCACATTTAGTATAGTGACAGGAACGCTCATGTTCGCAACAACATCAGCAAGTATATGCCGAATTCGCTCCTATCAGTTCCTTTGGCCTCAGTTGTAGGTTTCTCGGTTACTTTGCATACCTTTTGGTTTAAGCCACTGAAAATAAAATAAATAGTTTACTGAACGTTTTCAAATGATAAATTGCACAATGTCTGTACTCCACAACCACAGCAGGGTTACACCACTTTAAACTGTGGGTACTGGGCAGTCTTAGGCCCCGCTTGGATCGTAGTTAATTAGGCAAAACGATCGTGTAGATTTACGGAGGGTCGGAGCTCCTGTTGAAAACACGACCATGCAAGGAAACGTGTCGGACAGAAATACCGGACTGTATTTCCTCCCAGTGATCCAATCGGGGCCTTATGATGCAGTAATGAAGAAAAATAAAATGCATTAGCAAAAAATACAGTATATGTGAGAAACGCACCTCAAGTGAGATGGCTCATATGTCCGGAACAAGACATGTGTTCGTCCAAATCCACTCTTCCCTTGACCCATGAAGCCCAGGTTTCCAGTGCCATTTTGAAAGCCGAATTAATGGATGTTCCCAGTTTAAGCAGGCCTCCAGCCTCAAAATAGCAACCCCTGTTGTAAAGACCAAGCTAGAGTCTGTAAGATTATGAAATAAAGATTCATAGTACTTCGCAACTAAAGGAATACATACACATGAACAGGACATAGCACAGTACAAAGTTACTGGGCTCATTAGTAGAACGACTATTGAGTAGTCGAAATGGTATAATGCCACTAATTTGCATTACCAGCAATATAACATCCACGTACTGGAACACTTCTAATGAGCATGCTAGTGTTCATTGAGAAGTAGGCAGTATGCTGTATACATTAAGAATATGTATTCAAAAGACGAACTGCCTCGACAAAAATAATCAATAACGAGAAATTCCACAAAATCTAGGTTTGTGAGAAATTACAACTTACTATGCCAAGATTTTACAAAGATGAAAAACAGGGCACCATTTTCGGATACCAGAGAAGGAAATAACCTCATATAGAAGATGTATGAAAGTTAGCATCCCCAAAACATACTGAATAGAACACTTTACTCAAGGAGGAAACACTAATTTTTTCAAGTAGAATCTGACAATAGAATTTCAGATAACTATAAATGGTGAACACTATAGTGCAGATATCTCTCTAAGACTGTTTACATTGATTGGGCAGCTTCAACTCCGTAAAAAAAAAGAAATATTCAATTGTAGCCAATAGATCTCACACTGTGTCTGCTTACTTATAAAAATATGGCCTTAACACATGTTCACGAGAAATAAAATAGCTACAAGGCAACGGTGTAATTGTGATAATCTGAAGTCCACCCACGCACAATAACAAATGCTCCATACTTCTAATGATCATTGGTTATTGTTCAATTTTAGCACACAGCTCAATAGCTCATACATAGGAAAAAAATTAAGGCTAACCTCGGTATTGGTAGAACCATCAACTCATTTTCTGGATACAGTAGTAACTCTTATCCTCTCATTTGATCTTCTGGGTGTTGGTAACTAAAAGAATCAGCTCACTTAGTACATCCGGTCAATTAAAACAAAGATAGCAGAATAGAAATAAGTACCTGGTTATAAACTATATATACAAATCGTGATTTTGATGAACGGGTGGGTTGGCTGGAGTGTTCACTCAGTGAGAACTGAGACGTCCGCCCACACATTTCCATGCCGCTGAATTTCCTTGGCCGACGACAACTGTGTCCGCGCATAGAGCTCCTTTCTGCAGTTGCCAAGTTGCAAACATCAAGCCAAGTCATAAAATCCCCAACTCTCTTGATTCATCAAAGCAACTGACCAGCAGATCATGAATGCATCTGTACCACTACCAGCCCAGTACTAACATCGCCTTTATATAGCAAAAGACATTCGTTAGTATAAACATAACCATTTTAAGTGTTATGGTTCTGCTGAGAGGTACAGAAAAAAAAAGGTGAACTGGCAAGCAAAGCGGCCGGCAATGAATCCAGCGCAAACCGCCGCCACCGCAAAGACCAAAGAAATCAGCAGCTTTTAATGCCTGACATGGGGAGGATGCGAGGAGCCCACACTGCCTTGCCACTGGCCTGCTGCTGGAGAAAGCAAGGCCCGATTCGAGTTAGGCAGGGAGATGGTGCGGGACTACAGACCTCGTCGACGTTTGTGGGATCGAGGAAGGCCATGGAGCTTTGGAGGCCCAGTCAAGCGCCGCCGCAGAGAGTCCGCATCGGCGGCGCGGGCGAGCGGCGAGTTTCTTGGCGACCTCCCGTAGCTCCTGCACCACTTGCTCCTTCAAGGACCGCGTGCCGTCATCGCCGGCCATGGCCTCGCCGCTGGAGATGGAGAGATGGGGAGCGGTTGTGAGGATTTGATCAAATCCCTAAGAATCGAGGGATTGGGGATTGGAGAGCTGAGATAATACCACAACGAATGATATGTGGTCGTCGGAGTCAAGGTAAGCGTCCTCATCGCCTATGGAAAATGTTCACCCGCCGTCATGGCGTCGCGACAGGGGGGCCTCCGCTGCAAACCCATGGAGCAGCAGGTCGGTCCCTCCTCAATCCTCGCCATGGCTTCCTCCTCCATCTCATCAATCTGCAAACCCATGTAGCAGCAGGTCGGTCTCTCCTCCATCCTCGCTGTCACAAGCTGGAGAGAGGGAGTATATGAGGGGGCGGAACGTTGAGGAGCCACGGAATCAGAGGAGGAGAGCAGGGCGGAGCAGGTCTGGTGATCGATGGCGACGAATGGCGGTGGAGATGGCCGGAATAGCGGTGGAGGCGCGGATCTTGGGCTCGACGCCGCCCGACGTGGAGCGCGGCGGGCGGCGGAGATCCATGGCCGTGCCGGGGGTGGGTGGGTGACTTCGCTGCGCCGCAGGTTGCCGCCCAGCGCCTTCCATCTCCACGCCGCGTCCACCTGCGGGCCCACGCCGCGCCCAACAGCACCACGACACGCAAACAACAACCGACTCGGAAAGGGCGAGAGCGCATCTGAACCATCAAATTACTGATCGACGGTCAAAACTCAACGATCAACCACAGGGCAGCAATTCCAGCAGGATTGTATGTTGTAGAGATTTATTACTCTGTTTTTTTCCTTCGGTACTGTACTACTCGTACTCGACTTCGAGTGAGTATCCGTCTCAGTCCCGTTGGTTTTAGACGTTTGTTCAGCGCGCGCTTTCGTGTATGATCAAGTGGAATTTTGATAGTTTCAAAAAAAAGTGGAATTTTGATAGTTTCAAAAAAAAAGTGGAATTTTGACCATCTGAAAAGAAGGGGAATTTTGACCGGAGAGGAAAAAAATGTGGATGACTAGGCTTGCATGTTGTGTAGCGAATATTCCTCAACTTTTTTTCGTTTCGAATCACTAGTAGCCTTGCACGTGCACGCACGTCTCAACTAAAATTTGTGAATAGATCATTCTTTTCTATATTCCGAAGTAGTACTAATAGTAATGTAGTATAATGAATTGTCGTCGAATTTACAAAAATTAGTCAGCGAGCAACATTTGGCAAAATTGTCGGTGCGTTGCAAAAGTTTTAAAATAATTGAATATTGCTCACAAACCTAAACTATTATTAAAAGTATTTTGATTCAAATATTTGGATTTGTAAATAGTTTTTACATGCAAAATTTAAGGATTATCATCCTTGATAATTCCTAGCCCTTTAATAATAATTTTAAAAGCCCAAAAGCTATGCATTTTTAAATGATTTATCAACTTAAAAAAAAGGAAAATCATGAATGTTTTCAAGATGAAAAGTTGTTTTAAAATAGCTTATTCCAAATATTTGTATTTGTGGTATTTTCTCTTGATATTTAATTGAGTCAGAAATAATTTATTAAAATTTTATTTTTGAATTTGGCATAAAGTGTCAAATTTCCTTCAGTCAACATTGAATTTTCAAACTTTGATTTTTTTGAAAAGGGTTCCCTAAATATTTAGATTGATATATATGAATTTTACAAGCTCTTAGAAATTTATTTGACGTCATTTGGACGGCTAAATCAAAAGATATTAAAAAATCAGAAAAAGAAAATGAAAATAAACCTGACAGTGGACCGCCACCCACGTCAGCGTGACATCATCATCCCCTACCTCTAAACGCTGCCCACGCGCCCACGATCCTGCAGGATCTCGCGCTCACGCGCCCCCGGCCTCTCCCGAGTATACCAGTATTTAGCCCGCGTCCTTCTCTCCATTACGCCTCCCATCCCGACCTGAATTGCGCCGCCAGGCTGCCAATTTTGCTCGCTGGAGTTCGCCTTTGGCGCCACCGTATTTCTTTGTTTCCGGCGAGGTAATCGAACCCCCGAGCCCGAGACCACTCCATCTTGCTCGCCGTACCCTGGCGCACCTCTCTAACCCAGTTCCCGAATTTTTCTCGCATAAAATCGAGCAGAGCGTGCTCACCCGAAGGTCGCCGGAGCGACCGTGTCTCCATCCACGCCCCGCCGCCGCTGCAGGACGGAATCGAGGACTCCACCACCTCCATCGTCTCCGACCCCCCGAGCCCGAAACCACTCATCTTGCCCGTCGTACCCTGGCTCAGCTCCCTAACCCACTTCCCGAATTTTTCTCGCATAAAATGGAGCAGAGCATGCTCGCCCGAAGGTCGTCGGAGCCACCGTGTCTCCATCCATGCCCACCGCCGCTGCAGGACGGAATCGAGGACTCCACCACCTCCATCGTCTCCGACATATCACGTAGCGCACCACCGGAGCGCCATCCCGAACGCCAGCGCCGCCGTCTCCCTCGTCTTCGGCAACCACAGCGCGGTCGTGGTAAAGCCCTAGCGGTGGCAATCTTGTAATTATAACGAAACTAAAAAAGTTCAGGGTAATCTGGATCGTTGGTCAAATAAACGTTTCAGATTTAAAGTATCAACACAACTCAACACATGATTGCTCTTTTAATAGTAGTAGTATAGATAGGGAGTGCAACAATATTCAACTTTATATAATGTCGTCTATCAAAAGCTATACAATCGCTTCGGTTCTAGAAACATCTCCACAAAATTTGACGTACATGCGAGATTTAATTAGTCCTTAGCTTGCATCATGGAACATTTTTATTGGGCAGTTGGCAATGGTCTAATTGACGCAAAGGATTAACGAATTTTCGCTAAATCTACTCCCTCCGTTCACAAAAGATGTCTCAACCTAACCCAAATTTATATGTATCTTGTGATACATACAATTACATTCTAAATTCGAATGGCTCCAAAATCCATAAGTACCCAAAGTAATTAATATTTCTAAATATTTTGAAATCATTCTAGTATGTTGTCACTCACAATTATTGTAGATATCCCGAATGACCGTCATAATTCGAATGGCTCCAAACTCCATAAGTATCACTGTGAGATGGTAGGCACACTCTACTTTCAACCAACTTGAGGGCAGTCTAAAGATAATATTTTGCTGCATAGCGCCACATGTAATCTTATTTTCTGTCCTTGAGTCGGGTGATGCTTTACAATAAAGTCAGCGAAATGCATATAAAACTGACTATCCTCGTTTAAGAAAAGGCTGGCAAATTAAAGCTATGTCGGGCCTTAGAGCATCTTTAGCAGAGGCCACAAAACAGTCCAACCCGTAAATAACTTATTTTACGGATTGGGGTGGAAAACTCAACCCGAGCAGATACAGTAAAACTGCCCGACTCTTAATTTTTTTTACAGGAAACTGACAACGTCCCGCCGAAAAACTTAGATACGCGGGTTCAGTGTCAAAATTTTCAGTTTCCCTTATAAGTCATTTCCGTTTGGCGGGAGGGACATTTCAACCCGTGCCAAAACCCTTCCCCCACCGCCGCCAGCATGCTCCCCCGCAATCCGGCCTCCCTCCGCCACCCGCTGTCGCCAGGGGTTTTCTTCGCCTGGCGTCCCGCTCCTCCCGCCACCGTTCCTCCCTACGCCGCGCTCGGCCCTCTAGCCGGCGCTCCTCCATCTGTCGCGTCGCCCTCCACCGCGCTCGGCCCTCCAGCCGCCGCTCCTCCCTCTGTCGCTCCTCCATCTCTCGCGTCGCTCTCCGTCGGCTCGGATCCGTTTCGTGCCCGAATCAAGATACTTCGCTCCCCAGGTTCCCGCGTGGTACAGTCTGACGGACCCCGTCTAGTACGACACCGCGCCTCCACCGCCGCCCGGCGGGTACGACCTTTTCCCTAACGCGTCTCGCGGCGTCTACCCTCCCGAGATGCCCGTGGCGTATGCGGTGTCCTTTGATGCGGAAATCGCGAGGTAAATTCCTTTATTAGTTGCGGCATTTCTATTTCACTAGTTTCTATTTCTTATTTTCCCGTTGTCATTGTAATATTGAGGCAGACATTGAGATCCTTCATGACCCAATAGAGGAGAGAATTGTTGTGCCAACTATGAAAGAAGTCATGGACATGTATGAGGCAATGTTCAAGGATTACAAGGACCATCATTTGGATGCAGGTAATTTGTGTTGTCGATTGAATGCTAGGGATTACAGCTCTATCAGATGAGGCTAGATATCTTCAGATTGCAGGACAGGATCATGACCTGCGATGCAAGATCATTGGATGAGCAAACTCGTTAGCGCTTGGCATCTTTGAGGAGTCATGTTATGGGAAATGTTGTGTCACTTCGCGGAGATTAAGCGGTTTCCTTTGCTTGATGTAGTACTAGAGTCGATCGACTTAATTTTATCTTTATGTGTGTGAACTATTTAGAATGAAGTGATGTAGTTTCTGAACCATGTTGAAATTTGAACTGTGTCTATTCTGAACATTTTACGTTTTCACGGATTTTGTCAGAACAGACCCCATAAATAGAACCATGTTGAAATTTGAACTCTGTCTAAACATTTTACGTTTTCACGGATTTTGTCAGAATACGGTCCGTTCTGCCCGAGCGGGTTTCGCCCTTAAAATCATATCATTTTATGGTTTACCTTATACGCGTTTTACGAGTCAAACTTCTACGGGATCTGGTAGAGATGCTCTTAGTAGTTAATCCTCCCTCCATCTCGGTTTATTAGGTACATTTGAAATTTCTCTGCGACCTAGGCAAGTGAAAATTGGTCGAGTTAATTACTCTAAATCAGATAATTAATTATGAAAGACCAATAAGGTCCAATCGGAAGCGTATGCATTGGTCTAATTAAATAAAGCATTGGTTAACTCGCATGCAGATTGGGTAAAGGAAGGGGCTAGGAGCATTTTTAGGAGATCATTAATGCTAATTGTGTCTAACTGCCGATAAAATCTATTTTTTACGAAACACAGTACAACCCAGATGCTCATATACACGTGCACACACTCACTCCTAAGAACGCACGCACGCACACCCTACCCCTATGAGCACCTCCGAAAGACTGGGCCGGCGGTCGGGTCTTGAGATTGACGAAGTCACCACAGACGCCTCGTTGTCGACGGGAACGTCGCCTCCCACTGAAGAATAATCCGACTAAATGAGAAACACCAATGTCAAATCTATGATTTGAACTCTGATGGGCTGGGGGTACAAACACCCTCCTAACCATCTTGCCACAGACAGGTTCTCAACTGTCCATAAAATCTAGTTTTGGTATTGTGCCTAATAAACTACTTGCATGATGCTTCGCTGTTCACAGTTTAACCTCTAGTGAGATCAGTCTTTTATTGAGTTCGCATCGGTCATACCATCGAACGATGCATACATACACTGGAAATTTTCATATATTATCAATTACGCCCATCAATCTGCATGTTACTTAGTTGTCTGGGCAGCAGCATATCGCGTTGTATTTACAGTAGCCCCGATCATCATGGCAGATGTCTCTCGTGCACTTCTCCGGATGGTCACCACACCCACCTCCATGCACAAGCTGGCATGTCTCCATGGTGTCTGAATTTACAAAAGATGCAATATACATGCATATGATACATATAGTTTAGATCATCGATCTGGTCATGGAACTGTAACTCAAAAAGAGAAATCGATATTCCATTATATGTAATACACAAAAGAGTGAAACCAAACTTACGAAAACTTCGTGCGTTGCAGGACAAGCAACTAGCAGCCATGACGATCATGACTACCAAGCAGAGAACCTTCATGTTCGTCTTCATGAGTGCCATGGCCAAGGGAGAAGCTTTCTAGGTGTCTAAGTCAATGTGTTGCTTTCCACAATGTTAGGTTTCCTAGTGTTTATGTAGAGTTCGAAGCAAATCTTTAATAAATACTATTACATGCCATTTTGTTCTATCTTGCACTAAATGTTTCTTCCCAATCCATAAATAGGACAGTTGGGCAGTTGGGGTTGAGCCTATAGATGAGACAATAACTTGGTAGATATATCTTGCACATGTCATTCTATCTTCTTTTTTTAGAAAAGGGTCACCCAGCCTCTGCATCGAAATGATGCATATGGCCGCTTTATTTCTTTTATTCAACATAGCTGGCAAAAGTCTTACAACGAACAAATACAAGCTGAACCCACCAACAGTGAAAACACCACAACTAGCTCAAACGACAGATGCAACGGGGCCTTGTACCCCGGACACAACCGTCGCCGGCTCCCTGGCTAACTATCGGAGACAGCGCCTTGTGCATCCGCTCCGGAAATCGCCTCCAACATCTTCCGCCAACCCAACTCCAGCGTACAGCTCAAAGCAAAACTCTCGTCAGGCCTGCGGCCGATGCCACCAAGACACCAGGCTGCGCCTCCACCCTGCGCGAGTCCACCTAGCCACGACCAACGTCAATTCTCCGCTGCACCATGCCGCCAAGATCTGTCATCTTCATCGTGGTAGAAGAAACTCTGTTCCACCGGTAGACCACTCCAGGCATCACGTGTTCCAAAAATGATGCCCCCAAGGGGGAGAAACGACACCGAAAGTGTCGCCATCGTCCGATCCGGTAGCACCAGATCTTGGGTTTCCCCCGGAACATCCGAGCGGGAGGCAGAAGAATCACAGCGACGACACCTTCAACAAGGTAACGACGCCCGCGGGCGCTACCATCGTCGGCTCCGACCGCTCGGAGCCCGGCTCTCACCGGCCATCATCCACACCTTCAGATCCTTCGAGCAGTGGCCAGATCCGGGCATGACACGCCACCGGAGTGAGCAGCACACCCGAGATCCGTCACCCTACCCGGATCCACCCGCAACCCGCCCGCAAGGACCGGACCGCCGGATCCGCCGCTCTGCGCCTGGAGGGCCGGAGATCCACGCCTTCCGTCACGCCGTCGAAGTAGATCAACGTCCCGTGGCGCCGCCAACCCGCGCCGGCCCGTCAAACTCGAGGACGAAGGAGTCCCCCCCCCTCCCCCCCCCCCCCCCCGCCGCCGGCAGCGCCCAGTCTTTTCCTGGCCGCGCCCGTGGTGGCAGCGGGGGAGGGAGGAGGGAGGAGAGGTGGGGGGCTAGGCGGCGGCGACGCGAGAGGGGCAGGAAGATCCGAAGGTATCTTCTGTTGTTAATGTTCCTATATCTCCTTGATTTACGTTTCTAATGTTCCCTTTTCGAAAGAAAAAAACATTTCTATGTCTCCTTGATTTATGATGCACACTTGTAATACCTCTTGGATGATCTAAGTAAATTGATCGATATATCAATGTGCATTTCTAGCTTCTGTGCATCCTCTCTAGCTTATAAGCATTCTCCGCCGATGAACATCAGAAATCTAACTCACAATATGAGTTCATGTAGCTCGCGACAACCAAATGACTGGACACACACGATAGGAATTGCATCCTTCCAGAACTTGACCCTGAGTTTGCTAGTTGGTTCAAGAGTTTCCTGGGACTGCAATTTAAGTCAGCAAAAAAGTTCAGCCGCAGTCTGATGCAATGTAGTGACCTGAATACAATTGAGGAAGCTGGCAAGCATCTTGAATTTCAATGTGGACACCGAATTGCAGTTGCAAGGACAACATCTGGACGCTAGAGACAATGGTGCCTATGCGCGCCTTTGCTCACGCCTGCGATGCACTGAAAGAGCACAAACCAATCACCCACCACCACGACTGGATTGCAATTTTCACAAATTCCGCAAACTGTATTTGTAGTCACCCTTTATCAGGCCTATTTGGTTCAAAGAATTTTCAAAGGAATTTCGTAGTATTACAACCCATATGATTTTTTTCCTATGGAATCCATTTGGTCCAAAGGAATGAATCTTACAAAATTCCTACACTACAATCTCATAAGAATTCTAGCAAGAGATTGAACTTTATGGAAACATTCTTGTAAGTCTGTGACAACTATGACGTGTATTCAACTCGATTGAAAATTCGTGTGTTTTTCCTGTGCTGCAACCAAACTAATAGTGTGATTGGTTCCTGCGTTTTCAGTTCCTGTAAGATTACACATGTCATGCAATTCTATTTCTACATTTTCCCTATTTATGTGCTTTTCAATTCCTGTGAACCAAAGAGGCCCTTACCACGGGCTCCTTTAATTCATAGTATTGCAAAAAATGGTTTATGATTAAAATCCTATGAGAATTTTTCATTCGAATCCGTTTAATTCATAGGATCATATCTCATAGAAAAATTCCTATAGGAATCTTATGAGCTCAAACCTCATGGAACAATTTCTTCGTCAATCAAAGGAACTTTCTCTTCGCATAGGATTCAACTACACATGTCATACCAATCCTATGAGTTTGTTATTCCTACACATTCCCTATCTGATGAATCAAATGAGCCCCGTAGTGTACGGTGATCGACACATGCCTCACTTATTTTAAATGCAATCACCCACGGCCACGACTGGAATGCAATTTTCACAAATTCGGCAAACTGTATTTGTAGTCACCCCATAGCAGCTTATCTTTTAATGATTATACGGTGATCGACATTTGCCTCACTTATTTTAAATCAACCATTTTGGATGATCCACTCGTTGCAGTGTAAAGGTAAGAGCTCCGTTGTTTACCCATAGGTATGAGCTATAGCTCCTACTATTCCCCTTATTTTTTCTTTTGAGAAAATGCAGAAAGTCTTTGCCTTTCATTTCATTGAAAAGATAGGGAAGTTACAACAGTTCATGCCCCGAGGAGGGAAAACAAAGAAATAAAAGCAGTGAACATCCCAGGTCTTTGGGATGATGTCACGCAGCCCGACCGCATAGTCTCTGACCCAAAAGGCAGCTTCCTCCTTGATCGTGGCCACTAGCTAGGCTGCCAACCGAGGGACGAGCGCCATCGAAAACACAGTTGTTGCGATGTTTCCAGATGAGCCAAGGGATCAACAGCGTGGTGGAGGCCATGCCCTTGCGTAACGGCTTGGGCGTGGATGTTCTCTCACGCAGCCACCATGAGTCCATGAGTGCAGGGAGAGGTGGCTTGGTCATGCGGGAGGCGCAACCACGACAGGATCTCGTGCCACACCCCGACATGAGAAGGTGCAAGCGGGGAGTAATGCGCCATGGTCTCCATCTCCTGGTCGCAAAGGAGGCACCGTGGGTGATGTATTGATGTTGTAGGCCATGTTGTAGACCATTTGCCTTATCTGCCATGTCTATTTGTTTTGAGACTACCCTCATGCATCGGGCACGACATGTAGAGAATGGTTCCTTGAGCTGGTAAAGATTTCCAGTGATATGTATTTTCTATGTCAGCATGCTGAGTTCGGTAGAAATAAACCCAATTTACTTGCACGATTTTCAGTTCCTGGTTTAGCAGTAGAATTCCAAATGGGTAAGATATGACACCACTAGTTCTTTCCATTGCAGTTGTTGTACTACTCCAATTTACTTGCACGATTATCTCTCAAGGGCCTTTTCAAAATTTACCGGTACGAGAAACAATTACTTTGTGTCTTTGTCGAACATGAACGAAGCGAGACAGTTCATCGGAAAGTGCTTTTGGACCACGGGCTCCATAGAGCCCTTTTTTTTATTTTTAAATCAATATTTTAAATGTAAAACATCGGAAAAACATCCTGAATGTTGGCAATGATATATTCTACGGTCATGGAACTTTTCAACCCAAAATAGTTTTATTCTGGCCTACACAAAAATGAAAAATTATGAGAAAACAGATTTTTTTTTAGTTTTGCACTATTCACATCCCAGTTCCATAAATTTGTCATTTTCACACAAACAAATATAAAAAATATTTTGGATTGATTTTTTGCACACTGATATAAATAATCGTGGTCTACATTAGGCTTGTTTTACAATTTTTAGAAACTTAGAAAAACCATATTTGAACATTTCAAATAAAGAGCTCCATGAAACCCGTCCTCCAAGTCACTCTAATCTCGAGGCACACTGATAGAAAGAATCTGAAAAAAATCACGGGGGAGGATTTGCTGGTAACGCCCAAGGCATAATTATCAACTCTTCATTTAGATTTCGGAATTACTGAACAAGCATTTCACACGGTTTTAATTTTGCTCTCGCACAGTTTACAGGACAAAGACGTTGTATATAAAAAAATTGTCAACTAAATTTGGTCAACAAACTATAAATTATACTCACAAAATTATATCTTTAATTTTATATTCAAAAGAAGTTTTCAACGATAGTATAATTTTTTGATGTACAATTTATATTTTGTTGACTGAATTAATGGTCGAAGTGGCTTTTTAAACTACGTGCTTTGCCCAGTTTAGGAAACTGTACCGGAGAGGCGGAGAGTATTTGAACCCTGCACCAATAATTAAAAAATCAGGCTGGTTAATTAATAAATAACTGGTGGATGGTGTAGTTGTGATTTTAAAGCTAGCCATGATGGCTTTCTCTCTCTAAAAAAAATCCCGACCCGCGGCGCAAAGAAATACTCCGTATCTGAACCCAGGCGGTCGGAGCTGTAAAATCAAATCCGTGCCTGGCAAAGCCGCGTCCCTCTCCTTCTCCCTTTCCCGCGCAATACACTTACCGCCTCTCCGACCACGAGATCCCGCTACGCCAAGCTCAACAAAAGAAATCAACGCGCATTCTCCCCAAGATCCCCTCCCGCGTTCTAGGGCTTCTGATCCCGATCTCCAGCCGTGCTCAGTTCCGCGGCTTCCGCCAACGCGTGTGCTTGTCTCCGATCGATCTTAGCGTTTCGTTTTTGATTGGTTTATGTGTTTGCCTGCGAATCCTTGGTGTATTAGTAAAAAAAAAGTTAATTTCTGGTCGATTTGCTCTGTTCGTGCTAACCTTGTTCGCTTGTTTCTTGTCTGCTGTTGCTTCTGACCATGGATGCCTGCCCCGACCCGATGTCGCCGGTGAAGACCACACCTCGACCTCGTGCGGCGGAGTCGTCACCGCGGTCGCCGCTCCGGGAGGCCGGCTTCAGTCCCTACATGCCGTCGCTGCGCACGGCTTCCCGCAACTCTGCCAGGAAGTGCTACGTGAGTACCGGATTCTCTGCTCATTTATTTCTTTGCCTGTGCGCGCATGAAGGCCGTCCGAGGAAATGCCTGAATGGGCTGAATTAGATTTTGCTTCTTTTTCGCAGGGCGACCGGTTTATACCGTACAGAGGAACAGCGATGGACATGGACATTGCGCGCTACCTACTGATGGAGCCGAAGGAGGACAGGGTTTCGCCTTCCAAGGGAGCTTACCGCGAACTGCTGGCTGAGAAGATGCTCAACAACCGGACCAGAATCCTTGCTTTTCGGAACAAGCCGCCAGAACCCGACAACTTCCTTGCTGATGCAGGTTTCATTCAGGCCAATCCGGCCAAGAAGCGCCGATGCATCCCTCAGGTATGCCACACCTACTTTTGTGATAGTAATGACATTCGGTAATGATATATGTAGCTGACTCAATGTGCATTCGAAACCTCTAACACAGACTCCAGAGAGGATTCTGGACGCACCAGACCTCATCGATGATCACCGACTCAATTTACTGGACTGGGGACGTGGCAACGTGCTGTCCATCGCGCTGGGCAACACGATATGCCTCCGGGATGCCTCGAGTGGGTCCTCATCTGAGCTCGCCACCATTCATGAAGACGATGGCCCTGTCACTAGTGTCAGCTGGGCTCCTGATGGCCGGCACATTGCTGTTGGCCTCGCCTCTTCAGTTGTCCAGCTCTGGGATTCCAGCTCTAAACAATTGGTTGGTACTTCTTAGACCCCTTTCTGTTAATGAGCAGCATTGTTTGTGTTTAGTTGTTGATCATGATTTTTGTTCTGCAGCTAAGCACACTGCAGGGTGTGCACAAGTCCGGAGTCGGTTCACTGGCATGGAGGAACGACCAAGTCCTGACCTCTGGTGGTATGGACGGCAAGATTGTGGACAATGATGTGAGGTTCAGCAACGATGCTGCGCAGACATACCGCGGACACAGGCAGGTGGTGTGTGGGCTCAAGTGGTCAGGATCAGGACAGCAGCTGGCCAGTGGCGGCAACGACAACCTCCTCCACCTGTGGGATGTGTCTATGCCATCCTCAGGCCGTCGCACCCGATGGCTACACAGGCTTGAGGACCACTCGGCTGCCGTCAAGGGACTCACATGGTGCCCATTCCAGAGCAACATGCTGGCATCTGGTGGTGGCACAAGTGATCGGTGCATCAAGTTTTGGAACACACACACGGGTGCATGCCTCAACTCTGTCGATACCGGGTCAGAAGTGTGTGCATTGCTCTGGAGCAAGAATAACAGAGAGCTGTTGAGCTCACAAGGATTCACTCATAATCAGCTCACCTTGTGGAAGTACCCGTCGATGGTTAAGATGGCTGAACTTACTGGCCATACTTCCGGTGCCCTTTTCATGGCTCAGGTAATAATCTTTGCTCCCTATGCTTGTGTAGCTCACATATTTCTTTGCACAGATGTCTTATCTTGTCTTTTGGTAACTTTTCAGAGCCCTGATGGTTGCACGGTAGCATCTGCTGCAGCAGATGGGACCCTGTGCCTCTGGAATGTGTTTGGTAGTCCCGATGCTTCTAAGGTTGCAGTCAAGACTTACCACAGTGCGATGTTCAACAGTTACAATCATATCCGATGAGGAGAAATGGTTGTGAATGGACAGCAAGCAATCCTCGAAGAAGACCTTTTCGGGAGGCTGTTTGGTGGACAATGGAAGCTACAATCAGTCTTGCGCATGCTAAGGTGTGAGAAGAAACCAAAGCCAATCCGAAAGAAGCAAAGATGGACACTGTCAAGTTGAACGTGGAAGCCACATTTACTGAAGGGGATCTCCAAGGAGGCACAAGCGTCGTGGTACACAGTCATGAGGGGGAGATGATTAGAGTCCAGGCACTGTGGTATTATGGAGGCATATGCTATTAGGGATGCGGCGCAACTGGTGAGTGTAAGAGGCTATCCAAGAATTATCATTGAAAGTGGGGGGGGGGGGGGGGGGGGGGGGGGGGGGGGGGGTGTGTGGAAGACAGGGGAGGAAAGATTGGAGATCTCTGCCATCCTCCAGGAGGTCAAGGAGCTTAGTTTAGTGGGTTGTTTAGTAGCTGCGTTATTAGCTCAATTAGTAAAGGCGCTTATGAAGCAGCTCATTTCTGTGCCAAGCAAGCTAGTGCTGACCGGAGATGTTGTCTGTGGTTAGATTATATCCCAGACTTCATCGCCTCTGTCCCGCAGCATGATTGTAACCCCATAAGAGATTATGAAGCTCCTGAATTCGCCAAAAAGGAAAATGTATAAACTAGAACCAGTACTATGTATCCATTTTAATCATTGCAGATCCCCGCGACCTGTGTGATGCTATTCTGACAAAATGTGTCCCTCTTGGATCCATGTTTATGAATATACTTCCTCCGTCAAAAAATAAGTGTCTCAAGTTTGCCCAAAAGTGGATGTATCTAGATGTTTTTCAAGTATAGATACATCCATTTTTGGGCAAACTTGAGACACTTATTTTGAGACGGAAGGAGTACATGTGGTCATGGCGTGGCTGTAAATGAACATTCGCCCTTGACAGTTATTAGGAAACCATCAGGAGTTCCAGCACTGTTGATATGAATGCAGGCCACTAAGAAATTGTTAGTTTACTCTCTTATCTACATTGTGTCATTTGAATTCTACCCCTTTTTTATGCTATTCTGACAAAATGTGTCCCTCTTGGATCCATGTTTATGAATGTACATGTGGTCATGGCATGGCTGTTAATGAACATCCCCCTGACACAAACCAGTTACCAGCACTGTTGATATGAATGCATGCCACTAAGAAATTGTTAGTTTTACTCTCTTATTCGCATTGCGTCATTTGAATTCTATCCCCTTTTTGATGCTTCTAAGTTCTAAGTGTGCACCTCTGAGTGTCAGATGGTAATGGTGTCCTTTGGACTAGGTTGGTTGAGCGAGACTCCAAATCAGCTACGGAATCTTTTTTTCAAAAGAAATATTCGCGTGACTCAGTAAATGGTGTCAGATGATGGCCTTTGGATTAGGTAAGGGTTTCCTTCTTTGGCATCAATTTAACTAGTTTCCGATCTGATTATATTGTTGCCTGAAACAGAAGCGATGCCAAAGTCGGTGCTCAGGTTGATTCATGGCCATGAAAGGCCTCACTCTCTATCATCTGGAAAGGTCACCTTCAGGTTTCAACTCTACTCCGCTGCTGCTGTTTTTGATGACACATTACCTCACATTCTGCTCATTCTCTTTTGCATCCCTGTACTGTAGCAATCAACACATCGATGCTTGTTTGTATGTGCTCAGAAATAGAGACTGGGGAGACAAACCAAGAAATCCGCAGACCTGCCAACAGCACAACAGTGGCGGTAAGTACATTGCAACTGTTGCGGCCAACACCAATATGCGTTCAACCCAACATTGCTCCTTCTAAACTCCAAACCTGCTATTTCTGTTTTATCAGGATTTACCGCTCAAGACAGACATGAGCTTTCCAGATCAAAGGGAGTACAAGATCACCGCTCATGGATTTCAACATAGCTCTTCTGGGTTTTGTGAACAATGTATTCACAGGTGTACGATGAAAACAGTGAGCAATCAATGAAACCTATATTTGATGACAATCTCAATGACAATGGTTTACATGTTCAGCTGTACCATGTACAAAGTCAGGAGGCTAATTAAGAATGTAAATGCACCCAAAAACCGAGGACCTGCTCTTATTAGACGTGAATATATATTAGAGGAGGATATTTTTTACCTGTCTTCGAGAGGAATGCAAGGGTTTTAGTCACATATATGTGAAGATTAATCAGTAGAGGAAACAGATATTTATTTCAGCAAACTGACAGTTTTTTGCGAGTCTCAAAAACAGAAGGAATATTAGAATTCCCAATACATCCATGGATGCTTGAAACCTGTAGTGTGTACATATGTTCCGCAAAGAGCAGAGAGCACGCAGCAGTCCAATATCAAGATATACGTAACTTTTTCCTTTGCGTACCGCATATACTAGCAATTTTCCCTTTCCGCTGTTGTCTGGCAGGGTAAGCAGAATAAACCCAATTAGATCGATATGAGTTTCTTTCAGAACTATATTTAGCCTTTCCAGCATAAGGCATCATGCTCATATGGTCCATGATGACGGAAACTTCGCTAAAATCAATCACAATCCTTTAAAACCACCTGACACTAATGTGTATTCTAATCTTTGGCTAAAATTATTATCTTAATAATTCCCAAACTTGAGTTATTCTTGCACAATGATAACCCACAATCCAAATGTACGTACAACAACTGTCTCTAGAGACATAGATTGAGATACAAGGGGCTGACTGCAAATAACAAATTTATTTAAGGACAGAGTGCAGCAACAAATAAGACCACATTTGTAACCAAGTATATCTATGTTTTTTATTAAGATTATACAGACATGAGAGTTGCGCATGCTAGATTCACATGAAGCGCGCCCGAAACAAGTTGAGCCCGTCTAATCAAAGATTACATCATGCTCAACTTCATTCTTGTGAGTTCACTGAAGTGCTCTACTCATCTTCAATTGGAGCTCTCACGTCAGATTCAGATAGTAGCAAGTGCAGGGCTGCAAGTAGACTCTTAACAGAATACTAACATATAATTTTAGCAAATAAAGCTACCGATGCTAGTAGAAGTAGGACTATCTCTAACACGCAAGTACGCAAACACTTGCATTGGAATCTTGGGTATTGAAATATGCAGGCACGCTGGAGTCTCGGACTTTCAGTTCAAGAAAAATGGATCATCAAATGATAAACATGTACCCATGTCGAGGCTCCAAACTGTACCTCCTCTAAGAACTTTACTGGTCCTGAATAGCATTTGGCAGTCCCTGCTAGCCCAATTAGCTGACTTAAGAGCCCTCAGTTTGGTAGCCATCACTTCCCTCGCACTGCGACTTAGGCCCATTTTCACCTCGATGTACATCCTCTCCAGCTTCTGTGCATTCTCAGCGATGAATGTCAGGAATTTAAACTCGTTACGATTCCCTTGAAGCTCACGGAAAAGCAGCGTCTTGAGGTGCGACCGGACACACTCAATAGGACTTGTGCCCTCCCAGAACTTGACACTGAGTTTGCTGGTGGCTCAAGAGTTTCCTCGGACTGCAATTTAGGTCATGCAAACAGTTCAGCTGCACATTGTGGTGATTATGCTGCAGCTATCTGATGCAATGTAGTGATCTGAATGCCAGATGAAGTCAGGGGGAGGGGATGTTACCTGGACAATCAACGTCTTGACGCTAGGAAAGCATCTGAGGAAGCTGGGAAGCATCTTCACTTCACTGCGGACTCCGAATTGCAGTTGCAAGGCCAACACCTGGACGCTTGGGACAGTGGTGCTTGTGCTGCCTTTGTTCCAGCCTGCGATGCACCGAAAGAGCACAAATCAATCACCCACGATTGGCATGCAGTTTTCACAAATTCGAAAAACTGTATTTGCAGTCACCTTACCAGCTTACCTTGTATAGTAGTGATTATATGATGATCAACAGAGTACTAGGCCTTTATGTGTTGACTCATTTTAGATCATCCATTTAGGATGATCCACTGGTTCTACTGTCTACCTATAGGTACGAGCTCTCTCCTTTCCCACCTTATCTACCCTGTTTATTTCGTTTTAGACTGGCCTCATGCATCGGACATGACATGTAGGGAATGGTTCCTTGAGCTGGTAAAAAGTGGCAGTGACATATATTTTTATGTCAGCATGCTGAGTTCAGTAGGAATAAATCCAGTTTAACAGAATAAGATTTTCCATATTTAGCACTAAAATCCTAAATTCGTAAAGGATGACATTATTAGTTTTTCCGTTGCAATTATTATAGTAATTTATTTGCACGATTACTTTTGAGGGCCTTTCCAAAGTTTACTGGTATGAAAAACAATTACTTCGTGTCACACAAGAAAGAAGCGAGACAGTATAGGCTCATCCAATCTTCAGAACAAGGAGCAAGGAACATAGGTAGGTTCTGCTGACGTTCCATTGGCAATGCTCAATGTGATTCAGGCACAGTTGAGTGTGCATCGTATTCATTTATCTTTCAGGTTTTATGCAACCTGAATATATATTTGCTTGCCTGTCTTACTGTCTATAGGAAGTGGCTACTTTCATACTTCTACTACCAAAAGTATGTAATACAACAGCTGGATGCATCATCATATTGGCCATAAGGAGCCAAGCTTGATGCCAATAGGTTTTGGGACCAAGATAATATGAAGCAGGAACTAGCTATTTCTTTTCAAGGAGAGTGGGAACTTGAACCCCAAAGCCTCAAACTCGTTAAATACTTCAGCTCAATGTGCCGCAGATTCGCTCTTCATTAATCATGTATGAAAAGCAGTAAATGAGTTATTTAGATAAATGTGGTTATAGTTCCGTTGAATTTCACCACATTAAGTACTAAGGGCATGTTTGCTTGCCCTGCACACTTCACCACACTTTTCTGCCACAAGTGTGGCATGCCACAGTTTTTGTGGCGGATAAATTGGTAACCACGCTTGTGGCGAAAGTTGGCTGGCAACTGAGTGTATGACAAATGGGGTAACTGACTAAGAAAGTGTGGCACACCACAAATATGGCTGCAACCAAACACTTGTCGCACTTGACTGCCAAATGTTGGTGAATTGCTGCTGCAAACCAAGCATGACCTTAATAGCCTGATAATTGCATACCTTATTACATATGTTCTAAGTATGACGAGATGATAACCATTGGTTGCTCTTAGTATGTGTTCCAATAAAAAAAGTGTTGCATTCTAAAAGAGTAAAATTGTTTCCTTTTGCCTAGCAACAGAATGAAATGACATGAATCCATATGTCTGCCTCATGGTTTGTAATTTTGTATGGCTAAACTGTGTGCATTATAAGAGAAGCCTATATAACTTAACGCGTACCCTGTTACAAAATTCCTCTTACTGGTTGTGTTTTTTTCTTTTTCGCATCAGTTAATTAATTGCTGTTCCAGAGCTTCTTAAAATTTCGGACAGTTATGTGAAATTGCAATTATGTGGTGTAGCTTGAAATTGCAATTTGACTCATCTATTTAGGACAGTATCATGAAAGGAAGGATCGGAAACTGAGAAATGAGTTGACATGGCACAAAACGTACCTTGATGATGGCGTCGCCGATTTGCAGCGTGTGCACTCCTGGCTCCAGGTATCCCAGCAAACACAGCTTAGGGGCACGGCCAATCTTGACTGTCGTGCTCGTTTTGTTCACGCTCTTATTATTCCAGAAGACGAGACACTCCAGGCTGGGGGCATCCTCCACGGCGACCTCCTCCAGGGCAGACAAGCAGAACTGCGTGCACCGTAGGCTGGGGTTGGCGAGACGAGCGTGCAATCGGGTCTGGCTTCCGGCGACGGCGAGGGTCTCCAGCACGGGGCTGACGGCGAGACAAATTCGAGGTCTTTGTCCCCCATGACGGCGCAGCCGAGGACGAGCTCACGAAGGTTGGGGAAGGCGGCGCCGCGGGGAGGTGGTGGTGTCCGGGAACACCCAGGCGCCGATCCAGAGCCGGCGGAGGGAGGCGCAGCTGAAGAGTGAGGAAGGGAGGCGCAGGCCTGGAAGGGAAAAGGGGCGATTGACGAAGACGAGCGCCTCGACGCCCTTGGTGGCAAGGAGCTGGAACCAGCGCGCGAGCACCGGGCGGTCGGCGCCGTCGATGAAACTGCAGGTGAGGCTGGCGAAGGGGAAGGGCCCAGGATGTGCCTCGAGGGCGGCGGTGACGGCACGCGAGGCGGCGCCGGCGCGGGCGGGCCGAACCCCCGCGTCGCCCCCGGGGAGGAGGTGGGTGTCGGCGAGGACGAGCGGCGCGGAGTGCCAGAGGCGGCGCCAGCGCGAGGAGAGCACGGTGGTTCGCGCGCCATCCTTGGCGGGCAGGAGGGAGACCACGCGGCGGAGGATATCGTCCGGGAGGCGGCTGACGCGGTCGGTCTTGTCTTCGTCGGCGGCGCAGCAGAGGGAGGGGAATGTGGAGACGGGCGGCTCCGGGAGGGAGGCGTACAGGAATTGGAGCAGCTCGTCGTCGCCGGGGCTCAGCGTTCCCGGAGCCAATTGATGATAACCCCCAAGTTGGCGCTACTCGGACCCCACATGTCAGTGACACAAAGGGGGCATATGATAGAAGGCGCGTGAATTGGGGGGTTATCATCAATTTTGCCGTCCGTGCCGCATCGTCGGAGGCCCCGTCGTGTCGTGCCCGACGGGGTCAGTGGTGCGGCAGCTTGGCGAGGACGCGGAGGAGGCTGTGTCGACAGTTCAACACTACACTGGCCGTTCTAGGGCCTTGAATTGTCAACTATTTACCCAAAAAAAGTGTAGTGTAGACATTAAATAATAATATTTTAAGACTAAATATTTCTTGAAAGATACACATACCGATAGAGATGGAGAGTACGTGAATACAAATTTGCATCCATGTACTCGGAAAACAAACAAATATGTTGGTCAAAATTGAGGTGTTTTTCATCTTACCGATTTTTAATTATTGGAAACAAAATTCCTGTGAGTTGTTTTATTCTAATGCTTGTAACCATATGAACTTTTTGTCAAAATTCATTTGCGCTAAAATTTATAGGAAAATTTTCAGTGCAGCAGCATGACAGAAAATAAAACGGCACGACGGTGTCCCAGGAAGGCCATGCAAAGAACTCCCAATTTTATTTGGATCAATCTGATGTTACTACAAAATATCATGATCTCTACAGTACAATGCTCTAGATAATGGTGCTAGTTTTGCACCGGGTGTGGTTTCGAGAATCTATAGCAGCATTTTACATCGAAGCGGCTTGCTCACATCTCTCTGTGGATGATGCCGCCGTTGCCTCTTCATCGCCAAAGTTTGGAGCCTTGGGAATTAGGCCAAGAATCTTGAACATCGCCTGGTCCGCATCAAAGTCATTGTTCGCAGTTGTCAGGAGCTTTTCACCGGCGAAGATTGAGTTGGCCCCGGCGAGAAAGCAGAGAGCTTGTTCTGGCATGGAGAACCGTACTCGCCCTGCTGAGAGCCTCACCATTGCCTTTGGCATCACAATCCGAGCGCTGGCAATCATGCGGATCATTTCCCATATCTCTACAGGCTGATATTGCGCATTTGTTACAAAAAAACATTAGTATACAAGCCTGTTTTACAATAGCTTTTGCCATATTAACCTACAGAACATAATCAACAGTATGGCATACCTTCTGATCCTGAAGAGGCGTGCCTTTGACAGCAATTAGTGCATTGATGGGAACACTCTCTGGGTGTGTAGGCAGAGTCGCCAGCGTATGCAACAACCCTACACAGTCTTCCTCCGCCTCTCCCAGACCAATAATTCCACCTGCAAACAGGAAGTGGTGCATCAAGTTATACATTACTTAAGAGGCAAAGACACATAGGAACTCACACAATGAAAGCTAGAATTATCAATGATTTAAGCACAATCACCTGAGCAGACGCTTATTCCAGCTTCACGAACATGCTGAAGAGTCTGTAATCTATCGTCATATGATCTTGTAGAAATAATGTTGGGGTAATATTCTCTTGATGTATCTAGGTTATGATTATATGCTGTAAGTCCAGCCTTCTTGAGTTCTTCAGCTTGTTGTTTCTCTAGCATGCCCAGGGTGCAACAGACCTCCATGCCCATACCTCTGCACAGATATTTATCTAATTAAAATAAATATGATAAAGAAAAAATAACTGCATTTATCCTAATATTCTATGTAGTGTGACAAATATGTATACACACTAATTCTATCATGTTAGCTTTCAGAATAAATACCTTATGTCCTTGACATATTCAAGAATCTGGTTGAAATTTGTTTTCCTGCCGATAGTCTCTCTCCATGCAGCTCCCATGCAAAATCGGGTGCTCCCAGCCTCCTTTGCCTGATAGGCAATAAGTCAGAAGAAGGAACACGATATGTAAGCATGTATCTGTGATAGCAGTACAACCAACATTTTTTATGAACCATAAACTGAAGTCCACAATCAGCAAGAAAGGACTCATATCATCACTAGCAAGAATTAAAAAATCATCAACTAAGTGAACTTGTTCACCTCCCAGTAATTTGTTACACAAACAGTACCTTTTTGCTGCTTCTAGGACAGCGTCTTTCTTCATTAATTTCTCAGCCTTCAATCCAGTACTGTATCTTGAAGACTGAGGGCAGTATGAACAATCTTCACTGCACCCACCAGTCTTTATTGAAAGAAGTGTGCACTGCTGCACTTCTCTAAATTTATGAACATTCCTATGGACCTGAGCCTACAAAAGATGACAGTATTATCTGGTTAAATGCGAAGGCAAGGTATCTAAGATTTATTTGACGAGAAGAAAGGTAAAGTTCTTCCTTAGGATGAGATGATACTATGGAAAAGGTGGCGAATGTGGTGAACAGAACAATGACGAGTGGAATGATTTCACCCTGTATCTTTTTCTACACATAACCAACACAGAGGCACCACGCTTAACATTTCATGTGGTGCAAACAATGCTACAAGCCGTGACGCACCAATCTCATCATAACCGTTACAGTTTAACATGGAATGATTAGTGTTGTGATTACCTAACATATTGAATTGAGCATTATTCATGGTAAGTCTGTCATTGACCTCCATCTAAAGCCTCCTAAAGGTGATACTGTTGATAATTTTTAGTCCTACTCCTAAGCATCCAAATACATTGTATGCAAAATCCTTGATGCAACTTTCCAGATTATAAGCCCTAAATGTCCTCAAGAAAGTACTTCCTTATCAAGTAAATAAATAGATTATCCTTATGAAAAAATTATCAACATGAAAGCTTGACATCTAAGATCCATATGAACAAGCTATAATTTTTGTGAAGACATTAAGCATTATTCTATTTCAAATCTTCTCTGAAAATTAAGCTGTAGAGATTCTGAATTGTAGAATATGAGAAAGTTGCCACCTACAAATGTCAACACTAAACGATCAACAAGGCTCCAATATTAAAAACTTATCAAATGGTACTAGGTATGATGCTTTATGTCAATGGCCGTTTTAATTGTTTAGCGATCATGACTGAGATAATCTCCTGCGCTAATACACAACATCAAGTCTGAAACCCTACCCACGTTGACACCATTGTCAATTATTGGGATCTCCACTACCAAAAGGCTCTAAAGTGACAAAGTTGATGCTAATTTCCATCATGTGAATCCAATGAAAAATCTGGTGGCAGATTGATATTATATTACTAGTACTAATTCCATGTGGTGCTAGCTGGATTGGATGCAGGTGTTAAACACATGGGCCAGCGGATGCTAGCATAGTCTCCAGATTATTTGATAAGAATAAGGAGAACCAATGCGCAAAATCTTCTATAATCCCAACAATAGAGTCACTACTTCTCACAGACAGCCCCCAAAGAGCAAAACCATCGCTACCAATCGGCGCCTCCCCAAACTCTTCCATGCAAATAAGCCCTGAAATGAGCCAGACTGTGACTCGCTCACAAGTCACAACACGAACTTCTATTAGAAGGCAGCCCAACTGGAGCAATCTGAAACTAGCAGCTCGAAACGCAGCCGGAACAGGGGACGAAAGACTGGAGCTTTTGTTGTTGGGTGGGAGGGGCGCGTACGTACCCCGTGGAAGAGGAGGTCGAGTAGCGGGGAGTCGTAGATGGCCTGGATCTCGGGCCGGGTCCAGTCGTTCCTGGGCCCGTCCCGCACCGCCCGCTCCGCCTCCGCTGCGGCCGCCGAGGAGAAGGGCGCGGCGGTGACGGAGGAGGCGAGCGCGGGCTGCAGGCGGGAGCGGAGGCCACGCGCGAGCAGCATCATGGCCGGCGCGCGAGCTGGCCGGAACGAAACCGAGAGGCACCGCAGCTACACTAGGCGATACTGCCGAGGGAGAGAGGCGAGCGTGCGATTTTGCCCTCTGTAACTGCCACTACAGCCTACAGTACAGCATATGGTTCCCGTCTTCCTGCGAGCATAGCGTATTTCCGCTACAGTAAAGCTACTCTGTCGACGTAGGAGTTTCAACTGCTAATCTTAGAAGAGAGACGTCACTAATCAGTTGAACTAGAGTCTTAAGCAACTGGATTAGATTCTAAACTAAGAGTATAAGCGACATCATCCTGCCAGTAACAGAGGAGTGTAGGTGAGCTACTCCGTAGCTAACTGATGAATTTTTCCGTTAGGTGAGCTACTCCGTATCTAACTGATGGGTTTGCTAAGCTCTATGGGCTCAGAATGATACACGTCATGTTCCTCTTGTAAGTCGAGCTAGCACGTGCTAACAGGTAAATTAGTCTGGCGTGGCTGTGCTTTCCTTTTTTTTAGGCAAACAAACTACTCCCTCCGATGCATCCGTATCTAGATAATGTTGAGTCCATTAATATGGATCGGAGGGAGTACTATTTTTTATTAATTAGTAAGTAAAAAAAAAAGTCATTTTTGAATTACTCAAACAAAGTACACAAATAGGAAGAACAACGTTCCCTGTTAAAATTAGAAGTTACATGAAGATAACTCGAAGTTGTCGTCCGTAGCTTCACTTTTGCATCTCGATTTTTCTCCATTGGTTCCAGTAGAAAAACTGCAGAAGACTGGGCATTCACGTGGGTGCTCCAAGGCTCCAATGTTTTGAACAGCCACATAGGTCATCCAACCAAAGAGGTGAGAAGCTCCAAGAATTAACCATGGAATTGTAATCTAAAAATAGTACTCACTCTGTCCCATGATATAAGATGTTATTACAGCCTATCCTGTAATTAATAACGGAGGGAGTAGAACACAAACTCAAAGAACTAAGGCATTTTATATTAGGAAAAGTATAGTAGTCACCCGGGGGATCCGAGCTTCCCATCCTCCGGGTCCCCCACCAACCACGTGTCCCTATTTCTGTCCACAATCCCGCTTTTGCTACGGTAGCAAAAAAATATCCCGATTTTTGCTACATGTAGCAAAAACTTTTCGGTCCAAAAAATAGTCCCCCAGAGCCCGTTTTGCTACGGTAGCAAAAAAAAGTCTCATTTTTTGCCACATATAGCAATATAACTTTATTTTTGCTATTATTGTTATCTGGTTTTGCTACAATAGATCAAAAAAATTGCTACTATATCTCCGGCGAGGTCTCCGGCGAGAGTCTCCGGCGATGTCTCCGGCGAAGTTGATTTTGCTACAATCGAACTTTTTTGTTGCTACAATAGCATAAACTTTTTGCTACCACGTGTCCGGCGAGGTATCCGGTGAGGTCTCCGGCGAGGCCAGAATTTTCCTTTCATGTTTTGTGTACGAACCGTTTTTTGCTACAATGCAGCAAAAGCGGGACGATTTGTAGCAAAAACGGGAGTTTTGTAGCAAAAGCGGGATTAGCCTATTTTTGGAGGACACGTGTCGGGCTGGCGACCGGGGGATCGGACGGAAAGATCCCCCGGGGACGCCTAGTCCTTTTCTATATATTAACCACTGGGATCCAAGTATGAGCAACCCAATTACAAGGGAGAAATGAAGCATCAAGTGCTGCCTGAAGAACACAAAACACAGAGCAGACAAAAAAAGGAAAGGATGAAAAGGACAGAAAAACATAAATTGACCGCAATAGTCCTTGAGGACCACAAGACATATGGGCAAGCAATGCCATAGCAACCTACATGGAAATAAATTTGAACGTGTTAATTTATTTATTTCAGATATACGATCTGATCATGGAAACATATAAACGTTGGCAAAAACGTTGCATGACAATCACGTACCTGACAAAAACAATTTGGTATCTCTTTACAAGGACCTCGCATTTGCACATGTTGTCAGACATCTGAAGGCGTCTCTGGAGCTGCCGGTTGCTGATGTGGTTTATTTATAAGAAGAGGGGACAATGCTTTGACTACAATGCTCATGCTGGGTCTAAACTCTGCTTCGTATTGCACACACAGAGCTGCCACTGCCGCGAGCTGCACCAATAGCGAAGAAAACAGTTGACAGGTTGAAATTTCACAAATCTAGTGCAAACAATGCAGATTTTCCCTAACAACTCATAGTAACTTGAGGATTGTAGCAAAGCTGGGAAATGTCCATCCATTCCGAAATGCAAAGCAACAAGTGCAGATTTTCCATAGTACTCCCTCCGTTACTTGATGTAAGGTGTATAGATTTTTGAGAAAAAATCCATAATATAAGGTGTATTTGTTATAAATGGACAATTTGACCCATCAAAAAGTGAGATCTAGTATCAAAAGAGGTATTTAACGGATTGTATTCATTTTTTGCCTATAAAGAACTCATCTCTCGCGATTTTTTCCAGAAAAAAATCCGTCCCCTCTATGCAAAATATCCTTGTCTTAATATTCGTGCAGAAAACTATACACCCTACATTCAGGAACGGAGGGAGTAAGTAGTAACACATAGTAACTTGAAGAATACTTTAGGAAAGCTGGGAAATGTTCACCCGTTTTCTCCAACAAAACCTAAAATCTAGTACTCCCTCCGAACCATAATAAGTGTCGCAGTTCAAAACTGCGACACTATTATGGATCGTAGGTAGTACAAGCAATGCAAGTTTCCCCCAGCAACTCGTAGTAACTTGAAGAATATGGTAGGAAAGCTGAGAAGTGTTCATCCATTTTCCAAAAATGAAACCATCTTTGGATATATTATGATGCTTTATGTACAGCGTTGTTTTTTAGATGTGGGTCGTCAGGTCGTAGCCACCTTGTGTGGCTTTGTACCTGTTGGCTATCTACAGCTTTCATTTTAGTGCAGAATTATACACATGCAGATGCATATTAAGGGGGAAAAAGATGCTTCACATCATCACATGCACAGATGCATTGGGGAGGATGGAGGGAGATATACCTTGGCAACTCCTTTTGGAGGGTACTCTCCATTTAATCTTGGATCAACACATTGTTTCACCTTGTCCTCACCAAGCCTTGGTGTTGCCTGGTATGAAAATGAATAACGAATCAGTCTATATATTAAATCTAGAAAGTATAAAGTACATCCGACTACCTTGTTTGGTAATTACTTCCACGGAACAATGCAAAAACTTTACTGACGTGCAAAAATCACATATAAAGTTATTCAGATATGTGCAGAACTCTTACATACCCCCAGAACAAATATGTTTGTAGAACTACGGAAGCTTGCATGATTGCAACTAATGCAAGAAAGCACAAGTGACTTAAAGTTGATCATAAATATGACCTAGCTTATTGCCTGTGAAAATGAGGTGTTTTTGGAATGGCTGTACGACTCAGCCTTTTTTGAGTCCATTAGAGCCTCTATAAATTGACACCCATCAGGACAGCATCACCAACAGAGAAAGGAAAGCCCCTCCCCTTCAACTTCGAGGGCAGAATGTTGAAAAATAGGTTGAAGAGAAGAAATGTATGCATACATACCCACGTAACAAGACTCTGCTGTCCCCTTGGCATTGTGTGATCTACTGGTTTCCTTCCGGTTAGGAGCTCCAAAAGAACAACCCCAAAGCTATATACATCACTTTTTTGTGTCAGCTGACCAGTCATGGCATACCTGCATTGCATAAGAAATCTCTTTTATGCTAGAATCAGGTGAGAATGCTGTATCAGAATTGAGTATCGAAGCACTAATAATTAAAAGAAACTTCAGTTATCTGTTCAACCATAGGTTTTGTTTGCACCCAGCCAGTATTCTAGTTCCAAAACACAAAGGTGAAGTCCACTAGAAAGCTTCCTTAAAGTGATAATTAGGAGAAATCACAACATACTATTATTTAGGAATTAGGACCGCAATCACAAATATAATATACAAAGCTATGAACATGTCACAGATAAATAGGTCGAATAATTACTCGGGAGCATGATATCCAAAGGTTCCAAGGACACGAGTAGAATGTAGACGAGCAGCCATATCTGGGGATTGATTTGAAAGATTGAAATCCGCAATTTTAGCTTTGTAGTCCTCAAATAATAGAACATTGCTAGACCGTATGTCCCGATGGACCACAGAAGGCTGGACTTTCTCATGAAGATACTCAAGCCCTTTTGCAGCATCAACAACAATTTTGATCCTTTGCATCCAGTCAAGTGCTGGGCCAGGCTGTGCACCTGCGACACCCTTTCTTCCTTTGAAAGAGCAAAAATGAAAAAGGATGTGCATGCTGTTATATATGTGTAGCTTCGAAGACAAGATACATGGCAATAACATGCATACAACCTTGAATTAGCTTATGTTAACTCATATATGTCTGCTAGATAAATACCATGCAAAATATCATGTAGAGAACCCATAGTGGCAAATTCATAGGCCAATAGGCGCTGATCTCCTTCCAAACAGTAACCAAGCATGTCCACAAAATGTTCATGTTTTAATCTCGAGATAACCGCAACCTATATCCAGAGAAGGAAAAGTACCTTAAGAATTGGTCAAATGATATTTGTAGATAGCTTATAACATTACATTAGTAAGGACATATAATATTTGCAGATAGCTATATACACGGCAACCATACCTGCGCTATAAATTCATCGTCAGGCTCAGGGTCTGCTGAAGTATCAAGCTTTTTCACAGCGACATGTGTTCCGTTCTCTAGAACAGCATAATACACTCTTCCATATGAGCCCTCACCAACCAAAGCTTTTGCTCCGAAATCATCCGTCTTTTCTTTCAGTTCATCAAATGACAATTCAGGTACTTCAATGGAGGGAGGTGCCTTTCCATGATCACCGATTTGAGTAAAACCGTTACCTGAACCCCATAAGTATCGTGTTAGCAGGGGAAGCATAGAATGCACAGAAATAAATAGAGATTATGCAGAATGCGTTGATATTACCTCCTTCCTTGAACAACTACAATGAACTACTGGATAAAATACGATACAACTGAAAAGAAGGTAACTGAACTCTGCAATAGTTCAATCAGCAAGCGTACCATGCAAGCTTCCTTGAAGATCTTGCATAATTAGATGGTCACGTTGTTCACCAAAAAGGAATGTCTAATTTCTAATTATGACCACTCGAAAAAATTCTAATTATTCAAGTTCCTTCACATTAATGAATGAATAATTCTATTAGTTAGACTATAGACCATATGACAGTACATTTTGGTTGTTCCGGTCAACTATCTGCTATGTACAGCTAGCAATGCATGTAGTCAACATTTCAGTAGCTGTTGATATAATATACTAGATAAAAGGGTTTCCATCATAATGGTAGGAGGGAAATGATGTTTCGATTGATCAATAGACCAAAAATACGTGAGACAAGTATGTCTATACTGGAAATGGAAATGACACTCATCTAATACAAGCTCTATGAACCAGCATTGGTGAGTTAAGGCGCAGCCCCTACTATCTTCTTTTCATGCGTGGAAGTCCCTATTCCTAATAATACAAACTGCCATTTGCGTTAGTCCTGTAAAATATGCCAACTTCCATTTATGTTGTGTCAGATACGCATTTTTACATCCAGGAACATGATCTTCCAGCGAACAACAAACGTACCATTTGCCTTTTCAGGACTGTTCAGAAACTCATTCCCATGTTCCTGATATGGTGTGTCAACATGTGCGCAGCAAAACCACCGGCGCATAATGACCTACCGATCGACTTCTCCTTTTGGTCGCTTCTTCTCCCTGCCTCAAGGGCAACCAAATTGACATTAACACAAAAGGTCAGTCTAATACTAGCAGTTCAATTACAGTACATAAGATAGAAAGACGAACTATCTATCTATATAGGGTGGCATAGCTTGTTATCACTGGAAAGGACCAGGTATCATACAATTCCACAATCCCACCCTCTGTTCTTTCCCCCCAATCAAGCAACCTTCAGAAGTCTATTCTGACTTGAAACATGCTCATTGTCTATGCCTAAGGTTCACCCCTATTGCCAAATTACAAAACCACGGACAGCATCAGTACCTTCCACAGCCATGATATTCTCATTAGCATTTGGCGGAGAAATTAATGGGTCCCAAGTAATAGTGACCTGCCGAACTCAAACGACTCACCTCGGCGGCGCGGTGAAGCAAGAAATAGACGGCGGCGGCGCGACGAGGGGGCTCGGAGAGTCTTGGGGAGAGGAGGAGACCCTGAGCCGAGGAGCTATCTGGGACGGCGGCGATGAGGGAAAGAAGGGAAGGGAAGAGGAGTGGCAGGTGGCGCCGATGATGGACAAGCGAGTATTTAGCTCCGACTTCCTTAATAATAAATAAAGCTAAAACAAAAGAAAATGAAACCATTTTCCCCCTCTGTATCCTCATCCTTTCCAGCTCTCGCCGCCATCCCGGATTGATTTTCCGTAACGTGTTTGGCGATGATGATCGTTTAATTTTTTATTTGATCGGCCCCTCAATCATTGCTGTCGAGTTGCGCCGCAGTTGGTGCCGATTCTGCAGTTGGCCAGGTCCTGGTAGTGTACAATCAGCTCCAGAACAAAGTTTCGGTGTTCTTGTTGGGAGGAAGGATCGAATAATGGAATCGCCGTCCGTGGCAGCCCAATCATCCAACTGCTTGTCTTGTCCAGACATGTCAACTGCTGGCTAATTCGGCCGGCCAATGACTCTAGTGTATAGTGGCAAGAAGACAAACAGTTTGATGGAGGCTTGCCTTGTGCTAGACCACGGCTCTCTTCTCCTTTCCTCTCGAAGTCTCCACCGCCGCCCCTTGAGAGTCCACTGTGCTTCCTGGATCCAATCACTCGGCCGCCGGCGCTCTTGCTGGTTGGTTTGGAGATGGATTAGGATGCCGGCCACCTGTACAGAGTAGTAGTTTTAGGTTCTCGTTAGCCTCTATGGCTGTTGTTGGCTTTATGCTATTGTTTGAGAGTAGGACAGGGGATCCCGGCGACCGGATCCGCTGCGCCGCAGCCTTCTTCTTCTTCGCTGCAGCGCGTTGGTGGCAGGCGACGCTGCATGGGAGGCTGAAGGAGCTGCGCATCTCTCCAAATAAGGTCCGCATCGGAAGTATGGAGGTAGGACTCTCTGGCCAGTCCTGGCTCCGCTCCAAGCTTCTTCCCTTTCTGATTGCGCTCCCGTGGGGGGAGCCGATGAAGGTGAGAGGTGTTGGTAACTTCTTCAATAAGGCTGGCTCCCTGCTTCTCTGCTGCATCCTTCTTCAAGCTCTGTCTCCTCTGGCCCGTGGCATGGGGCTGGAGTTTGATGGCGGAGCTGTGGCTCTCTACTGGTGGTGGGAAGACAAGTTTAGTGGAGGTTCTGGATCGGTGGCCTCTGCTCTCCTATACCGCAAAGGATGCGGGAAGGAGGGTCTCCGGCTTCGAGCTGCTTCTCCACGGGAAGATTTTCAGACTGCGCTTTGCGGAGTTCATCAATGGCAGCGATCTTGCGCTGCTGTTATTTCTGGCAGATGGAGCCACTCCGTTCTGTGGTACTTCCTGTGCCACAGGATTTTCAACCTCCAGGCCGGCGTGCCAACGGAGGCCCTCTCACAGTTCCGCGGCGGCGTTCCCCGTCTCTCCGTCTCCAAGTGGTGCGTCCCGGCGATGGTGTTGATGGCTGCTGCATCGAGCTGCTACTCAGTTTCGGTGGACGAGGACCTAATTGTGTTCCTCATTTCTCTGTTGAGGTCCTTTTTGTAAAAGCCAGGGACTTGCTTGTATTTTCCTTTTTCTTTAGAGTCCTTGATGTAATATGTAAACCCACCGTTTAATGCAGTCTGGACCCTTCGGGGTCCTTCCCTTTGTTCAAAAAAAAAGTGTAATAGTTACACGTGTACGAGTTAGACATAGAATGGTTCGTACACCTCTTATACTTATCTCCCTCCTTGTACCATTATGGGTGTGTTTGGTTCAGCTGTGTATTCCAAAAAAAGGTGTTGTTAACTGTGAGCTGTGAAAACCCGCTGTGAGACAAGAACTGTATCAAAACTGAAAGTCGTTTGGCTAAAACAACTGTGAAACTGTGAATTTTATGCGAGTCATAAGTAATACCCCTAGGACTGTGGGAGAGCCGTCGGCCGGAATTTCTAGTCAGAGTTCGCCACGCTTCGCCGGTCCACCGCGCCGGAGCGCCTCCGGTCACCTTGATATCGCCCGATTTGGTCGGGCCTCGCCGAAACCTCGCCGGAGTTAGGAGAAGACACGCCGGACCTTACCGGAGTCACGCCGGACCGCCTTCGGCCACCTTTGATATCACCGGACCCTCGCCGGAGTTGGTCGGACCTCGCCGAAACCTCGCCGGAAATAGGGGAAGACACGTCGGACTTTGCCGGAGTCACGCTGGAACGTCGCGACTCGCTGGACGGAGTTGGCTGAAATCTTGGAGTTTGCTGGAACGTCGTGTCACACCTCGCCGGACCACCCCGCCGGAGAACCTCGCCGGAGCTCTGTCACACCTCGCCGGACCTCCATGATATGAATATACCAATCATGTCACATATCCTACTCGATTCCACAAACAACAATCTCCACCTCTATTTAGCTAGCTAGTTCCTTTCCTCCTCTCAGTTCTTATGGGCATGACAATATATTGCAGATTGTGGTTGAGATTTGAGGGTACCACCCCATGGACCAGCAAGGTGCGTACTCGTAGCTACTCCCTCCGTTTTTTAATATAAGATGTTTTAGGTGTTGCACATGTTATCTAGATACATACTAAAGTGAGTGAACATGCACACTAATATATGTCTACATACATTTATGATATATGTACATGTGTATGTGGACAAATGCTAAAACATCTTATACTAAAGTGAGTGAACATGCACACTAATATATGTCTACATACATTTATGATTTATGTACATGTGTATGTGGACAAATGCTAAAACATCTTATATTAAAAAACAGATGGAATATCAGTTTGCAATAAAAGCGATTGTCTAAGTTCTGGTAAATTTGATACGGTGGAAATCAGATTGGTGCGTACAGGTGTATGCAAGCAAGAAAGATTCATCAAGGGATCGATCTATGCGCTGTAAACTCTCGCCGCACACCCAAGATTCAATAGCATCTGGTTCGTCTCCAATGACCACGAGCACCAGGCAGAGTCGCTTTACTGCTTGGAGGCAGGGCGCGGCCAAAGGCAAGCCGAAGCGAATTCCCAACTAGCGGCGGCGGCGCGAGCCAGTGCGACGCAGTAACCTAAGGAGACAGAAGCATTGCTCTGTACGACAGTGGCTACAGCCAACGTGGCTGGACGGCGGGGAAACGCGGCGATCTGCCGTAGCGTGGCAGATGGAGGTCACCTACGTGAGATGTGCCGATGAGGACGAGGACTTGTGTGAGGAAGAAGACGACCAGCAGAGTCGAGCGGGGTAGGATAGAAAAGAATCGAATCGGTACGCCACTTACCGGTGGCAGGGTGGGTAAATTTCCACCTAAATTCTGAATGCACCGCAGTATAAGCAGGGACATACATGCTGTGGAAATTACACTACCAGAATCTGTTGGATTCCTAAAATCTGCTACGGTTTTCAACCCCTTTGGTTGGCTTTCCACTTTTTAAAAGTAGAAGTAGGTTTTAGAAGTAGAACCAAATGGACCCTATATAATTCACACGAAGGGCTGTCAAAAAAAATATAATTCACACGAAGGGTATGGCAATACAATAACAATCATAATTTCTAGAGATCCTATGGGGCTTCCTGTGGGCTGGGATGTCGGATGCGAATGATGGTCACTGTCATGTAAACTGGGTCAGGGTGTGTCACCCGTTGTGGTTGGGAGGATTAGGTATCCCGGATTTAGCCCACACGTTGGTTAGCCTAAGAGTGTGCCGGTTGTGGAGGTTGCGCACTGACCACCATCGGCCATGACAGGGGCTAGACATGCAATTCTCAGAGGATGAGCGTCAGATTTTTTATGCCTCCACGGAGATGTCCTTGGGACGGCTCCACGACCTTTTCTGGGTCAACAAATGGATGTAGGGTAAATCAATGAAGGACGTAGCACCGAATCTGTTCGCGCTGATTTCAAAGAAACCCTGGAACAACAGCCGGTTCGAGAGGCGCTGGTTGAGCGGCGGTGGCTTGCGGACATTTAAGGCGCTTTGAGTCTGCTTGGTCATGGCAGTATGTCCAAATTTGGACCCTTCTCCAAGGGGTGCATTTATCCGAGAAGCTGCCAAATGGTTTGACGCTGGACATCTGATGCCCAATACTCGCCAAGTCTTGCTACGATGCCTTGTTCCATGTGGCGATTGAATCAAGATCTTGGAGGTTGAATTGGAAGAATTGGGCACCACCTAGGGTGAAGTTCTTCGTGTGACTGGCTTGCTTGGATCGATGCTGGAAGGGGAAAAGGCTAGCACGCCACGGACTAACCACACCAAGCAAGTTGTCCGATGTGCGACCAAGCGGCGAAATCGATGTCCCACGTACCCACTGGGTGTTCTTTCTCGCGGACGATCTGGCATGAGGTACTGTCCTGGATACGATCGACGTCCAGCCCCCAATTGTGGAGGACAATTTCGTGGATTGGTGGTCGTTGGTACTCAACTCCACCCCCTGCTTGCTGCGTAAGGGCACCTTTTCGGTGATCATGCTCATGGCGTGGTGGATTTGGAAGCAACGAGACGCGATCGTCTTGATAACGCACGTCCCTCAGTTAGCGCTTTGGTGGAAACCATCAAGACTGAGTCTCGTTCTTGGGTGAGCGCGGGGGCTCGTGGTCTCGCACATTTTCTCCCTAGTCTAGGTCGTTTGGTCGAGTTGTATGGTGTGGGTGGCCTTCTAAATGCTTGTAAGTAACTCTTCTATCTATCAATGCATCGAAACACAAGGCCTTTGCGTTTTCGCGAAAAAATAAAAATTTCTACACCCTGCACCAATCAAGAATTCGCTTTAGGTCATTCTCGTAGCCGCTGCTCCTTCCAACGTCATTCTCTATTTTTAACATTTTTTCTTCGCTCGTACACTAGTAGTTATACGTGTACGAGTTAGAAATTGATAAGGGTTCCATAATTTCTCCGCTCCTTCTAACAATTTTTTTAACGGTTCTTCCCACCCCCCCCCCCCCCCCAATTACCTTTTTATGTTTTCTTTTCTTTAAAATGTTCATGATGTTTTTAGAAAGGTTCATTGTATTTTTGTAAAATATTCATGATCTAAAAAACATATTTCGTGATATTTAAAAAATATTTCACAGTGGTTAAAAAATTCTTCACGGTGTTAAAAACTGTTCATGGGGGGTTAAAAGGCTTAGAAAAATACTTTTTTAGATTTAAAAAATTAATGGGATAAAACGTGTTCATGGTTTTCCCAGTTTCAAAAGAAAAGATCGATATCAATACACTAAATTTGATAAATAACAGAGGGGAACTTTTAAAAATAAAAAATTTACAGACTTTTTGTTGGGCCGCATTCGGAACGGCCCATGAATGTAGCGCATCAGGGGGGAGGTGTCGGCAAATAGGAGCGACTGATTTAGAGTCTTTGTGCGTTGCAATCTCTTTTATATTTTCTATTCCGTGATCCAGAGAGAGTTTATATTATGCTTTCCGGTTCTAGCCATAAAAAAGAAAAAGTACTCCCTCCGATCCATATTAATGGTCTCAACATTGTCTAGATACGGATGCATCTAGTCTAAACACTTAACTAGATACATCCGTATCTAGATAAAGTTGAGTCTATTAATATGGATCGAAGGTTGTAGATAAATGAGCACGAGACACGGCGTTGTGGTCTCGTGGCGGTGGAACAACTGATGGACTTTTGGTGGGTCAAAACTCAAGAGAGATTCTTGCCTACTGTCAAGTCCCAGTCAATAGTGAAAGCAAGCAAAGATCAGAGGCACTGTCCGTTCATTGGCTTCACTTTCCTTTCATCTGAGCCCACGACCGTGTAATACAATACTGCAAAGTCGCCGTTTGAATTTGGTAGGATGTACGCGATGACAGTTTTTTTTGCGAGTCCGACGACAGTTTGTTTTGAACCGCGACAATCATTCATGTTCGATTTCGGGCTCAAAAGTGTAGCTAGGAAAGAACAATTTTTTTTTGAGGTTTACTACTCCCTCCGTTCACAAAAGGATGTTTCAACCTATCCCAACTTTGCATGTATCTAGGTTGAGACATCCTTTTATGAATGGAGAGAGTAGGAAAGAACATGCACGCTAAGATGCTCCGGATCTATACGTTGTGTTGGAAACAAATTGCATCAGCACGGATGCCCGCGAATAATTCCGACGAGCTGACCGATGGTGGCAATGTGGCGTCCGTTTCATGCAGAGGGCGTAATGTTATATCTGATTATGTCAAAGTGCTAGGCACGACTTTGTCAAGTCATGCTTGTTACAGCTCAATTGAAAGTCGTTGCAACAGTAGGTGGGACAGTTGATGATGGTAAAACCATCTACATTGAGTTTACACACTTTGGTGAAACATTTATGAACGTCGTGCACTTGCTGAGGATGGTGTCTTGAAACTCGTCTTTGTAGATGAAAATAGCAAATTTGAATCTTGGTTGGACTCATGATCATCGACACATGTGCGACTTTTTTCCTTCAGAAAGGCTTTTCCTAAAATGTGTATTTCCTTTGTGTTTTTGTTTTGGTTTTTACCACATCGTTAGTGCTAGTCTAGTAGATGTAGTGTTGGCGAGGGAGGGTGTTTCTCTAATTGTCTTTGATTTTGTGCTTTATTTTTTCCGCATACTTTCTCATGGCGTAACTGCGCTTCAAACTTCTCCGCACGGGGCTAAGAAATGTTAAGGTCTAGTCGGAGTACCTCATGGCTAAGAAATAGGCAATCTTCGGCATCACCCACTTGATTTGAGACAATCGTTTTCTTATTTGTGCATTTAGACACTTATATTTATTGCTCGCTCTTGCGAAGCCACGTAATATTGGCTAGAGTCGACTCTAGCCGCTAGCGAGCAACGGCTTGAGGTTAGGGCTGGAATTAAAATTCGAAATTCGTGAGCTAAACGAGTAGCTCGTGACTCGGCTTGGCTCGGCTCGAACTCGGTGTCTCACGAGCCAAGCCAAGTTTCATTTTTAACTCGTTTGTTGACAAGCTACTCGTGAGTAGCTCGCGAGTAGCTCGATAACTCGCTTAACACATTCTAAGTGTTCAAACATGTGCACATACGAAAAAACAAGTAATTTTCCTATTAATTTAAATACAACAATGATGATCTTTCTACAATGTAGATCGATACTGAAATATAAACCTCTACACCATTATGGGTAAGAAAAATATTAACAGTCCTATTTTTTATTTGAGCGACTTAAACGAGCTACTTGCGAGTTTACCGAGTCGAGCCAAGTTTCATTTATAAACTCGTTTGTTGAATGAGTCGAGTCGAGCTCGACTCGTCAGTTGAGCGAGTTCAAGCGAGTCGAGCGAGCTCGTCGGCTCGGCTCGAATTCCAGGCCTACTTGAGGTGGTGGTGTGCTCTTGTGTTCTTCATGCGTGGTGGAGGAGGAAGGGAAGGAGTCTAGATGGTGAAGGCTTTGGTGTTTCCTCTGATCCTCATCGTCGCGGCGGTGGCAGAAGGAAGGCGGTGACACCAAGATCTCGAGCTTCTTTTGAAGTTCATGAAGTTTCTGCTGACGGTGGAGCTCATCGACGAAGCCGAGTTGCCGAGTTATCTTTGGCTCATCGCTCGGGTGTTGGATGCATCTGAGTTTTTCTTCCTCTGTCATACGAGCCATTCTGGAGGATCTTCCTATCTTGGTGGGGCGCTCATCGCCGGCCAAGTGGTTCTGTCACGGTTGCAAGCGTCGTGCCTTGAGGTCTCTCTACACTCGTGGTGGAGAAGGGCCCGATTCCATTTCTGTTTGAGAATCTCTTTTCAAAGAATGAGTATGATGTTGTCATTTTTTTCTTGAGATCCTCAATGTGGCTGTGCACTCACCGGTTAATCGCCCCTTTCAAAAGAAAGGTCCGCGTATATTTTTGTGTCCCTTCTAAAGAATATTTGTGTGTTTTTAGGTTAAATTGTTCTGTGTTTATTGTGCAGATACTTGGTTTGGTTAAGGGATCTGGTTGTCTGCTTATATACAAAGGAAATCTTTATAAAAAATACAAAAGGAAATTGGAACGTAGCAGTGGCAGCAAAATCTGGCGGTCCGGTCCGAATTCTTTAGTATCATAGTCATCTTGGCGTCTCGCGACCCACCCACCTCTCGTCTCGCGACCGCGTCGCCCCCCGCGCGGGCGACGCTCGCCGCCGCCGCCTCCTTCCAGCGAGCTTCCCCCCTCCTCTTCTCAGCGGCCGTCGTCGGCGTGCGTCCCGGGCTAGTCCCGGGCGGCGGCGGCGGCGGCGGCCCACTGCCTTTTCCCCCTCGGTGGCGTGCTAGTGCGGGGCGGCGCGGAGCTGAGCGGCGCATCCAGGTGGTGGCGGTCCGGGGCGGTGGTGTTCCTCTGCTTTGGGTGGTATGAGCGGCGGCGGCGCCGCCGTTGGTGACGGTTGTGGCAGGAGCGCGGCCAGGGCCTGCAGGCCCAGATCTGGGCCCTTTGGGCCGATCTGGGTCAGGCGGGTCTGATTCGTCCTGCTACCCCGGTTTGACTGTCGAACGAAGCTTGTGACGGGAAGTGGCGGCGACGACGCCGTGCCTGCTGCAGCGTGGCGGGCGGGAGCTTCGCAGACTCGTCTGGGTTCGGCCGGGCCTTTGGAGCGTGAGGGTAGCGGCGGCGGTGACCTACGTGTTGCAGCGTGGCGGCGGAGACTTCACGGGCCTGTCCAGGGCCTGGCCGGGCCTACCCGGCCTGGTGTGTCTCTGCTGCGCGTCCGGTCGGCACCTGATACGTCTCAAACGTATCTATAATTTTTGATGTTCCATGCTTGTTTTATACCAATTGCTACATGTTTTGCATCTACTTTATATCACTTTTATACATTTTTTGGGACTAACCTATTAACAAGATGCCGAAGTGCCAGTTCCTGTTTTCTGCTGTTTTTGTATTCCAGAAAAGCTAGTCTGGAAATATTCTCGGAATTGGACGAAACTACACGGGGGTGCCTATTTTTCCAGAACACGCCTGACGGAGCGAAGGAGCAGCAGAGGAGGGCCACCAGGAGGCCACACGCACCAGGGCGCGGGCCCCCCTTCTGCCGCGCCCTGGGTGGTGTGGGCCCCTCGGGGGTCCGCAGCCGCCGCCCTTTCGCCTACTTATTCCCCCCGACGCGAAAACCCTAAGTACCTGAGCAAATATCCACGAAAAGTTCCAGAGACGCCGCCGTCGTCAACCCTAGCTCGGGAGGGTTCAGAACCTCTTCCCGGCACCCTGCCGGAGAGGGGAATCGTCACCGGAGGCTTCTACATCGCCATGCCTGCCTCCGGAGTGATGCGTGAGTAGTTCATCCTTGGACTACGGGTCCATAGCAGTAGCTAGATGGTTGTCTCTCCACTTTGTGCCATCATGTTTAGATCTTGTGAGCTGCCCTACATGATCAAGATCATATTATTGTAATGCTACATGTTGTGTTTGCTGGGATCCGATGAATATTGAATATTATGTCAAGTTGATTATCAATCTATCTTATATGTTATTTAAGATCTTGCATGCTTTCCGTTACTCGTAGATGCTTTGGCCAAGTAGATGCTTGTAACTCCAAGAGAGAGTATTTATGCTAGATAGTGGGTTCATGTCTCCGTTTAACCTGGGACAGTGACAGAAAGTTCTAAGGTTGTGGATGTGCTGTTGCCACTAGGGATAACCTAACGATGCTATGTCCACGGCATATGTGTTTGTTTACATTACGCACTTTACTTAATGCAATTATCCGTTGCTTGCAACTTAATACCAACGGGGGACTCGGATGACAACCCGGCGGTGGATTATTAGTCATAGATGCTGTTGGATAACGTCTATGTATTATGTCGTAATGCCCAATTAAATATCATAGTAGTCAACATGTCATGTATATGCATTGTCATGCGCTCACTATTCGTCAATTGCCCAGCTGTAATTTGTTCACCCAACATGTTAGTTATCTTTTATGGAGAGACACCACTAGTGAACTGTGGACCCCGGTCCATTCTTTTACACTGATTAAACAACCACAAACTGCAAACTGTTCCTTTTTCATTCTCTGCAATTTAATACTCATTTTCCACACCATACGTTTAATCCTTTGTTTTCAGCAAGCCAGTGAGATTGACAACCTCACTGTTTCGTTGGGGCAAAGTAGTTTGATTGTGTTGTGTGCAGATTCCACGTCAACAGTCCAGACTCCCTGCGACAGCTATTTTTCTGGCGCCGTTGACAACCTTCTGAAGAGTTGCTGCTCCTACTGGTTCGATAACCTTGGTTTCTTTCTGAGGGAAAACTTGCTGCTGACTACATCATACCTTCCTCTTGGGGTCTCCCAACGAACGTGTGTTTCACGTCATCAAGCTATTTTTCTGGCGCCGTTGCCGGGGAGACAGCAGTCTTCTGCAAGGGGAGTTTCACGCTTCCAATCTCTTTACTTTGTTTTTGTCTTGCTTAGTTTATTTTATTTTATCTTGTTTGCTTTCAATTATCAAAAACACAAAAAAATTAGTTACTTGCATTTAGTTTATTTTCAGTTTTGTTTTCTGTTAGTATCATGTCTAGCTCTGCTCCTTTTTCCGTAGTGCCACCTGTGGGAGAAATTATTACTTTTAGGCAGAAGGTGGGGAATCCTTTAGGAATGCCTGGGCGAGAATTTTGGAATTGCACAAGAAGGTGCAACCTAAGATGGACTTGAGAGTTCTTATAAAAATTTCTACCATGGTTTATTTTCTGTTATCAACTTGCTCTAGATACCATGGTAGGGGAAACCTTTTCTGAGATTGATTCAATGAAAGCTCATAATATTTTGAGTGGTTTGGCAATTTTTCCATGGTGGATGAAACTGGGATATTCTCTAAGCTAGATAAAATAGAAAAGTCAATTGATGATTTAACTCTGAGCCATAATCTTAAAGAACAACCTTTAGTTGAGTTAAAAAATGATTGGGAACCATTCATTGAGATTAATATTGGTAATGAAAAGTTCCGTGCCTACTGTGATCTTGGTTCTACAATGTCCATCATGCCAAAAATGGTTTATGATTTATTAAAATATGATAATATGGTTAGTTACCCTGTTTTTCATTTTCATGCGGATGGAACAATCATAAAAAGTATAGGGATTATTAACGATGTTAAGGTTACTATTCAGAATAAGACTGTCCCTGTTAATTTTATGATTCTTGCAAAATCTCCTGGTAATATTGTCCTTGGAAGACCCTTTTTAAAGAACAATGGAGTATTTATTAATGCAAAGTATGGGTTTATGAAATTCAATACCCTATTAATCGAAGGTTCTTCTTTCCAATTAAGAAGGACGATCCCACCGAAAGGTTGGAGATTTCAATGTCTTTGGTAATACTTGATGCATGCTTTGTGCCTAGCTAAAAGGCGTTAAAGAAAAGCGCTTATGGGAGGCAACCCATTTTATTTTTCTGCAATTTTTCTTTTATTGAGTCAAGGAGTTTGTTTACTTCTGTAGCAACTCCTTTGTATCTTTATTTTCTCGCATTGTTGTGCCAAGAGTAGCCTCTAATGATAAGATGATGCTTAATTTTGATTGCTGCGCAGAAACAGATTTTTGCTGTTCACTGTACGAAATTCCTAAAATCACCAGATTGTTAAAAATCTGAAATTTTTGTGCGTAATCTTTATGAATGTCTGAAACTTTCATTAGTTCAGAGTTTCTCGATCTGAGCGTCGTAAGTGCCTCGAAAAAATTCGTCTTTGCGGACTGTTCTGTTTTAGACAGATTATGCCTTTTTATTTTTGCATTCTCTCTTTTACTAGTGTTGAGTGAAATTCTTTTTTGGGTGGAAGAGCTTCACATAACATCAGTGGCTGTAGCTAATGTTTAAAGTAACAAATCATATTGCGTCTTTATAGAACATGTGAATTTTTGATTATGCACTAACCCTCTAATGAGATCTACTTTGAGTTTGGTGTGACGGAAGTTTTCAAGGGTCAAGAGAGAAGGATGATATAATAGGATCAAGAAGAGTGAAGAGCTTAAGCTTGGGGAGGCTCCCATGGATCTCCCCAGCATATTTCAAGAAGACTCAAGCGTCTAAGCTTGGGGATGCCCAAGGCATCCCCTTCTTCATCGTCAAAATTATCAGGTCATCTCTAGTGAAACTATATTTTAATTCTTTCACATCATATGTGCTTTTCTTGGAGCGTCTGTGTGCTTTTATTTTCAGTATTGCATTTTATTTTCAATAAAGCTTGACTGGACCCTAGCATTCTTGATTGGGAGAGAGACACGCTCCGCTTTTTCATGAGAATACTCCTATTCTTCACTTATATTTGTTGAGTATTCATATCTAGCGCTGTTCAGCTTTTAGCTCTTGTTTTCATGTATCTCTTGTCAGAGCTATTAGCTTTCTTTTGTAGAAAGTACTCTCTTGCTTCACTTATATTTGTTTGGAGAGTTGATGAAATAAATTGATTGGTGTTTGGTTGGTTCAGAAAATGTTGCATGTGGTAATTGGTATAAGGAAAAACTTGCTTAATCTTGTAGATCACTAAAATGGATAACTTGATGCTTGTCAATTGTTTTGAGTTAACAAGTAGATCATGATTAAATTGTGCATCACATGAGTTAAGCCTATTAGTGAAGAACTACCGTAAAGCTTGTTGAAAATTTGGTTTGCATCGGTGGTACCTCTAAGGTCTAGATATTTTCTAATAACAGGGTTTGGTTAACAAGGAAGACGGTATGAAGTCTTATAACGTTTGCAATATGTTTGTCATATAAAACTTGGTGTACGGGTTGATATTCTTGTTTGCTTACATAACCTTGCTAGCCTAAACTCTGTACTGAGAGGGAATGCTTCTCGTGCATCCAAATCCTTGAGCCAAAATCCATGCCATTTGTGTCCACCATAACTACCTATATGTGGTATTTCCTTGCCACTCCAAGTAAATTTTTCATGTGCTACCTTTAAATTATTCAAAATGTTATTATTCCCTTTTTGTGTCAATGTTTACTAGCTCATGAGGAATTAGTGTGGTTATTCTTTATTCTATTTGTCGAGTGGACTTTTACACCTGGACTAGTGGCATATACATCCGCTTATCCAATAACTTGCAAAAAGAGCTGGCAACGGGGTGCCCAGTCCCAATTAATTACAACTTTAACCAATTAATTCTCTTCACACTTTTGCCCTGATTCATCAGTAAGCAATGACAAACAGTGAAATACCTGAATGTGTGTAAACCAAAGAGAAAGAGGGATGATCTGCCTTGCTGGTAGAAATAACGTCCTTCATGGGAGCCGCTCTTAAAAGTCCGTTCGACAGGTAGAATACTGTTCTCACCCGCTACCATTCGTTGACAATTAACAAACACCTCTCAAAAATAGATACTCCTCCATGGTATGTGATTGATGGAAGGCACCCGAGGATTCGGTTAGCCATGGCTTGTGTTAGCAAGGTTGGGAGGAGTATCAAATATTTTATGCAATCTCTATATGCTTTCAAAAACCTAAAAGCTCTAGCACATGATTTAATCCCTGCTTCCCTCTGCGAAGGGCCTTTCTTTTACTTTTATGTTGAGTCAGTTTTCCTATTCTTTCTGTCTTCCACAAGCAAACACTAGTGTCAACTTTGTTACAACATGCGTTATATGCAATGTATTGGACTTGTTATACTACTTTGTGTTGACAATATCCATGAGATAAATATGTTGAAAGTTGAAGCAAATGCTGAAACTAAATTCTTCCTTTGTGTTGATTAAATACCTTTTGTTAGAAACTATTGCTTTATGAGTTAACACTTATGCAAAACTGTTTGATGCTTGTCTCGAAAGTACTATTCATGAAAACGTTTAGCTTGTGTGATTCATTGTTTACTCATTATCTATTTGGTAGCAAATTATAGACCATTGACTTGGATCACTTCATTCATTTACATGTGCCTTGCAATATTATATGATCAAGATTATGATAGTAGCATGTCACCTCAAAAATTATTTGTTTTTATCGTTTACCTACTCGAGGACGAGTAGGAACTAAGCTTGGGGATGCTGATACGTCTCAAACGTATCTATAATTTTTGATGTTCCATGCTTGTTTTATACCAATTGCTACATGTTTTGCATCTACTTTATATCACTTTTATACATTTTTTGGGACTAACCTATTAACAAGATGCCGAAGTGCCAGTTCCTGTTTTCTGCTGTTTTTGTATTCCAGAAAAGCTAGTCTGGAAATATTCTCGGAATTGGACGAAACTACACGGGGTGCCTATTTTTCCAGAACACCTGACGGAGCGAAGGAGCAGCAGAGGAGGGCCACCAGGAGGCCACACGCACCAGGGCGCGGGCCCCCCTCTGCCGCGCCCTGGGTGGTGTGGGCCCCTCGGGGGTCCGCAGCCGCCGCCCTTTCGCCTACTTATTCCCCCCGACGCGAAAACCCTAAGTACCTGAGCAAATATCCACGAAAAGTTCCAGAGACGCCGCCGTCGTCAACCCTAGCTCGGGAGGGTTCAGAACCTCTTCCCGGCACCCTGCCGGAGAGGGGAATCGTCACCGGAGGCTTCTACATCGCCATGCCTGCCTCCGGAGTGATGCGTGAGTAGTTCATCCTTGGACTACGGGTCCATAGCAGTAGCTAGATGGTTGTCTCTCCACTTTGTGCCATCATGTTTAGATCTTGTGAGCTGCCCTACATGATCAAGATCATATTATTGTAATGCTACATGTTGTGTTTGCTGGGATCCGATGAATATTGAATATTATGTCAAGTTGATTATCAATCTATCTTATATGTTATTTAAGATCTTGCATGCTTTCCGTTACTCGTAGATGCTTTGGCCAAGTAGATGCTTGTAACTCCAAGAGAGAGTATTTATGCTAGATAGTGGGTTCATGTCTCCGTTTAACCTGGGACAGTGACAGAAAGTTCTAAGGTTGTGGATGTGCTGTTGCCACTAGGGATAACCTAACGATGCTATGTCCACGGCATATGTGTTTGTTTACATTACGCACTTTACTTAATGCAATTATCCGTTGCTTGCAACTTAATACCAAGGGGACTCGGATGACAACCCGGCGGTGGATTATTAGTCATAGATGCTGTTGGATAACGTCTATGTATTATGTCGTAATGCCCAATTAAATATCATAGTAGTCAACATGTCATGTATATGCATTGTCATGCGCTCACTATTCGTCAATTGCCCAGCTGTAATTTGTTCACCCAACATGTTAGTTATCTTTTATGGAGAGACACCACTAGTGAACTGTGGACCCCGGTCCATTCTTTTACACTGATTAAACAACCACAAACTGCAAACTGTTCCTTTTTCATTCTCTGCAATTTAATACTCATTTTCCACACCATACGTTTAATCCTTTGTTTTCAGCAAGCCAGTGAGATTGACAACCTCACTGTTTCGTTGGGGCAAAGTAGTTTGATTGTGTTGTGTGCAGATTCCACGTCAACAGTCCAGACTCCCTGCGACAGCTATTTTTCTGGCGCCGTTGACAACCTTCTGAAGAGTTGCTGCTCCTACTGGTTCGATAACCTTGGTTTCTTTCTGAGGGAAAACTTGCTGCTGACTACATCATACCTTCCTCTTGGGGTCTCCCAACGAACGTGTGTTTCACGTCATCAGCACCCGCCGCTGGCGGTGGAGGATGTCCTCCAGGTGGTTGTGCTGCTGCCGCCCTCTGGCTCCATGGTGGCCTGGTGTGCTCTTGTTTGCCGTGTCCGGTCGGCTACCGTCTATGACGGTGGAGGCTGGTCCCTCCCGCGTGGATGTGGTACTGCCGCTCCTTGTCTACGGCGGATTCTTCACAGTTCGGTCGGCCTCGCAACGAGTACCATGGTGATACGACGATGGTGACTTTAATTCCGTGGTGGCGTATGTTGGTGGGTGGCAAGACGGATGGAGCGCTTCGGATTGTCCAGAGATGTGGTTTTTTGGGGGTCGGGAGAAATCCCTGTCATCTTGACACCGACGCGGTGACGCTTGTGAGTGTCGCTCTTCCTTCTTGAAGGGCGTCGGGGTGTACCTCTTCCCCAGTACCTGTAGCGTGCCGGGGGAAACCCTAAGACCTGTTCGGGCAACAGCAGCGTCATCGTTGTTTCCTTCTTGGAGGTGTTGTTTGGTACGCGGCGTTTCCGAGTGCTAGGATTGTGGTGGGAATTTGTCGGAGAGGACGCAGCGGTTGCGAGTCACTTTCGTTTTCGTTGATGTGCCAATGTTGGCATTGTTTTCCCTTCTTTCTTCGCTTTCTTTTCTTTTGGGCTTATCTGTGCTGTTTGCTCCAGCAGTGATCTCAAAGTTGTATCGGATGGTTGCTATATTATTATAGCGGACGAAAGCCTATTTCTTCAAATCTGACGGTCCTCACGAGCTGGCACGAGTGACAATCCTCGAGACGTCCAAGTCGATCACCAAACACCTCCGACTCCGATCCTCTCTCTTCTGCCATTGTGCCCTCGATATAACCCCTCCAAACCCTGTCTGTAGACACGCCGCCGCACGGTTGTTGTTGAACTCTGTTCTGTTTCCCCTCTTCGCCCTCCCACACCGCGCCACTCGGGCGCCGCACGAGGAGCAGCTGCTGCGACTGATCTTGTTGGAGGAGGGCGGTGAAAGAGAGAGAGGATGGCGCCGCAGCCTGAGGAGGAGAAGGGCGGCGGCTGCTGCGCGAGGTGGCTGCGGCGGGAGGTGCTGCTGGCCCTCGCGTTGGGGCAGCTCGTCTCGCTGCTCATCACCTCCACCGGCTTCTCCTCCTCCGAGCTCGCCCGCCGAGGTGCGTTCATCCGTCGCGTCCTTCCTCCCGCAACATGCCCGGCGGGTCGGCGACAGGCTTACGGCCGACGAGTGTTTGGGATTTCAATTTTTATCCTTTTTCTTTTTCTACGACCGCTAACTATTCTTTAATTAGTACTCTGTCGCTGTTTGTTCTTCCTCCTGGATGTTGGCAGAGGTTGCGATTTTTCCCCTTCTCTTCTACAATTACAGTAATTTGCAGAAAGATTGTTCCTTTTGACTCTTCGAGTGGCGCTGCGGCGGAGTTGGGGAATCTTTCCACTAGATTAATTGGCCGCTTACCTCGTTTTGTTGAGTTCCGTCGCTTTTGCCCCACATGAAAAGGAAGTTTTTGGAGCCTCTCGATTAAATATAGGCCTCAATGCCATTTCCCAGGACTTTACAGTTTACAGCAACATCTGATGCGGCGTGGTTCTCCTATTTTAGTCTATAGGGATTAAACAAATCATCATCCTTGACTCCCCGTGAAAGAGAAAAAACAGTTTTTATTTTGATCTGAGTTCTTCTCTGTCAGTGATGCTGCACTTTTTAGTAACTAATATTCAAGTGTCAAAGTCTCCAGAAAGTAGTAGTATTGACATATGAAGATGAAATCATTGTTAATTAAATTCAAGTGTCAAGGTCTGAATACAGAGATAGTGGTATGTTACGTAGGGGGCAAATTGTGAAACTGATACTGCAATTGTTTTTCAGGTATCAATGCACCAACTTCGCAGTCCCTCTTGAACTACATCCTTCTCGCTCTTGTCTACGGCAGTATACTCCTCTACCGGAGACAGCCGCTCACGGTATGATCCACCATCCTCTGTTCATCATCTCTGCACCTAATCGGCATGTAAGGAATAAGGATGAACTGTCAAGTCATCAGGAAGTTTTTCTCGAACATGATTATCAGAAAATTAGGCATGTTTTTTGTTTAGGAACGTATGAGATTTTGAGATTCCTGCTCCTGTTATACTACCTGTAGCTTTCAGCACATGACTAACCTCAAGCTAGTTTGTTCTTTCTGACTAGTAGGTATAGTACAAGTTGGGTTTGTGTTGTTTTCCTCCTATAAATGATTGATGACTGTAGGCTACAGAGTTGGCATATCTTATCCCTATAGACTGGACCTATCATCGCTGCCTTTCTCTATGCATGTACAACACGATATATGCTTATTCTGATTCTGCTCTTTAAGAGTTTTGCTTACACTGTTTTCCTTGCCACAAAGTTGTCACAATGCTTACAAGTGGCACGATCATGTTAAATTCTGCTCATGCGGACATAATTGGAAGTCTTACTTTGTTTTTTTGCAGACAAAATGGTACTACTACTTGATCCTTGGCATTATTGACGTCGAAGCTAATTATATCGGTATATTGTTAACATGACTGAACACTTTTTAGTCCTACATATGTGCTATTAAATTCCATGTCCATGTGGATTTTACTCATGTTTGTTTATTATGCAGTTGTGAAGTCTTATCAATACACATCTTTGACGAGTGTGATGCTTCTGGATTGCTGGTCGATTCCATGTGTAATTGTTCTCACTTGGATCTTTCTGAAGACAAATATGGACTCAGGAAGTTCATAGGAGTTGGAGTTTGTGTGGCTGGCCTTATATTAGTAGTATTTTCGGACGTCCATGCCTCTGATCGAGCTAGTAAGGATATACTTTTCATCAAAGCTATTAGCGTTCCATATCTACATTTCAGCAAGTTATCTTATAAATTAGGAGTACTAAAACATTACAAAATTGTTGAATTTGTGTGCTCAGAGGTCAAAACTTAACATCTGTTTCTGCAATATCTTGCAGAAGGACCCAAACCTTTGATAGGTGATTTGCTTGTAATTGTTGGCTCGATGCTTTATGCTTGCAGTAATGTTATTGAGGTATCCAATGATCCTGAACACTCTAAACACTTCAGTTTACTTTGTTCTACTTGCATCTGAAAATTATTTGGTCACTTATTTGTTGTTGACACTCAATTTTCCCTAATATTTCAGGAGTATCTGGTAAAAAAGAACAACCGAATTGAGTTGATGGCAATGTTGGGAGTATTTGGAGCAGTTATCAGTGGCATACAGATGTATCCTTGGACCCTTCTAGTTTATATGATAACTTGCTGTTAAAAATTGATCCAATCTTACATTTACCATTTGCATGGTTTCCAGCACATCCATCGGTTTTGATAAACTGAGCACAGACTGCATTATTTGTCTTTTCTGACATTCTATATTATTCTCCTTGACTTTACTACAGAAGTATTCTTGAGCGAAAAGAGCTCCATTCTATTACATGGAATGTTGGTGCGGTAAGTCTCTTTCATCGTTGATAAATTTTCCCCAAACTTCTGTACACACAGAACATTTGGAATGAAAGTTATATACTGTTCACTGTGTAGAAAGTATAGAGGACACTTTATTTGTAAGTCCACTTCTTTTGTCCACTAATTTTCGTGAGATCAACTTCTCTACTGTTTCAGGTGCTCCTTTTCTTGGATTCGCCGTAGCAATGTTCCTGTTCTACTCAACTGTGCCTACTGTGCTGAAGGTGTTTTTTTTACCTTACCTGATGATCCTGGCTATTTTTTAGAATTGTCTGGCAATCTTGGATCTATATATCATATGTCTTGTGTGTTGCAGATTTGCGGGGCAACTATGCTAAATCTCTCCCTCCTGACTTCGGACATGTGGGCTGTTCTCATCCGCATCTTCGCCTACCATGAGAAGGTCTGATCCGCTACATTCTCTCCAATTAACAAAATTTCGATAATAATAATTGTCATCTTAAACTTTTGCGTAAACTTGTGGGTGCATGAAGCTAAATAAACTGTACTCATCGAGTGTTATTTACGCATGCCTAGGTCGACTGGATGTACTTTGTTGCGTTTGGCTGCACGGCGGGGGCCTTCTGATCTACTCCTACAGGTAAATGTAAATTCACTTGTCATTTGATCTGATATGGCATTTGCTTACTGCTGACATTGCTGGTTGCACGCAGGAGCTCCAAGGAGGCCGAGAACACAGCGCAGGTTGTCGGTGCTAGTGACGAGCAATGTAAGGACGGGGATGTGGAGGCTGGGATGCAGAACCCAGTGCGAAGTTGCGTTGCTGGCGCCAATGTCGACCAGATCTCTTACAGGGAGTTGCCATCAACAGGAAGCACCTCAAAAAACTAGGCAATATATATAGGCGCATACGGCAATAGACAGATGTAAGAATTCTCAGTGAGGAAATCTTCATCTGTAAAAGTGAAGGGAATACCGTTTGGTTTGTTAACCGTTTGGTTTGTTATAGTCGTCTTTCTTTTCCTTACAAAGTTTTGATTATTTTGTTTTGAGGTGTTATGCTCTGCTCAGACAATATCTAATTAGCAACCACGTGGCCCTGCATAAGAACAGAAAATAATTCATATATTCATTTCCCCTTTTTGGGTAAATATATACATTCAGTTTATGAAGGAGATCAGGTGTATGATTTGGCCCTTAAACTGAACCCTTGTCTAGAAATGGCAACCTTGCCAAGGTCATGATCCCTGCAGGGAATAAAGCATGAAAGATGAGATATGGTTGAGACCTTGAGTGTCCTGTAAATGAAAGATCATCTCCAAACACAGCCGAATGTGGGATACTTTCGATACAAGTACTTCCCAGCACATTCGTCAAAATCATCTTCTTAGAGAACAAGATTTTCTTTCGGCACTGCTGATTTCATGCGTGCAATTTTGGACTTGATAGAAGGAAATCAATGTTAGAGCATCTCCAAGAGTTTACCCATAGTTTGGGTACCCAAAGTGGGGTGTGGGTAAATAAGAGAGAAAATATGGGCTACCAGAAAATTTTCAGCTTTTCCAGCTTACCCATAATCTGGATGACCACGAGCTAGATTGCCAGTTTTGAGCATTTCCTTCTACTCTCCAACATATTGCATATATCATCTGAGATAACTAAAAGTTTCTACACATGATAATTAAAACAATTCATAAAAAATAGGAACATTAGAAATCAATAATAAAAGTGCATCATTCAAGCATTTAACCGGTACCAAAGTGCATCACCAACACAAAATAGTAGTTCATTGGTGCATAGAACAACACCACAAGATGGTTCGCTGCTGTATGAACCTGGCCGGATGGCTTTATTAATTTAAAGCTGGGCTCCGCTCGAGCCTTCCGTCTTCTTTTACACCACAAGATGGCAGTTCATAGGTGAATAGAAAAACACCACAAAATGGAAATTCATCGGTGCATAGAACACCACCATCAAAGCATAGAATTACTCTTAAATGGCAGCACCGTCTCCATTGGCTCGACCACCATTGCCTTCCAGTCTCCCATGAACCCTCTTGACAACAAGATTTGGTCATGGCAAAGTCCAAGTATGCTCGTCCCTTCTAATCTAGACCACTTGGGTACATGACCATGATCCTTTGCGCGTTCTCCATCCTATTGATCAATTCCTCATTCGCCACCTTTCTCTCCTCGATCTTGGTAAGCTTTTTTGTTGGCAGCCACCCTCCTCTCCTCAATTTCTTTGTTCCTCAAGACCTCAACTCCCTCCAATTGGAGGAAAGCTCTTTCCTCGCCGCCATCATGTTGTCCAATGTCTTTGTACATATTGTCTCATCCCTTGGCCCTCATATCCTTAGCTTTCTTCCTCCCATTGGGCCTCTTTCTAGTGAGTGAGGAGAGAGGAGTGGGGCTAATTAATCCTTCATCATCGGTGTCAACCACCAAACCCTCTCCAACTAGAGGTAGAAGGTTTTTCTCTTGTTTGGTATTTCATTGGAGAGGCGGTTCCTCCATTTCTCATTCTGAAGAATAGTCCAACAATGGTGCAAAGTGAAACCCTTGCCGAGCTTGTGACCTTTCTCTTTGATTTTCCCATGAACAAATTTGAAAAGCAATGTTGAGCTACAATAAAGTAAACGGCGTTGGAGAGAAACTTGAGTCCTTTGCCTTTTGGAGTGAAGTTTCTATTGCTCATGGATACGCTCCCAATAGGAGTTTCTTTGTTGTTCATTTCCATTGATGGGATCTATCCCAATCATCCTCCATGCATTGCACAAATCCTCATCTTTCTTCTTGGTGAAATTAGCTCCTCTCACGACCCTTCACAGAGTTGGTTCAACGAAATCCTCACCATCTTCCTAGCCAAGAAAACACTCACCATCATCTTGTGCACATTCTTGTGATGACATTTCTTATGATGCATGATCTTGTACAAAGTGTGATGGAATTTCCGGTGCACCACAAGCGCGTACAAACTATCCACAACAAAACAAAATGTGCAACAAAGCAAACAAAAATTAGAACATAGACCAACTTCAGCCCAATACATAGCCATATAAAAATCAATGTGCATTTGTGCATTTGCATAATTATAATGGACTACATATTCCATGTTCATGATATTTCAATCAGAATATGAAGAGATTTTCTTACCCTTGCGGCATTTCCCCGAACACGAATAGTGTGTCACCGGTGGTGGTGGTAGGCGACGTTGGCTCGGCCCGAATCAGTGCTACAGGTGCGTTCGGAGTGGCAGGAGGTAACCACGTTGCAAGGGGAGGTGTCACCACTGCCAACCATCTCTGCCTTCTTGGCCACGCGCGATGCCACTGCCTACAAGTCCCGTGGCAGCCTCTTCCTACTGGCTTTCAGTGCGGAGGTGGCAGGAGGGCAGGAGACGTTGACTAGCACCTCCGTCCTGTAGACGCGGGAGGCGGTAGTCGGGCGGTGACACCTGGCGACTAAGCCAACCCTAGGCACCACATGCCCTTGGGCTTGGCTCTCCCAGCGGTGGGAATCGGGGAGGGGCAATGGGAGGTCGGGGGAGCCCATTCCGCCGACGGTCGGAGCGACGGCCGCATGCGGTAGCGAGGTTCACTACAAGTAAACTGCTTATCACCGGCGTGTCGATTTTGACTCTACTGGTGGGAAACGCCTGCTATAAGCAATTTTCTTGTATGGTTGGAAATAGGAGAGGCTGGGGCGTTCCGCTAGTAACAATTTGCTCTCTTCTGGCAATTTTGGGTGTTTTGAATCATGGGCATAGGATTGCCAAAATATCGATTCAATAGTAAATTTTGGGTAGTGACCTAATTTCTTGGGGCTCTAAGACCACTTAGGGGTAAGCTGTTTAAACTGTTTTTTGCTCCAATACAAAGAATGGGTGATGGTTTTTGTGTCTTTTTATAGAATGCTAGTCTCAGTTAGTCACTAGTGGTATTTTGGCATGAAAAACCAAAATGGAGTAGTATTTCGTCACTTTGGTTTTTACTAATGGTATTTTGATACTTTGACTTATGATATTTTAGCCATTCTATCTTTCTGGTAAGGTATTGGAGATGCTCTTAGCAGCTTTTTGGGTATTGGGTTTTTTGTTTGACTATAAGGTGTTGCAGATGCTTTTTTTTAGATAAAAGGGTTCCCCCCTATTTCATTAACGAAACCAGATTACAATATCCACCACACACACATAACACACCAGAGAATAGCGGAACTCGTTGAGTACATTACAGGGCTTTCCACAGGTCCAACCAAAATACAGCAAAACATATCTAGCGCTAACAGCTAACACAAAACGAAACAGAAGTTGCAGGGCACAAGTAACATGCGAAGCCAGCATCCAGAAGAGCTATCCCTCTAGCCGCGGCGTCCAGGACTTCCAGCTGCGCCTCGCTCCATACACCTCCTTCGTCACTTTCTCAAGCACCTTAGCGCTGAAGAGAAGCTTGTCCTTTCCTCCCTGTTTCACCTGCAAAGCACTCCATGTTTGAATCCACGAGCAAATTTGAAAAACAACAGAACATGGCTCATCAGGCCCTTATTATGAAAACAAGCTAAATTTCTTGCTTTCCAAATACTCCAAAATACAGCAGCAATACCCACACCAAGTCCCTTTTCTTTTTCCCATAACCCCTAAGCCAATTCGAAATGCATTGATCGGTTGAGCTAAATTGACAATTAGTCCCAAACGCCGAACTGACTACATTCCAAACATACCTGGCCAAGGGGCACAAGAAGAAAAGATGTGAGATAGACTCATTCTTCCCACAAAACAGACAAGTTGGCTCGCATCTCCCACCCCTGCGGAGTAACACGTCCCTGGTTAAAATGCTGTTTTTAAGCATTAACCAGATGAACGCTTTGACCCGCAGTGGAATTTTAACTTTCCAAATGAACTTGTATGGAACCGAATTACTTAGTTGCATAGCTAAATAAAAGGACTTAATAGAGAAGTTTCCGGACTCGGTCAAGGTCCATCTCAACCTATCCTGCCCTTCTCCTAAAGTCACCTCATTTAATAGATCAACGAGCTATGCCCATTGCACCCCAAGAGCACCAACCCGTGCTCTCCTAAATTTCAGAGTGTTAATCCCACCCGTAATCACTTCCCTAATCGTCATGTTCTTCGTCGTCGAGATCCTGAAAAGTCTGGGGAATTTAACCGCTAGACTAACATCAGTGATCCAAACATCCTCCCAAAAACTTGTTTTGTCTCCCCCTTCCAATCTCAATTTTACAACAAGGCCAGAAGAGCTTTTGAAACCTCCATTAGCCCTTGCCAAAAATGAGAATCACCTTGCTTCACCTCCACTTGACAGAGTGTATTTTTTCTAAGGTATTTACTTGTCAAAATTTCCTGCCACATTCCGGTTTCATTGAATAACTTCCACAACCATTTGGCTAAAAGAGCAATGTTCATCAAATCCAAATCCAAAATACCCAAACCACCCTGGTCTCTTGGCGCACACACTGTTTGCCAATATATGGTCTCTTTTAGGGCATGTAGAATGGTTTTATCTCAACAATGCCATGTAGGATAAATGCTGAGTTAGAGATGAGAGAAATGAAAAAAAACAAGTTTGATTTCTCTTAGCTAAGAGATGATCTCTTAACAACCATTGTCTCACCATATATTTAGCAATATTTGGTACTAGAGATACAACTAAAAAATAATCCATTGTACGTTATTTTTTTTGTCATATCTTTTTAAAACAAGATCGTCTTATCGACCATTGTACATGCCCTTACCATCCCCCATTACTTCATGTTGATGTGTTTGATCGTAGAATATCTGATCACTTGCTCAAATACACATTTTCATAGTTTAGGCCCCGTTTGGGAGCTTGTATTTTTGAAGTATTTAAAGAATACTTTGGTTTCCAGAAATATTGAAATATCAAATATTTTGAGGTGTTTGGTTTTAGTTAAAACTGTAGTTTTATACTCGTATACTTTAATATCTAGGAAACTACACTATTTTTGGAGTATATGACCTCTTTTTCCAATACTTATTTCGCTAGGCATACATTATTGTGGTTTTCGGATACTTTGATTTTATAAGTACTTCACTGCCAAACTAAGCCTTAATGACTAACTTAACATCTCTCAATCAAGGTTTGAATCAGACTTCATAGATGCTTCAAAGTTCAAATTCCAAAATTGACTTCCAGGAAACTTCACACTCGCACGTCCACAAACAAGCAGAACCCCGTTCGGCCGTTCCGTTCTAAGAAAAGCACACAACCAGACCAGATCTCGCCGCCGTTCCTTGCCGTCGCCATGGACCCGAGCCGGCCGCTCCTGGGGCGCGGCGCCTTCCTCCCCTCCTCCGCCCACGCCCTCGCCGCCATCGTCCTCATCGCCTTCCTCCTCCTCACCCTACTCCGCCTCCCCCTCTCCATATCCAACTACACCCCTCCTCCCCCACTCGCCGACCAGCGGCACCAGAACCAGGATCAGGAGCAGGACGACAGCTCCTCCTGCGACCTCTCCTCCCCGCTGGACTGCGCCGACCCGCGCCTCTTCCACCTCATGATGCGCAGCGCCATCGACGCCTTCCCCGCCGTCCATTTCGCCCGCTTCGGCCGCCCCGTCCCCGGCGACCCGCCCTCCACCTCCTGCGACATGGCCTGGCGCGCCCGCTCCAACTCCTCCGCCTCCGCGTCCCCCACCGCCACCACCAAGGACTACCGCCGCTTCGCCATCGCGCGGGACCCCCGGACCTGCGTCTACTCCGTCGTCTCCATCGGTGACTACCACTCCGGCCCCAACGCCCGCAAGCCTCGCCCCGGCGCCTCCAACGCCACCGCCGCCCCGCCACCGCCCCCGCTCTCGCGCTCCCAGTTCGCCGCCGCCGCCTACCTCTCCTACCACGGCGGCGGCGACCGCTGCAAGCCCATGCCGCACTACATGCGCAGCCTCCTCTGCGCCCTCGCCGAGACCCGCTACCTCAACCGTACCCTAGTCCTCGACCTCACCCTCTGCCTCGCCGCATCGTACACCGCCGCCGGGATGCCAGAGGAGGGCAAGCGCCTCGCCTTCTACGTCGACGTCGACCACCTCCGGTCGTCCGTGACCGGCATCATTGAGGAAAGGCAGTTCTGGGAGGATTGGGACAGGTGGGGAGCGCAGGGCCAGCTCGGCCTCTGCCTCATTGAGGACACCAGGGTTGCTCCTACCAAGTTCTCCAAGGCTAAGGACACACTCATCGTCAGGAAATTCGGGGACGTCGAGCCAGGGAATTACTGGTATCGTGTGTGTGAGGGTGACGCGGAGCGCGTGCTCTCCCCGCCACACCATGCGATACGCCTGGCTCCAAGTCTGATGAGCATTGTCGATGCTATCATCTCGAGTATGCAACCCGACTTCGATTCGGTCCATGCTGATGTCAATGCTGAGGACTGCAGAAGGAAAATCGAAGAGAGTGTTGATGCAGGGCGGCAGGTGTATCTTGCGGGAGAGGGGATCAACATGGTCTTGGTGGAGGCGCTTAAGGCAAATTACAACAGCTTGCATTACCTGGATGAGTTTCAGGGGCTCTGGAGGAAAGACAGCAAGTGGTTCTTGGAGATGAAGAGGCTCAATGGTGGAGTTCCCGTGGAGTTTGATGGGTACATGCGTGAGCTGGTCGACAGGGAGGTCTTCCTTAAGGGGAAGAAGATGGTTCAGGTGCTTCGCTGATTTCTGGTATTGGGGAACACGGCATGCTCTTCTCAAGTGAGTCTTGTACATATCGTGTCTGAATTTTGTTGTTAGGTTCGCCTATAGATGATTTAGTCAGTGTCAGTTTGAGGGAAAATCTTGGCAACCAGTAATGTATAGCGCTAGCACTAGTTGCTGCTCATTTTCTGTAAGCAAATATTGCACTAATTCACAATATCATATCCTTTTGGCTATTTAGTTCATTTCATGACTTTGTGTTTCTCCAGTTCATTTCAATATATGGTAATTATGAGCGGTCCACAATCTATTGCTTTAGCATCTGCATAAGTTTTATATCTCGTATGGGCATCTACCTCAAAATTGCTGTAAGAAACACATGAAAATAAATCCTTGCTCATTGCACAACAGACTAAGATTTGAGAATACAGCCAGAATTTGCACCACAACATGATAGAACAAGAATTCGGTCCAAGATTGCTCAATATGTTTAGTAACAAGAAAGTACTAACTACTGACGGACACATTTGTACTCTTTTTTTTGTTGCTTTATTTTACATAAATAAAAAAATTATGTACACCAGATCAACATGAATAGATAGAGATTCAGTTTGAATCAGACAAGCCAATACAGAAATCAGATTAAATACATATTGTTTCAATGAAGAACATTTGAAAGGATAAAACACAGAGCACCTCATTCCTCCACCCAAATTTCCAAAATCCCATGGCGGTATCGATAGGGAGGGCAATTTGCACGAGCATTAAGTACGTAGAAGGAACCTGCAGTTTCTGTTATCCCTGGATCAGTATCTCCTTCAGTTGCTGTTTGATGCTCTGTGGCATCTCAGAGATAGCACCAATATTCATTTTGAGCTGAACGAGGTTCGGTCGGACCTTGCGAAGAAGACGATCCGACACCGGGAGGATGATGTCGTCCCACTTCACATTTCCACGTAGCTCAATGGTCTGGAGACATTGGAGGCTTGGCTCGGTGAAGACACATGAAGGAATCTCGTCTCCTTCAAGGCTCAGGTGGCCAAGGAGATGCATGTTCTGGAGAGCAGCCTCGAACGCAGGGCCTCCGTGTTTCGCGCTTTGGAAACCGTGCATCTCTAGTGACCGTAGGCCTCTTGTCATATTGTTGTCCAACAGACTCCACTCTCCCGACCCCGAGGTGGCGGGCTTTATGCCGTGGAGCATCTGTAGCTCACCACCAGCCTTATCATCATATTCCTCTTCTTTCACGCTTGCTGAGATTGGCATTGCAGGAAGGGAAAGGCTATTTGCGAGCACATGTCGCAGCGTCTTGATCTTCCAGAAGCTCTGGTCAATCTCCTCGACCTGTGTGTTGCTTATGTCGAGCGTCTGCAAGTTGATTAGTCTGGCGATGCCGGACGGGAGGTAGTGCAGGCCCGGGCAGTCGACACACAGGTACCGCAAGTGGATCATGTCACCAAGCTCATCCGGCAGCTCCTCAAGCCTCAGTCCCTTCACGGAGACTACGCGGAGGAACTTGGACCAGCGCAGAAACTTTAGATCATCGTGCACACGCTTCTTCAACCGGTGCTGAGCTCCAGTTTCTTCGTGACGCTTCTCATCTATTCGGCATATGAAGGAACGCAACTTAGGGAACTTTTGGTGGCTGGTGTACATCGTGCTCTTCTCACTCTGAACAGAGAGGCGGCGCACCGATGGTGATGGCACTAGGACGTCATGTACGTCGACGTCGTGGACGATCTCCATGAAGCTAGCCTCGGTAATCTCCGACCGCAGGAACCCTAGGAGGCTTCTGTGAACTCTAACAACCCCGATGCTGCTGCATGGTTTCATCTCCTCCAGCTCGACAAGGCATCTCAAGACCAGTTCTTTCAGGTAGTCATGGCCCACCTCCTCCAAAGTCTTGCCATTTCGCAGGCTCTTCTTGATGATGAAGCCCTCAGCTATCCACATCCGAACTATCTTGTCAGCGTCTTGGCATGTGTTGTCGACAGCGAGGTAGAGCAAGCACGACTTGAGGTCGTCAGGGAGGTCCTCGAAGCTCGTCCAGAAGATGGTCTCCATCCCCCTTCTTGTGCCGCACAGCTGCTGCTGCTGGTGGTACTGGTAGTTTGGAGGATTCATCACTGCATTCCACTGGACTGGGTTCTCCTTGAACCGGAGAAGCCCGGCCAGGAGCACGATGGCCATGGGACATCCTCCCGTTACATTATGCATAGATCTCTGGAGATTGTTATCTCGATGCACCTCCTCCTCATCCTCCTGATTTCTTCTCATTGACCTGTAACCTCCTCGACCAACCTCCTCCTCCCGATTTCTTCGCATTTCATAGGCCGACAACCACGACTCATATTGTGGTTTCCTCAACACTTTCCAATAGAATAGCTGCACACTTCTTCCTTGATCCAAACGAGTCATAAGGTGTACTCCGTTGAAGCCCTCTCTATTCATGGTATTAGCATGACAAGCGACCTCTTCACTTGCGGTGTCCAAGATGAGCATCACACGGCTGCCATTGCCATCATCGTCTGGCAGGCTCGCCCTCAAGCAGTTGAGGGTGCTTTTCGAGGATATCCCGCCCAGAATCAACAGGTACCTCTTTCTACTAAGTAAACCACGAATCTTGTCACTGATATTGTCAATGCCTTCTTTTTCAACCTCCAGCTCATGACACTGATCTACAGACTGTCCCAATGCCATTTGGTACACATTTGTAAGGAGATCTTCTATGCTGGAGCCGGGCTGCATGTCATACCTGATTAAAACATCCATCTTCGTACATATCTGGTTGCAGACAAGTTTTACTAGTGTGTTCTTTCCTGCACCACTCTCCCCAACTATGGAGATGAACCTTTGGTGCATACTATCCTCATGTTCATTGACCAGCATGCGTTTAAGAATCTCCAGGTCTTTGTCAAAGCCCACAGCGTTCTCCAGGTCATCCCGCCTGCTCATCAAGTATACAGATACAATTAATGTCCATACATGTTTTCCTTAATTTAGATATTTTTTTCATGCTTACAAACTCACAATAGTTATTAAAACATGTACAGGAATCCCTGATAGTGTAATAACAAATATGTGAGAACCCAATTCGAGCCCAGACTCCAGAGAGAGATTGAACCCAGATGTTCATACATGTTTCCTTAATTTAGATATTTTTTCATGTTCGTTTTAACCAAGGACATTTATCTACTCAAAAAGGAATTGGAGGGGCAACCCAAAATGTTGCTCCTGCAAGCTTGACGAGGCCATTAATTTGCTCATATTGGATGGCAAATTGTCTAGGGGCATCTTCTAACTCATATATCCTCGAAGGGTTGCTAACATGTCTGTATTGATCGAGGGGATTAAACAAAAAATTGAGTACTCTTATCCTGGTTGGGGCTTGGCTCTATGTCAGTCACTATGCATTTCTGGAATTGTTGTCCTACTTTCACGAGCGAAAACTTAATTCTTCTGTCCAGGCTACTTGTTCTAGAATTGGTCTACCCATCAGCGACTGGAGAACTGCGAGACTGATGTGTAGGCATGATGGCTGCAGGGACCTTTTTACTCAGCAAAGCCGCGAAACCATCCACGAAACAGTTCTAAATGAGCACCTGTACCAATTCTCGTAATTCGAGCTCTGATTGACTAATTTTTTAGCTGGGGAGTTATTTGTCTGATAGTCTAGGCTTAGCATGAAAATTTACTTCCTGTCGCTACTTTTAGGCAGAAGGTGGTTTTGTACCCCATGGAATTTCGGAGAACTTTGGGTGAAGCCCGGAAAGTTCTGTTTTCATTTGTCATTTTTTCAGAGTATAAAATTAGACGGTTAACACAGGGGTAACGTACCATGCTGCAATGGCCGTGGTGGAAGATGTCCGTGCCACCGATGGTGTATGCTCTGGCCTGCTGTACCTTTGGCTCTCGGAGATTTGGTCAAGTATGCTTTTGATTCTTGCGATTTGACCGGACAAAACCCGTCGAACAATGATCCGGGTAAAGAAGCCAATAAAGTATCTCACAGGCGTTCTCCAGCTTTGGTATTCCTGACATCTTAGGGATGCCTGTTATCAACCAGGAAAAAAACAGTGTATCAGTAAGAAACAAGGCCAAACAAGTTGAAAATAAATATACCCCAAAAGGTAGAGCCAATCACTGAATCTTCGGTATCTTCATGGGATCTGGATCGAGTGAATCAACAAGTACTCCCCCCGTCCAAAATACCCATAGGACAAGTATTTGACAAACAGTTATTATGTTCGTATTTGTACATAATGTATGTGACATAAAGTCGATGTCATTAGATTCATCTTTAAAAAAAATCTATTTGTGGTTATGATTTTGTACCACAAAATTTTCATACTAGCTAATAGTAGTAGTGTAATTGTTGGTCAAAAGCTTGGCCTAACAAAACGTATTTACTGGGTATTTTGAAATAGAGAAACCATATACAGTACACATCAACATAGCTTTAAACTCGGTTCTTTTTTTGAGAGTACTCTTTAACTCGTTCTACTATAGAAAAGTTAGCATTAAAGTATCTCGATCGTTTCTCCTGCGCACCAACAATTATATCCAACGTATCGCGGAGAAGATCTTTCATGGACGCACAAGTTTTGATGCGCGTAAGTCAAAGTGGCCCAAAGTAATCGGGGTGGTAGGGGAGGGCACCTACCCGGCGTTGGAAGATGAGGTCGTCGAGCGCGTCCTCGGCGTCGAAGGTGATGTCGCGCGTCCGGCGCAGGCAGGCGCGGCTCACCCCGCCGCCGTCGGCGCCGGTCCGGCGTTTCCGGTCGGCGTCACGGAGGAACGCCTGCAGCCACTCGAGCCGGTCGCGCAGCAGCGTCAGCTCGTCGACGTCGCCGGCCTGGAGCGGCACATCTGCATCGCGGGCCGCCAGCTTGGAGATCGCCGCCGTGAACGCGCTCTCCGCCATGGATTTAAACGCTAACCTGAAACTCCTTAGCCACACCCCTGGTTAATACGTACTCGTATGTGCTACGAGCATAAACTGCTAGTACATGTGATGAGCTTGGCTAGGTAATGTTTGTTGGGCACGTTGACCTAGCCCATAATCGGTGGATCAATCACTAGCCAGATGCACATGCAAGTTCGTCTAGTTGAGTGTAAAAGTATAAGTTTGTTTGTATAAGAAACAAAAAAAAGTGCCACCGACTACAAGAAGCATATTTCAACTAGCTAGATAGAGCTGTTGAGCATGACCCATGTGGATGTGGCGGACACCGTAAGTCGAGGCGCACGATAGCAACTTACGACCCATTGACGGCCTCTTTGATTTAAAGGAAAGGAAAGTCAAAGGATTAGGGAAGGGATAGGAATAGGAAAGGGTGGCGGGTGCTAAACTTTCCTTGTTCCTTGTGCACAGGATTTGACGAATGAGCTCCGAGTGGATTTTTCTGTTCCTGTATGTTTTGCCTGGAAAGTGAGATGCAAAGGAAAATTTCCTCTACTTTTCCCTTCCGTCATTCCTACAATCAAACAAGTGAACAGTACAAACTCTGGAAAAAATCCTAACCCTTTAAGTTTCCTGTACGGTTCCTCCAAATCAAAGGAGCCCTGAGTTTGCGCATGTTCGTTTCTACCCGCGCGGCTAAAAACTAAGGCCAACGAAGCGACGCAAACAGATCGCTGTCCGTTTTTCTGTCAGCGGCAATCCATTCTCTACCCAAATTTAGGCCAGGTTTGCGTCGGCCCCAGACATGCACGAACAACTCCTATGTCTACCCCAGCCTGTGTCACCGACTACAACGACCACCTACCTCATTTAATGTGGGCGGTGGAGCTCTTTAAATGGACGCTTGCAAGGCAAATCCTAGAGCACAAACCATAGCTCTGACCTCCCTCTTCCAGCCACGACGGCCACCATCTCCCTTCGTAGATCGCCGGGCCGGAATGATCTGCCACCACCGCCGCAGCATCTCGTCGACCAGGTTGAGCGAGCGAGTCGGAGCACGGTCGGGCGCAATCGCGGTAGCTTCTCTCGCCGAATGGTGACAAGTCCAGCGTGGGTCGGTGTCATTCCGAAGCCGGCTCCACCACAGCTGTCTGATCAGGCGAGGAGGGCGCTAGAGGCTGCCTACAGCGACGCCTAGGACCCCGAGGAGGAAGCATACGTTGTCAGGGTCCCACCGGCAGGACAGAGGACGGCTCCGACCGCTCCGAGCCGTGCCATCCTCGCACTCGGGGGCCGGTTCTTAATTTCTTAGCATGTTTAATTTAATTGTCTTTAGTTAAGGGTAAAATTAGGATTTTATGCCGGGGAGATAGATCGCCGGTGTTCACATCAGGCCGACGGTTCGGCTACTCCAAAACCGCGTGCGGCCCTCTATGAATTTGCATCGCAGCGGTCCGCTACTCATGAGTACACACAGCGATGGCGAACTGAGAAGAGGATGCTCTGGCCGTGCAGGAGGCGGCGCTAGCCATGCCAGAGGAGGCGCTAGCCGTGCCCGATGAACCAGCCTGGCGTGGATCCCGTGGGAGCCTTGGTCTCCATGGGAGTCGCGGTTGGCTGGTGCGGATCCAAAATGGTTTGCACCATCGTGGGCTCCGGCAGCGGAGACATCTCTGGCCGAGGTGGCGGTGAATGTGCCGGAATCTCCGTCCATGAGCGGGCTACTCCATCGCCACCCTCAGAGGACGATGATGACGCGGCGTCGGGTCAGTGGCCTGGTAAGGACGGACATATGCCGGACGCATGTCAGTTTCGCGACTCAAATGGTCAAAACGCGGACAAATTTCGTGTCTGTTTGGGTCGCGCCCGTTGGAGTTGCCCTTAGAGCATCTCTAGCCGTGAAAAAAACTGTACCATAATTATTTTTTACTGTGCACCCTAAAATAGTTTTGGTACAAAAATGTGCCCTCACAGAGTAGACAGAAAAGGACCCTCAAAATCGTGTGGGACCCTCAAAATCGTGTTTTCCTATCGTTTTTTTTTTTTGTATCGTCTTCCCCACGACAACCGAATCCGCCATGAGCCCTCCCGCGAGCTCTTCCCAGCGCACGTCGGTATGCTGTTTATAGGGGTACGACCAGCAGGTTAACAAAAATCCAATGGCGTCCTCGTTTTTTGTTTGATTGCCCAGCATGAGCTGGTTACGTGTTAAGAACTTAAGATCATGTTTTCAACGGGACAACTAGTGGAAGCCCTGTTATTCATGTTCCTAACATTTTGACGGTTAGGACCTTCCAACGGTGTCTAAATTTTGGTTGTTACTTACTCCCTTCGTTTCAAAATATAAGATGTTTTAAGTGTTACACATATTGTCTAGAAAGTATTCATGTTACTGCCCTGTGCATTACGCTGAGGTGGATTCTTGGTCTCAAATCGAAGGCTACCATTCCAGTAAATATCATGCGTATCATCTTCAACCTCTGCAGAACACTGGAAATAAATCTGTCGATAAACAATCCTGATTACTTGCTGAAATCACCAGAAACAAAGTGGGGGTGTGGGGGGGGGACCAGAAACAAAGTGGGGGTGTGGGGGGGGGGGGGGGGGGGGGGGTACACAAGTCACCATTGACAGTAACATGCAGCTCTAACCTAAGCCAGTATGCCTGCAGGCTTAGCTAGCACACGTAGCAGATTCTTACACAAAGAATAAAACGACGTTTCGAGTATTTTACTATCCGACCAATGCAATGCCAAGGGATGTAAAATATGATGGAACCAAAAGTCCAGGTCGCCATGGGAGCCAAGTGAAGCGATTTACAGGAACGCGTCCTTCTCGAGCAGCTTGAGGACCTCGTCCTGGTTGTTGAGCTTGGCAACATCGATGGGCGTCTTCCCGTCCATGTTCTGGAGCGTGCTGCAGCAGGGCATTGGAGACAGTCAAATAAGCATCGAGGGACCAGACTCTGCAAAAGGAGAAGAGAGCAGATTTAACTTACACAGCAGCGCCGTGCTTCAGCAGAAGATCCACACACTCTTTCCGACCATATCCCGCGGCATAATGCAGTGGGGTGTTCTTGTTCTTATCCACGGCATCTACCGCAGCACCCGCCTCAAGGAGGATTTGTGCACACTTGAACTGAAATTTATAATACACACCAAGTAAACAAGGAGAAAATTAAGCTATCAATGTAACATAGGCTACAGATAACAGCAGAAGATAGTATGCCATTCATAGATTCTGTGTTCTAACTCTGAATATGGCTATCAAAACTGAAATGGCACTCCTAACGACCACCTAGAGCAAAAATATGAATGGCTGGATCAGGAAACATGCAGTCTGGGTTGGTATTGGACCAGTTACATAGCTAGGTGGGTGGGCATGACCAGCTCCTGGCAAGTTTTTTTCACGGACCAGCTCCAGGCAAGATAATGGTGATGGTTTTCAATATACTCCTCTCCTGTTTCGAATTATAAGATGTTCTAGCTTTTTTCTGAATCATATGTATATAGTCAGGTTTTAGTGTAGTCATTCCAGTCCGTATGTGGTCTACATTAAATATCCAAACATCTTTATAATTCGGTACAGAGGGAGTGGTAGTTTGCTAAGTAATATACTGTATTGTAACCATCAGAGATTGCTAGGCGCATCAATGAACTGGAGCAAAACTATTCTGCTTTTGACCAATAATCATAATCAAGCTTTTTAGCTCTCCATTTTACCAAAATTATATAACATGCTTAAAAGAAAGGTAAACCTTGTACAATCTGTGAAACTAAATAAATAAAGCTAACAAGTATACTTGGTCTCCAAAGAAGCTCATTTTTAACCGCAAAATACTCATTACTCAAAGCCTAGCTGGTTACTAAACAATAACTAAAAAACCTTTTTAGATAAATAACTATAAAAGTTCCACTAGTATCATTTGGCATGGAACCAAGTAAAAGTTAGTATCAATTTGACCTTTGTCACTTAAAACAAGCTTCATTAGTGATTTACCATTGCATTCTAAGAGGGTTGAGCAATGAGCAAATCTTCATACCTCACCGTATCCACATGCAAAATGTATGGCCCTTCTTCCTCGGAGTCTTCTTCATCCTTGTCTGCTCCACCATCTAGAGCCTTCTTCAGACCCTATTGGATGACTTAATTTGTAAGATAGAAGGTCCAATAGCAATGCAATAACAAATTCAATAAAAACAATAGTACCAGCTATATTTGAAAAAACTAAAAGTATGCTTGTAATGAAAACAGCAACCATGAAGACTGTAAATGGAGATGATGTTAGATTCTTAGTTGCATAACCCTGCATACATCTTACGAAAACAGCATCATTTTTGTGATCATGTTAACTGTGAACACTGGGCACACCATCATAGGCTCCACAGGAGAGAGGAGGCCACAGAACTAAATTGTGTGGCAAGAATAGCAGATCAATCTGTGGAAGATGCAACGGAGGGCACGAGATTGCAAGCTGGCATATTTAAGGTTTAAGAAAATACTAGGCAGTGACTAGGCCTTTTGCCGTCATCCAGCAACTAGCTTTTCTAGGCGTGTCTAAGCATTTTGTACTGAAAGCACTGGAGTCTAAGAAAACGCATAGATAGTTGTAGTTTGAAATAGAATAGGAAGGACTAAGACAAATAAGCTAGATGTGCTGACCTAGCCCATTGCACTGCCTATGTATCCCTATCCCTAAAACATATCTCCCTCCTTGCAGTGTCAGGGATCAACTACCGAAGCTCAGACCACTCGCTGCAATAGGACATCAAATCTTTGCCAAGATGGTCAAGATTGAAAGGGAGATTGATTCCTCGCCGGTCGCCTAAACCTCAGACTATGGAAAAGTAGGCCTTTATAACATTGGGCATAGCTGTTGACCATACAAGAACACATACTACACGCCAAGAGCCCTTCTTTCTCCAATTACCAACAAATGGTTGGTTCATTTATTCAAAAGTGTACATCATAAAAGCTATAAGCTACAGGATTCAGTGTTCCAACTAGAATAGCCCAAGCAATTCCTTAAAAACCTGTAGTAATTGTGGTCAAAATGGACACCAAGTAAGTAATTACACAGTAAAACTACCAACTTTCCTATAAATATCTCAACCGGTGGTGGCGGTCCATTCATCGTCAAGCCAAGCCACCTGTTGGTTTGGTACAGACCATTGTGATGAGAGCAAGGATGGATGGCTTGATCTGACACGATAAATAATAGTACACCTTTCTCTTTTAGCATAAACTGTTCAAATTAGTTTGTTGCAGCGCACTTCTGTAGTGATAGTAATTATGGTCAGAATTGACAATTATTGAGTAAAACTATTCAGTAACGTCAACATAACATAGAACCATATGCAAAGCACAAGTCAGGTAAAAAAAAGAATTCGAATGCATAGTTCTATTGTTAGCCCCATTACCTCATCATCACCAACACTGGCAGTGTGATGTACAATGGACTCATCATCTTCATCTCCACCTTCCTCTTCAGTTTCCTCAGTACCAGAAGGTTCAGGAATAGAGATATTGGGAAATGGCATGGTAGTTCCCATTGCCTGGCCAATCTTTTGAAGAGTTTCAGGGTCATTCCAGTACCTAAATGAGCAAATGAAAAGTATATCAAGCAAGTTTTCTAGACATCTATATGGATATCAGCAGTAGATAATATATGCGCTACTTTATCATTGCAGCTGGACCACCATTCTCCAACTCGTCAAGAATGGGCTTCAAGGCTGGGTCTTCCTTAATACGAGACATGCGCTCTTCAAGCTCATCCTTATGTGTTGGACTAGTTAAGTTCTCCAGCATACTGGACATAGCAGGATCCTAAGCCAAATAAGTTGAGTAGAGACAATTAAGGCCTTGGCAGCCAAATAAACAACAAAGAAGGGAAACCAGAGGAGTCTCTTGGGCAAAGTAGGAGGTACCTGCATAAGAGCAGTCCCAAGACGCTCAGCCATTGTCATAAACTGAGGATTTTCCATGACCTTTTGCATTGTTTCAAGGTATTGATGAGGGTCCAATGGAGGCATGCCTTGTTCTCCTGTACTCTGAGCACCTTTCTGTAGCTGCTCAGCCATCTGATTGAATGCAGGGTCCCTTGCAATTTGGTCTGCCATCTCCTTTATGGATGGATCCTGGAAACAATAATTCGTTTAATGGAAGTCGAAAGATACTGCTCATTTAGAAAAGTAGTGCAAGTATGACTGAAGCCGGCATAGGCAGAATCATGTAAAAGATAGTCAGCAAGCTCTAGACTTATGATGATAGGGGGAGGGGCATACATTGAGCAAACTTTGCATAGAAGAAAAATCGAAAGGGCCCGAAAGTCCTGCAGCTGCAGATGGAGGAACCCCTTGACTTTCGTTGGATGACCCTTCTGCTTTTTTACTTTTGCTCGCATCTGCAAGAGAAGTGGGTTCAGAAAAGAAACATACATAGCATAGTAAGTACTTGTGGCAGCAAAGCAAATGAAGTTGGCAGTAAAGAAGTTGCAACAGAAGCACTGTAATACTCTGTGCATAGTTTTGAGATTTGAGAGGACACGACAGTTTACTCCCCTCTTCTCTTTAGAATGGAGAATTTGTATATGTTTTTCTAATCTTTAGCAACTCATCAGATGGCAGAAAAATAAACAACTCCAAGTTATATCAACAAAGGTAGTCACAAACAGGCTCTAACATCTGCATATGAAATCAAGGGTTCTTCACACCAGCATCTTTCTTCCTTACCACACACGAGAATAAGGGTAAAAAACTAACATGGCACTAAGCGCCTTGCGTTTACAGCAAACTAACCATGCTCTACGCGACGCAAGACGCAAGTAAGAGCCTAACAGGAAGATATGGTTGGAGAACCAGTTGAAGCGGAACCTTTCCATCTCATCAAACAGTTGCAGAAATTTATTTCGTTCTCATCGATTACTCGGCATTACTTGCGTGCATGGGCGGGCATAACGAGGCTTCAATTACTGGGGAATCTAGTCTGCTACCAGTGGCACTAATTTAGGCTTCTAAACACTCTCGCACTCAGGATTCGACCGTGCGCGCGTGCTCTGAAGAAGACGAACCGAATCGGACATGGATATGTGGACTAGATCACCATTCCACGGCACAGCAAGCAAACCCGTAACTAACTTCGATGGATTGGAGAGACTGCAGCACCCAAAAATTCCAGGAGTGGAGATTGGGATCGATCGATCGCAGCGGAGGTGAGATCGGAGCAGGTTAGAGCAGGTAATCGAAGCAAGGAAGGGCGTAGCTCACCAGCAAACCCCGATGGATCTCCGCCCGACGCCATCCCAGTAGAGGCGAGGAGGAGGAAGACGGCGATGAGTGGGGGAGAAAAATTCGTCCGAAGCGGCCTGCTTGCGTCGGCGGGAGGTGAAGGTCGCCGGCACGGTTGGGAGGGGGACAGTGCTGGGCGGCGCTGGCGAAGATGGCGTGCCAGACTTGGTTTGACGACTGCCACGCGATGAGGGGACTTGGGAGAAGAGGCATGGTGCGGGCTGGATCGGAGTGGGCTGGGCGGATTCTGCTAGGACATGGTATCTAGAAAAGCCTATCGTTTCTGGTCCTTAAAATAGGCCGGCAATAAAGTACGCTTTGCTCATGGTCACGGGCCGAGGCCATGTAATTTTTTCCTATTATTATACTATCCACAGATTTTTTTAACGAACGTAAAAACTTTGCCTTATCCATTAATTAAGAAGAAGGTGTCCGGTTTATTTGCGGAAGAAACCGGGCGAAAACGATACAACAAACGAGGAGCCCACACAACCATAGAGAGCAGTACCTAAAGCGAGCAACAACCACGAGCAAACAACTACTAACCCAACCTAGCACAACACAAACTAACAACCCGACAACCTTAAATGGGCTCAACAATCAAGAAAAAACGGAAGCTTTACTTGGAACACCAAGCTTCTTTCTTGCCCTTCTTCTGAGAGACTCGTGGAGCTCACAGTGAAGCAGCTCAACGTTCTGAAGAAGCTCCATGCGCAAGAGGGCAAACTGAGACTCCAAAGTAGAGACTGAAAAAGCGTTGGCATTGTAATCCTTGCAACACCTAGCAGGCGATCTAGGCAACACCAACCCACACAATGAAGGACAAGTCTGGACGGACAGAGAGTGGCTTCGCTTGTCAGGAGCACAAGTGACCGGAGAGCAATCGCGAGCTGCGGTGAGTGATCGCGAGCAACAGGAGAGCGAGCACGACAGAACCTCTCCCGATGACCAGGGCGACGACAATGAATGCATCTGAAAGGCTCGTGGCATGCGCTGATTTGGTGGCCACGGTCGAGGTAACAGAAGCACCTTCCTTGAGCCCAATGGTTGAACGCAAGGCATCGCTCACGACCTTCCCTTGACTCGAGGGGAGGGCTTCGGCTGCGGTGGTGGCCCCGACCCACTTACACCCAGTCATCCTTGTCGTTGATAGGTGTCGCACTTGGACTTTGACCCGCAGGAAGCGACGGTGGCAAATAGCAAGCCGCCATGGCAGCAACGCTGAGCGACCCGACCAGAGCGGACCTCGTCGCCACGGACCTATGCGGGCAGCGGGATGAGCCAAACAACCCCCATCAGCCGGGTCAGCCTTTCCCTTTCGGGAAGCCAAGGCGGCTGCGGACACGCCGCGGCAGAGGTGGTCGACAAAAAAGGCATGACCGGCCCAGGCTGGGCCATCTCCACATCAGAGCATTCGGCATTGCCGACAAAGGCAGCAGCATCGGTCTTCATGTCCGCCAGCGGTGCCAGGAGAACCTCCACATCGGGTCGTGCAGCGAACCTCCGAGGGTTGTACGAAGGCGGCAAGGTCTCAATGGAGACAGTGGCAGCACGCTGCAGCTTGGGCAGCGACTCCATCACCGGCGTGGACACAGCAAGGCGCGAGGAGGCTGGCGGTGGCTAGTCCAGAGCTTGGTCGAGTCCAGAGGAGGGGGACAAGCCTGGCGTGACCCGCAACACAGTGTTGACGGTGCACGGCGGTGCCGGAGCGGCCACGGGGGCATGGAAGGTCGCGGGGGCGCGGGGCATCCCGAAGCCCCAGTCCATGGGACCTGTCGCGGAGGTCGTCGAGGTGAGGCTGGCTTCTGTCGGCGGGAGCAAGGCGGTCGTCGACGCATCAGGTCCGGGCTGGGAGCATGTCAGCAGCGGCCCGAGGAGGCGCCGACGAGGGGAGCTGGGGCGGCGAGTGGCGGAGCGGAGAACACGCCGTCGTGACCTTGGCACGAATGGCGGGTGTTGGGGATATACAGTGAGGGGTATCACCAGCATGGATCAATCCGGCTAGTCCAGGGTGGCCCGCAGTGGTGGTGAAGGCTTTGCCTACCGGCGGTCCAGATAGCTGACGACCAAGGAAGGCGGATGCCGGCAAAGAGGAGGCCCAAGACCGAAGCCCGTGAAGCCACCAAGACCAAGACGAAAGGCGGCAGACTTGCCGGCTAGGTTTAGGACTCTGTATGCTTGCCGGATACGTAATCACCTTGTAACCCTAGGTCCGGCCGCCTAAATAAGCCGGACCACGGGAAGCCTTTAGGGCAGACTCTCATACTTTGACACATCCCATAGCTCATTGTAACCTGTAACACGGCGATCTGCCTTATAGTGAGTTATAGCAGCACGTAGGGCTCCGCCACCGCCGTGGAGACTGAAGCTGGGTAAACTGCCGTGTACAATCCCGACCTTGACGACGTCCACCCTCTTGCCCTACATTCACCCTCGGCTAGCAGGACCCCGTCTCCTATCCAAGATGCCGATACGACGACAGTTGGCGCCCACCGTGGGGCCAAAGGCGTCAGGCGTCACGTTCCAGGCGGGAACCCTAGGTGGCATCGGTGACACAATCGCCGTCGGCCGCGCCGTGCGCTACGGCGACAACCACTACATCAGCTGCGACGAGTCCTACATCCCGCAGACGACTACATTGTCGGATGCGGAGTTGTGCCGTTTGGCGGCGTCGATGTATTCATCGGCTACACATCTGAGGCGTATGGTTTGCCGCGAATTTATTCGTCATCCCACCCGCCCTGCAATGAAAAGGCTTACGATCAAGATGGATCAGAGTTTGCCTCCTCTCAGGAGTCCGCAGATTCAGATCTACACTTTGTCGGCACGACGGACTGGGATCCGACTCCCAGCCCGACAGTCAAGATCCCGAATCTATTCTTCCTGCACTCCAGGATGATGCGATGTCGGACGCCGGATCCAGATCTACTGTTCACGTCAACGTAGATTCTGACTCCGAAGAAGATTCTGCAAGCATGTTCGAGCAACGGATCTAGCAGTGTTTCAGTACACCCGAGCCTCCGCCTTCCGAAGCGGCTACGGGTTCATCCGTCAACATGCAGCAGGTTTTCGTGGCAGATGTCACTGGTGCAGCTTCAGCACAGGCGGCGGCAACAGATGCCGCCAACGTGGGAACCCGGCACCGATCCACTATTTCCGGAGCCCCCGGGGGCTCCAAAGAAGAGGGTTCTAGAGAAAGGTGAGCCCAGTGAGATAGGGAACATGGCAGCCCTGGCAGAAGTTCTGCACACGCCGGTGACCGACAAAACCAACCCGGCTGATTTGGAGAAACTTCGAAACACCTTGGTGGAGCAAACTGAGTACCTCAAAAGCAGGCAAGCAGAGGTCCAGGGCCTCCTCGACGAAGCCAAGGAGGAAAACGCCAAGATAACCACCAAGTTAGACCCCAAGCGCAATCTTTTCACCACTACTCCATTGCCCAAGCCGGCAGGACCTGTGGCAGATAAGAAAAGCAAGAAAGGCAGGGATCGGTCGCCTGACAACTTCAAATCCCCTGCCCAAAAGCTTGGTTTCGAGTGGGCTACAGCGCCGCTGCGTAAGGACAAGAACGGGGACGTCATCCTCGCCACCCTGTCCTCAACACTGCAGCCGCCTTAGATATCCTCAACAACGATGACTACGACAAGGACGAGAAGATTTACTACGCATCGATCCTTGCTCACAAAGCTTTAGAGCAGCAGGCCCGTGCTGATTCTCGCGCCGACATGGCGGACGCAAGAGGGGAAGGCTGGAATCCAAATCCAACGCTTGCAAAGCTGCGGCCGGTGGCAACCCCGAAGATCCGTCCGGCTCCAGTAGCCATGGAAAAGGGAAAGACAAGAAGGACCCATGCAAGTCACCACCTCCCAAAAGGCAGCGTGACGAGGCATCCAGGACCGGCAACAGACGCAAGGCCTCACCTCCTCCGCCTAGGCGGGATGAAGGCGGAAGCAGGGGAAGCAAGCAGCCGCCAAGGAGTGGCGGCAATCGTGACAACGCCCCGCCGCCAAGAAGAAGCAGGGACCGCACACCGTCCCCACCACCAGTGCCCAGGCACGAAGGTGGAAGCCGGGGGCACAACAACGAGCCAGCACAGCCGGGCAGCACAGGACGAGCCTAATGCCGACAGATCCGGCAAACAGCTCAGTCCGCAAGATGCGCGACATCGTCTCAATGACATTAAGGCTGGAAAGCAGGATGCTCCGAGTGCGAGCGTGGCAACGCCGCCTTCGCTGAGGCAGTCCTCCACGCAGAGGAATTAGCCATGTTGAAAAAGGAACTTGATACATCGTAGTTGCCGGAGGATGTAAAGACCGCCGAGCCAAAAAACACTTTCAAGGCATCCGAGGACACAAAGAAAGCGGACCTGGTCCCAGGAGACAGCTCCAAGCAAGTCACCATAGGGGCAGGCCTGGATGAAAAATAGGAAAGCGCGCTCGTCAGGTTCCTCCGTGAGAATCAGGACATCTTTGCATGGTCGTCAGCCGACATGCCAGGTGTCCCGAGGGAACTTACCGAGCACTCTCTTAATGTCTATGAAGGAGCCAAGCCAGTAAAGCAAGGAATAAGGCGCTACGGTGAGAAGAAGCGGACAGCAATAGGGAAGGAGATCATCTAGTTGCAAGAAGCCAAGTTCATTAGGGAGGTAGTACACACTGATTGGTTGGCAAATCCTGTAATGGTTCCAAAACCCAATAAGGAAATGAGAATGTGCATTGATTATACCGGTTTGAACAAGTGTTGTCCTAAGGACCACTTTGCGTTACCTCGTATAGATCAGGTCATAGACTCCACAGCCGGCTCCGAGCTGCTGTGCTTTTTGGATGCGTACTCCGGGTACCACCAAATCAAAATGCGAGAATCCGACCAACTCAAAATATCGTTTACTACGCCCTACGGGACCTTCTGCTACATCACGATGCCCTTTGGCCTAAAAAATGCCGGCGCAACGTATCAGCGGTGTATGCAAAGATGCCTTCACGAGCAAATTGGCCGCAATGTTCATGTCTATATTGACGACATTGCCGTCATGTCAAAAAAGAAGGCAGATTTGCTTGACGATCTGAGAGAAACCTTTGATAGCCTCCGGGTATATAGGATGAAGCTCAACCCGAAAAAATGCGTCTTCGAGGTTCCGGTCGGCAAGTTGCTCGGCTTTATCGTTTTCGAACGAGGAATAGAGGTAAATCTGGAAAAAATCAGAGCGATCCGCAACATATCCAGGCCTAAGGACCTGAAGGACGTGCAGCGACTTGCCGGCTCGGCGGCTGCCGTCAGTCGTTTCATTAGCCGTCTTGGAGAGAAGGCACTACCTCTCTACCGGCTTCTGAAGAAATCCGACAACTTTGAATGGACAGACGAAGCAGATGCCACCTTGCAGCAGCTCAAGGAGGCGTTAACGTCTGCTCCAATCTTAGCAGCTCCTCGAAACCAATGCTGCTTTACATCGCGGCAACTAACTTGGTTGTTAGCGTGGTCCTGGTTGTGGAACGCAAGACGGAAAAATCAGACTTGCCGGAACAACGTCCGGTTTACTTCATCAGTGAAGTATTTTCCGCCTCTAAACAGCGTTATCCGCATTACCAGAAGCTGGTCTACGGTGTTTTCTACGCCGCCAGAAAGTTGAGGCACTATTTCCAGGAGCATTCAATCACGGTTGTGAGCAAGGCACCTCTGGGGGATATCATCAATAATACAGATGCGACAGGCCGAGTTGCCAAGTGGGGCATCGAACTTGCCGCCTTCGACATCACGTATAAACCTAGAACGGCCATTAAATCTCAAGCCTTAGCAGACTTTGTAGCAGATTGGACGGAAGGCATGGACGAAGTACCTCTCCCTGAAGACGCATATTGGATCATGCATTTTGACGGATCAAAAATGCTTCAGGGCTCGGGGGCTGGCATTGTGTTAAGAAACCCTCAAGGAGACAAGCTTAGTTATGTGTTGCAAATTCACTTCAAGGCAACTAATAATGTTGCTGAATACGAAGCGCTCCTTCATGGGCTACACATTGTCAAGGAACTAGGCGTCCAGCGTGTCCTCTGCTATGGAGATTTAGACTTGATGGCGCAACAGATACGGGGTACTTGGGACACAAAGAGCGAGACAATGGCGGCATATCGTGCTACCGTTGACGAGTTCGCTAAATGTTTCCTAGGCTACGAGGTCCGCCACATCCCAAGGGCTCAAAATGAGGCGGCAGATACACTTGCCAGATTGGGGTCTGAACGCAAAAAGGTACCAAAGGATGTTTTCCTAGAACACCTGCACAAGCCGTCAATAAAAGGAGCAGACCTCCTTGACCCAGAGTCGGCGGAACCAGTTGAAGATGCTAGCTATGCCGTCTACCTGGTAAAGCCGGATTTGACGACGCCATATTTGGACTTCCTGATCAATCAGGAGTTGCCGGACGATGAAGTTTTGAAAAGGCAAATCGTAAGAAGAGCCAAGACATTCACAATAATTAAAGGCGAATTGTACAAACGTAGCACCACTGGTGTTTACCAACGTTGCATTTCGCCCGAAGAAGGCAGAGAACTGTTGGACGAGATACATGCTGGAGTGTGTGGACATCACGCTTCCTCACGCGCCCTTGTTTCAAAAGCTTTCCGACAGGGTTTTTACTGGTTGACAGCCAAGCAAGATGCAGAGGACATCGTCAAAAGATGCAGGGGCAGCCAACTTTATGCCAGACAATCGCACATGCCGGCTCAGGAGTTTAAAAGAATACCCATCACATGGCCTTTCGCAGTCTGGGGCTTGGACATGGTCGGTCCGTTTTAGACGGCGCCTGGTGGCTACACACATTTACTTGTGGCTGTAGACACGTTCACCAAGTGGGTTGAAGCTAAGCCCATCAAAAAGCTAGACGGTGCCACAGCCGCAAACTTTCTGTGGGGAATAATCTCTCGGTTCGGGGTGCCTCACAGCATTATCACCGATAACGGCACTAATTTGTCGCAAGGCGAAGTCGAGGAGTACTGTTATAAGCATGGTATCCGCCTAGATCTTGCCTCAGTAGCACACCCGCAGTCAAATGGTCAAGTAGAGCGTACAAATGGTTTAGTCCTACAAGGCATCAAACCACGTCTCGAAGTACCATTGCACAGAGCGGCTGGGGCTTGGGTGGATGAGTTGCAGTCTGTCCTTTGGAGTTTACGCACAACTCGAAACAGATCAACCAAGTTCACTCCTTTCTTCTTAGTCTATGGCGCAGAAGCAGTGTTGCCGTCCGACATGATGTACGATTCCCCAGAATTCAAGCATACGTCCAGGAAGACGCAGAAGATGCAAGACAGGATGACCTTGACCTACTTGATGAAGAACGCGACGTTGCTCTCGCACGATCCGCCATCTATCAGCAAAGTTTGAGGCGTTATCACAACAGAAGAGTACGGCAACGTAGTTTTAGAGTTGGTGACCTGGTCCTCCGCCTAATCCAAGACAGGAAAGGCTTGCATAAGTTATCCCCGCCATGGGAAGGACCTTTTGTGGTCAGTAAGGTGTTGCTCAATGGATCTTATTACTTGGTAGACGCGCGAGACGGATACAAGAAGAAACAAGGTCGCAAGCGCAAGAGGAAGGTTGACGACAAGTACGAAGAAACCAAGCGACCCTGGAACATTGAGCAGCTACGTCCTTTTTACACTTAGCAATTTCCAAATTGTAATAAGTACTATATGATTATGAAATAAAAGTCTGTGGTTTGCTCATTCAGTTTTGGGACCATGCCATCTTTTGTCTTTTCTCGCAATCATATATCTGTTGTCATAAAAGTTACCGAACAAATATTTTTGCTCCGCGCTAGGGTTCAAACTTCTTTGACATTTGCCGTCTGCCGGCTAAAAAAGCAAACAACCTTTGCACCGCCTAGTATGCGTATCTGTCTGTTTGTGTGTGGGTCGCCTAGTAGTATGTCGTTGGCACCAACATGCTGGCTTTGGTCTCTGAGTCTAAACTAATTGGTATTGCACCTGGTTGGCTCAGCTAAAGTAACTAAGATGAGGTTCCGCCAACATATGAAACAGCTAAACATGTAAACAAGATACATATTAAGGCGGGCCACTTAAGTAAGCCTACCGCCAAGTGTAGCATAAAAGTTGGCCCAACATAGTTACAAACCAAAAATATAATCAAGTTTTTTCGCGTTAACAGATTAACGCAGTTTCTTGTGCTACCATTGCAGGAGAAGACATCTAAGGAGTTGCCGCCTTGGTGGACGTTGTTGGGAGATCCTGGGGGCTGATTCCGGCATCCTTGGGGCTGGCTCCGCCATCTTGGGGGCTGTGCTCCTCAGCTATGGTTTCGCCTTCTCCGCTGCCGGCAACTTCACGACCCGCCAAGGAAGGATCGGCCACGACAACATGTGGATCCAGGTGTTCGTTGTAGAATTTGCGGATGTCCACCATGTTGGCAACCCGGGTTGCGTAGCCCCGAACAGCCCGCAACACATCTTGCATCACGATGACTTGGTTGTTTTCGTCTTCGGTGGGGAAGTACTCGTTGACTTGATGAATATCAGCCTCCGGGTACCACGCCGCCATCAACGCCAACGCCAACTTGGCTCCGCCTCGTGCTGCTGATCGTAGCGTGCCGTCATGTTCGGTCGCCGCCTTCTCCAGCAGGTCCGGCAAGGCATCAAAGTTGACGGGATCGCCGTGCTCGCCAGGGTAGAACTTCGTGGCAAACGCTTTGCCCTCACAGACAATCTGGTTGACTGTTTCGCCAACCTTCAAGATGCGGACAAGGCGCGGCGTCGTATCCACGACATCGCCTAAGTTAGCCGGCACTGCATAATGCAAACAGTTACACACTGCAGCTTGAGACTTAAGAATTCAAGGTATGAAAACAAGATGAAGGATAAGAGGCTGATGTCTACGTGTGCTTCTATTCTTGTAGACAGTGTTGGGCCTCCAAGAGCAGAGGTTTGTAGAACAGCAGCAAGTTTCCCTTAAGTGAATCACCCAAGGTTTATCGAACTCAGGGAGGTAGAGGTCAAAGATATCCTCTCAAGCAACCCTGCAATTAAGATACAAGAAGTCTCTTGTGTCCCCAACACACCCAATACACTTGTCAGATGTATAGGTGCACTAGTTCGGCGAAGAGATAGTGAAATACAAGATATGGATGATTATAAGTAGTAACTGCAATCTGAAATAAAGATGGCAGCAAGCAAACATGTAGCAGAACTTGTTGTAAACGGTGTTTCAATGCTTAGAAACAAGGCCTAGGGATCATACTTTCACTAGTGGACACTCTCAACAATGATCTCATAACTGAATAATAAAAGCTACTCTTAAACACTCTCTTGTTGGATAACAAACACCATTCATTGTGTAGGGCTACAAAAGCACACCTCAAGCCGGAGTAAACAAGCGCCACAACGTCATAAAGGAATCACACACGGTGCACACACTGTCACCTTTACACCGTGGAGAGTACCGGAGTTCATATTAAAGTAACCTATAGAGTGCATAATAGATAAAGAGTAACATCTACATATTCAACTAGATTAGCACAACTGAACACAAGTAAATACTGCTCGGGATTATTCTCCTTCTTGATGAAGCAAGAGTACTATGCGTAGGGCTGCAAAAGCACACCTCAAAGTCTGAGTAAACAAACACCACAATTCCCAAGAATAAGCCATGATAAATGTCTAAATTATTCATAGAGTCACACAAGTACCCACACTGTCACCTTGATACCGTGTTGTCACAATGACTCCAGAAACTAGACAAAATCACTTGAGTAGCATAAACATTATTAATGTATTCAGCGATACTAGCAATACACGATCACATAAAGATCACACCATGGGAGAGAGAGATGAACCACATAGCTACCGGTAGAGCCCTCAGCCTCGGGGGAGAACTACTCCCTCCTCATCATGGGAGTCAGCAGCGGCGATGAAGATGGCGGTGGAGTCGATGGAGATGACTCCGGGGGCAATTCCCCGTCCCGGCGGCGTGCCGGAACAGAGATTCTGTCCCCCGAAACTTGTCGTCGATGGCGGCGGCGCTGCGGAACTCTTCTGGAAATATGACTTCGTATTTTAGGGTTTTCGCGTCTGAGGCAATATATAGGCGAAGGGGCGATGTCGGTGGGTCCCGAGGGGCCCAACCATAGGCTGGCGCGGCAGGGGGGCCCACCGCGCCGCCATGTGGTTTGGGCCTCCTGGCTCCTCTTCGTCTCTCCTTCGGACTCGTGTACGTGTTGGAAAAATAGGGACGTGGCCTTTTGTTTCGTGCAATTCCGAGAATATTCGCAGAAGTACTTTTCTGAAACCAAAAACAGCAGAAAACAGGGAACTGGCACTGTGGCATCTTGTTAATAGGTTAGTCCCAGAAAATGCATAAAAGTGATATGAAGTGTATATAAAACATGTAGCAATTGGTATAATATAAGCATGGAACATCAGAAATTATGGATACGTTGGAGACGTATCAAGCATCCCCAAGCTTAGTTCTACTCGTCCTCGAGTAGGTAAAACGATAACAACAAATAATTTCTGAGGAGACATGCTTTCACACAATCTTGATCAATATTGCAAGGCTCATGTCATGAATGAAGTGACTCAAAGCAATGGTCTATAGTTTGCTAAAATAGATAAAGAGTAAACAATGAATCATATAAGCAAAAACTTTTCATGAATAGTACTTTCAAGACAAGCATCAAAAAGTTTTGCATAAGAGGTAACTCATAAAGCAATAGATTCAAAGTAAAAGGCATTGAAGCAACACAAAGGATGATTAAGTTTCAGCATTTGCTTTCAACTTGTAACATGTATATCTCATGGATAGTTGTCAACATAAAGCAATATAACAAGTGCAATAAGTAAACATGTAAGAATCAATGCACACAAAGTTGACACAAGTGTTTGCTTCTAAGATAGAAAGGAGTAGGTAAACTGACTCAACATAAAGTAAAAGATAGGCCCTTCGCAGAGGGAAGCAGGGATTAAATCATGTGCTAGAGCTTTTTAAGTTTTCGAAAGCATATAGAGAGCACAAAATAAGTATTTGAGAGGTGTTTGTTGTTGTCAACGAATGGTAGTGGGCACTCTAACCCCCTTGTCAACCAGACTTTCAAGAGCGGCTCCCATGAAGGACGTTATCTCTACCAGCAAGGTAGATCATCCCTCTTCTCTTTTGTTTACACATGTATTTTAGTTTCTTTATAGTTGACACTCCTCCCAACCTTTTGCTTACACAAGCCATGGCTAACCGAATCCTCGGGTGCCTTCCAACATTCACATACCATGGAGGAGTGTCTATTTGCAAATTAAGTTGCTTACTGATAAATCAGGGCAAAACATGTGAAGAGAATTATTAATGAAAGTTGTAATTAATTGGGGCTGGGCACCCCGTTGCCAGCTCTTTTTGCAAATTATTGGATAAGCGGATGTATATGCCACTAGTCCATTGGTGAAAGTCTGTCAGAAGTAAATGACAAGATTGAAAGATAAAACACCACATACTTCCTCATGAGCTATAAAACATTGACACAAATAAGGAGTAATAAAGTTTTGAATAGTTTAAAGGTAGCACATGAAATATTTACTTGGAATGGCAGGAAATACCACATAGTAGGTAGGTATGGTGGACACAAATGGCATGGGTTTTGGCTCAAGTTTGGATGCACGAGAAGCATTCCCTCTCAGTACAGAGTTTAGGCTAGCAAGGTTGTTTGAAGCAAACACAAGTATAAACCGGTACAGCAAGAATCACATAAAAACATATTGCAAGTATTATAAGACTCTACACTGTCTTCCTTGTTGCTCAAACATTTTACCAGAAAATATCTAGACCTTAGAGAGAACAAATATGCATCCCAAGTCTCAACAAGCTCTACGGTAGTTCTCCACTACTAGGCTTTAACTACATGATGCAAGAGCTTAAACATGATCTACTTGAGAGCTCAAAACAATTGCAAAGTATCAAATCGAAACAAGACAATGATCTACAAGAATGCATATGTCTTTTCCAATACCAACTACTACATGTAGCATTTTCTTTCTTCCAAACAAACACCAATCAATTTATTTAAACATAAACTCTCCAAATGATAATATAATGCAGCAAGAGAGTTTATAAACAAGTGCTAACAGCTCGAAGAGATGCATGAAAAACAGGAGCTAAAAGCACTGCAGTAGCTAGTTAAGAATACTCAACAAATATAAGTGAAGAACATGAGTATTCACATGAAAAAGCGGAGCGTGTCTCTCTCCCACACAAGGATTGCTAGGATCCGAATTTATTCAAACAAAAACAAAAATAAAAGCACACAGACGCTCCAAGTAAAGCATAAGATGTGAAAGAATTAAAATATAGTTTCACTAGAGATGACCTGATAAGTTGTTGATGAAGAAGGGGATGCCTTGGGCATCCCCAAGCTTAGACGCTTGAGTCTTCTTGAATATGGTGGGATGAACCACGGGGGCATCCCCAAGCTTAGGCTTTTCACTCTTCTTGATCACATAATATCACCCTTCTCGCTTGATCCTTGAAAACTTCCTTCACACCAAACTCGAAACAGTTCTCATTAGAGGGTTAGTGCATATAAAAATTCTCATATTCTGTAATGATACAATCATTCCCAAAGCTTCTGGACATTAGCTACAGCCACCAATGCTTTGTGGAGCAAAGAAATCCACAAAACATCGTAAAAGAGCGAATGCAAAACAAAAGGCAGAATCTGTCAAAAACAGAACAGTCGTGAAGACGAATTTTTTCGAGGAACTTAAGTTGCTCAGATGGAACTGGTCCAGTTTAATGAAAGTTGCGTACATATCTGAGGAAGATGCGTGATTTTTTACAGAATTTTTCGAATTTTCTCCAGGGAGAAAAGCTCAAATTCGTGACAGCTAAAAATCTGTTACTGCGCAGAAATCCAAATCTTGCATCAACTTTCAATATAGAACTTTACTTGGCACAACAATGCAATAAAATAAAGATACAAAGGAGTTGCTACAGAAGTAACAACACCTTGACTCAAAACAAAAAGAAAAGCAAAAATAACAGAAAATAAAAACAATGGGTTGTCTCCCATAAGCGCTTTTCTTTAACGCCTTTTAGCTAGGCATAGTGATTTTGATAATGCTCTCATATGTATAAGAGTTGAATATAGAGAGCATCAAAAGCAAATACCAAACACATTTAAGTCTAACCACTTCCTATGCAAAGGAATCTTGTAAGAAAACAAATTATGAAGCAAAGTGACTAGCATAGAAAGCAAAACAAGTGTAACTTCAAAAATTTCAACAAAAGAGAGAAGACTTAATATTATTGTGATATATGAATCATGTCTCCCTCTCTCATAAGAACCAGTAGGTCTTAAAGTACCCAGCAAATAAAAGCAAATCAAGAGAAAGCTCAAAACATTCATCATAAAGAGAAGAAATTTAGTAACATGAAGATTTCTATAACCATACTTTCCTCTCTCAAAATAATTTTCAGCGGCATCATGAATAAACTCAACAATATAGCTATCACATAAAGCATTCTTATCATGATCCACATGCATAAAAGTATCATTACTCTCCACATAAGCATAAACATTTCATTAGTAATAGTGAGAGTAAAAGTATCACATCCATCATTGTAATCATCATAAATTGGAGGCATAGAATAATCAAAATGATTTTTATCCTCAATAGTAGATGGACTGAGAATATCATATTCATCATTGTAAACATCATATATAGGAGGCATATCATAATCAACATAAACTATATCCTCAATAGTAGGTGGACTGAAAATATCACAATGATTATAATCATCATATATTGGAGGCAAAGTATCATCAAAGCAAATTTCCTCCTTAAAGCTTGGGGGACTAAAAATATCATATTCATCACAACCAGCTTCCCCAAGCTTAGACTTTTCCATAGCATTAGCAATAATGGTGTTCAAAGAATTCATAGTAATAAAATTGCTACCATCATGCAAACAAACTCCATAGGTTTTTTAATTTTCTCTTCAAAAGCATCATGTCCTAATTCAATATAAAGTTCATAAAGATCTCTAATTTTGTTGTTGTTTTCCATTAAGCCTAACTAGTGAAATAAAAATAAGAAACAAAAAGATATAATTGCAGAATCTAAAGGAAATACTTCGAGCACTCACACGTCAGCAACAGTGCTAGAAAATAGCTAGTAGCTGGAGGATGTGAGTACCTTTTACCTTACCTCCCCGGCAACGGCGCCAGAAAATAGCTTGATGTCTACGTGTGCTTCTATTCTTGTAGACAGTGTTGGGCCTCCAAGAGCAGAGGTTTGTAGAACAGCAGCAAGTTTCCCTTAAGTGAATCACCCAAGGTTTATCGAACTCAGGGAGGTAGAGGTCAAAGATATTCCTCTCAAGCAACCCTGCAATTAAGATACAAGAAGTCTCTTGTGTCCCCAACACACCCAATACACTTGTCAGATGTATAGGTGCACTAGTTCGGCGAAGAGATAGTGAAATACAAGTGATAGGGATGATTATAAGTAGTAACTGCAATCTGAAATAAAGATGGCAGCAAGCAAACATGTAGCAGAACTTGTTGTAAACGGTGTTTCAATGCTTAGAAACAAGGCCTAGGGATCATACTTTCACTAGTGGACACTCTCAACAATGATCTCATAACTGAATAATAAAAGCTACTCTTAAACACTCTCTTGTTGGATAACAAACACCATTCATTGTGTAGGGCTACAAAAGCACACCTCAAGCCGGAGTAAACAAGCGCCACAACGTCATAAAGGAATCACACACGGTGCACACACTGTCACCTTTACACCGTGGAGAGTACCGGAGTTCATATTAAAGTAACCTATAGAGTGCATAATAGATAAAGAGTAACATCTACATATTCAACTAGATTAGCACAACTGAACACAAGTAAATACTGCTCGGGATTATTCTCCTTCTTGATGAAGCAAGAGTACTATGCGTAGGGCTGCAAAAGCACACCTCAAAGTCTGAGTAAACAAACACCACAATTCCCAAGAATAAGCCATGATAAATGTCTAAATTATTCATAGAGTCACACAAGTACCCACACTGTCACCTTGATACCGTGTTGTCACAATGACTCCAGAAACTAGACAAAATCACTTGAGTAGCACAAACATTATTAATGTATTCAGCGATACTAGCAATACACGATCACATAAAGATCACACCATGGGAGAGAGATGAACCACATAGCTACCGGTAGAGCCCTCAGCCTCGGGGGAGAACTACTCCCTCCTCATCATGGGAGTCAGCAGCGGCGATGAAGATGGCGGTGGAGTCGATGGGGATGACTCCGGGGGCAATTCCCCGTCCCGGCGGCGTGCCGAACAGAGATTCTGTCCCCCGAAACTTGTCGTCGATGGCGGCGGCGCTGCGGAACTCTTCTAGAAATATGACTTCGTATTTTAGGGTTTTCGCGTCTGAGGCAATATATAGGCGAAGGGGCGATGTCGGTGGAGCCCCGAGGGGCCCAACCCATAGGCTGGCGCGGCAGGGGGGCCCACCGCGCCGCCATGTGGTTTGGCTGGCTCCTGGCTCCTCTTCGTCTCTCCTTCGGACTTCGTGTACGTGTTGCAAAAATAGGGACGCGGCCTTTTGTTTCGTGCAATTCCGAGAATATTCGCAGAAGTACTTTTCTGAAACCAAAAATAGCAGAAAACAGGGAACTGGCACTGTGGCATCTTGTTAATAGGTTAGTTGTAACATCCCAAAAATATTAATCAGTATTATTATTCCAAAAATGAGAGCCAACAAAAACTTTTGTTGATTTTATGTATTGTTTGTCAATTGTTGCTTGTGGTAATTAATTCTTGTTGCTTGTGTTGCTTGTTTGCTTGAATTAATAAAAAAGAAATGCAAAAGCAAAAGTGAGACAAGAAAAATAAAAGTGACAAATAAGAAACTCAAAATTGTTTCAAACAAAATTCAGAGGAATGGTATTTGAAACCTCTCATTTACATCCTTATCACTTATCTCTTCCAAATAATATTTTACACCTATTTTAAAATTCAAAAGTAAAAAACAATTGAAATAAAACAAAATGCAATAATTAAAACCCTATGAAAGAAAATGATTCAAAACATTTTATTTTGAAATGCCAAATTTTGTGGAGCTACTACATGCTATGTGGAAGCCTCACAAATATTTGTGAATTTTTCTAAATTGTTTAAGTACCCCAAATAAATTCCAGAAAATGCTGCTGGAAATGAAAAGAAGTAAAAGAAGCAGAGAAGGACCTAGTTGTAAATGGAAAAAAGAATCCAGGGGGCGTTCTGCAAGAACGTCGTCGTCCACCTCTCTCCCTCGCCCCGACGCATCGCCATGTCACCGTGACCGTTCCCCGCCGTTCCCGCGCTCCCCAGGCCCCCCTGGCCGCGCTCTCCCTCGCTCACGTGCCTCTGCAGCCGCGGCGCCGCAGAGGAGAGCACTCACGCCCTCCCTCGCCTCGAATCCACCCCAGCGCCGCCGTGGCAGCCGCGGCGATGCCGGCCCAAATTCGCGCACCTCTCTGCACCTCGACACGCACCACTCGAGCCTGAGCTTCTAGAACGTGTCCGGACCCCGGTGGACGCCGCGTCTCCACGTCCCTCGCACCACCGCGTCGGATTCGTGAAGAAATATCTCCGCCGTGCGCCATGGACGTCGTTCGTGCACTCCGTCCACGATACGCCGGCCCTGCGCTATAAAACCACCCCCGCACCCCTCTGGGAACACCACACCACCCCACTCCCTCACTTCTCCCTCTCGATTCGCCGTGCACCGCCAGGAGGGCGTGCTCTGCCGCAGCCACTGCCGCCGTCGAGGTCAGTCGTGGCCGCGACGCCACACTGCCCCTTTCTCTCCTCCCTGGCCCGTACCCTCTTCCCTTTGGACACCGCCCTCACACGCATCCTTTTTCCCTCTGTATCGTGCACAGGGGAGACGCCAGGAGCTCGCCGGAGTGCTGCCCGTGGCCGCGGAAGTGCAGCAGCTCGCCGTGGACGCTGCACTCCCTCCCAGCAAGCGACACTCGACCAGAAGCTCTCCCCACGCCGCCGCCGTCGTTCCGCATCATCCCCACCGTCCCTAGACCACCCAGGTACCCCCACTGGCCACCCTCGCCGTCGCCGGAGCTCCGGCGACGCCACTTTTAGGTCGTCGATGATCGCGGGCTCCGTGAGCCGTTCGATCTTTGATCAACGACCGCGTACCGCTTCGATTAGAAGAGAAAGAGAGAGAGACTGACGGGCGGGCCCCGCTCGTCAGGTTTTAAATCATTTCCCGCGCGCGCTGTGCCGCTGCCATGTAGGCCCCACTAGTCAGAGATTTAAACATTATCCATAACTGGATTTCTCTGTTTAAAATGGAAATATGAAATCAGTACTGGATCCAACTTTGAAATTCAATATCTCGAGATTTAGGAATCCAAATAAATCAAACTCAATTGTTCTGGAAAGCTTATGAAAATGTTTAACCAACCCAATTGGATTCATTCCATTTAATTAAATAAATAAAAAGTATTATTAAAAATACTACAGAAGGTTTAAATTCTAAACTTGTTTTTTTCTGATACTCTGTTAGTCCAAATAATTCCAAACCAATTTTTCTAGCTTAGTACTGCCATGTATTAGCTTCCCTAATTTTGGTAGAATTATTTGTGCATTAGTATTTGTTTAGTATTAAGTTGAAGTTTAAACACCCTTCTGCACTCAAACATTTAAATATGTTTAATGGTTAACCCAAATGAGTTAGGACCAATTTTGTTAGATCACATTTAGCCATGTTTAGTTACCCCTAAAAGGATTTAATTTTAGGGTCAACAGAACTTAATTGGTAGCTAAAATTTGATTATTAAGTTACTGGATTCAAACAAATGTGTAGGGAGTTTAGTAACTCCAATTGATCCAAATCAAATTGAGATGTCTTCTACACATCAGTAGCTTTCCATAGAATTTTAGTTTGTATTTTTGTGACCAACAGAACTCAAGTTGTGGAATTAAACATGTTCAACAAGTTTCTGCCATAATTTAGAAGTAATTAAATAATGTTTAGTTCAATTATTTGAAAACCAAATTGTATGGTTTGATGTGTGCAGTAGCTATTTGTGATGTTCATGATTGTTATGTTGAGATGATTGCTTGTATAGATTAGTGATTGTTTGCATTGTTTGTTTATTAATTAGACGAGAACGTTGTCGGATATATCGAGGAAGGAGAGTTTGTTGAAACTGAAGAACAAGATCAAGGTCACTTTGCCGAGCAAGGCAAGCTATTCTCTGAGCTTGCACTACAAACATATGCATCTACTTTCATAACATGTTTTACTCTCAAGGCAAGATTTATAAAACCCATTTCAAAAGTATATGGAAATTATTTTGCCACCTATGTAGAAATATAAGATAGTTATATCAAATTATAGGATGGGAAAAACAAATATGGTTTATTCAAAACTCCTTTGCAATTACTTGTGAGATTATGAAATGCCGAGATGTCGGTGTTGGAATGGGAAAGTGGAAAAATGGTGATGTTTATGAAAAATGCACAGTGTCCTAGTACTATGACGACCAATCTTACCCTGTGCGACCACATTTACCATATATGGGAAAAGGCTTAGTCATGTAGTTTGCTCTTATTAGTATGGGATACCTCATCGACGGAGATGACTCCGTTATGCATGAGGGGATGGTCCGAGGACCTACCCCCTGACCCGGGTCCTCACACGAGTTGGTGGGGAGGATAGAAGGTTCCACCATAAACCGCCGGACAAAACTATGAGTCCTCACACTTAGGGTTTCTGACGGGAAACTGGACTGGGTGTCGATGGAAAGTGTCATATGGGAAGGATCCTATACTAGCATGAGCAAATAAGAGGCTATGGCCGGCGGCTTACTTCGCATACACCTGGTATGGCGAGACGTGGCAGACACGATGAGTTGCCGGATGGATGTGGGCTAAAAGCGTGCTACCTCTGCAGAGTGTTAAAACTATTCGAATAGCCGAGTCCTCGGATATGGACAATTGGGAGACTGTCCTAAGACCATGTGCAAGTTTTTGAAAGACTTTGAGTTTTAAAAAGAAAAATGAAGTGGAGAATGTTTCCTACACCTATACCAACGGATCGGTATGAGGTGGTTGGATGAAAGTGGACCATGACGGGCTATGGTCGGAAAAAAGGAGGGGTTTTGGAGAAACAGATAAAACTGGTGACTTCTTTAAAAGATAGTTATAAAACTCTTCTTACCTTTTTCAATAAAGATATAGAGATGTTTTAAAGAAATAAAAGTTGTCAACTAAAATAAAACTAGTGCATACTCATGTTGGGGTAGTTTGCGAGTACATTCAAATGTACTCATATTGGTTTCGTCCCTGGCTATTGACCTAGCCAGACTACGAGGAGGAGCACTACGCCGAGCAGGAGTATGGCGACTTCTACGCCAACTAAGGATCTCCCAAGTCAGCTGCCTGTCGGGTGGTCATCGTTAGAATATGATGTCTACTACGCCGTAGCTTCCGCTGATATTTTGGTTTGGCCCATGAAGGCACCTATGTAAGACTTGGTCTAAATGACCATTTATGTAAGACTTTTAATTCGGTACTGTAATGGATGTAAACTTTGGTATCCAATTCGGATTATGTGCAACGACAGACTGATCACGGGATCGTTGTGTTAAGCATAATCGGGTATTTCGGACAGCTAGTCCGGGGTCCCCACATTAGTCCCAGAAAATGCATAAAAGTGATATGAAGTGTATATAAAACATGTAGCAATTGGTATAATATAAGCATGGAACAGCAGAAATTATGGATACGTTGGAGACGTATCAGAGGTCTACCTAGGACATGCTCATGGATGGCGTTGACCTCATCGAGATGGTTTTCAAGCGTCTCCTGAGCTAGCTGGACCGCCTTAGACAGTTGGCCTGCTGCTCTTTGGCGTTCTTGTTCACCTGGGAGAGGTTGTTGCTCAGGGCTTCAAGTTGTCCCGTCAACTTGCTAACCTCGGCGGCATGGGCCAGCTCCCGCTCCTCCAGCTCCTTGGCATGATCCGCCTTCAGCTTTGACACCAACTCAGCAAGATCTGCAACTTCGTTCATCAAAGCTTGCATGTCAGTGGAGTTCTTGAGAATATCTTGCGCAGTGTTTAGTAATTCTACAAATAAAGAGGAAGACGACTAAAGAACTTGTCGGAAGAAATTTTTTTCAAACTAGGACGAAAAGAAGGCAAAGAAGTTTTGTCACCTTCATCCTTTTTGCGAGCCTCTTCTAAGCTCGCAATCTGGGTGTTCTTCAGCTCGATGTCTTGCCGAAGTCGGCGGCATTCTGCGTTCTTCGTGCCTTGAGCTTGAAAAAGCTCTGCGTTGGACGCAAGAGCCGCCTACAACAGAAACAAAGCAGTTGAGATCCAAGTCAAGACCACTCCGCCGGCTAAAAACAACCTTTTTAGTCGCCAAAGTGCTCGGGGCTGCGACTATGGATTACCTCAAGTTCGTTCTGTAGCAAGTCGGTAAGCTGTTCCATGTGCGTGTGCCAAAACTTGGTGCCCTCGCGCATGTTCTTCAATGTTTGGCGGGGATTTTTTGTCTCCTGCGGCATAGTCAGGGCCAGATTTGGAGGAGGAGCCACCATAGCTCTCTCCCATATCGTCTCCCGCCTCAAGCTTCATAGCCATAAATCGAGCGACATCATTAGCCGAAGCTTCAGCCGTCTTGGAAGTACTAGGGCCCGTAACGGATTTCTTGCCCGCCATCTTCTCCACAGCCGCCTCTGCAGTACCAGTAGACGTCGTGTACGTTCCCTGGCAAAGAACCACGGGAACGCCAACGACAGGCGTTGTCGGTGCGGTGGCTAGGGAAGATCGTGGCGGCTTGCCCCTACCGGCAAAAATCTTCAGGTTTTCACGGAGCTTGGGCATGGCAGGCTTGCCCCTGTAAGCAGAAAAGCGCAAGTTTGTCAGCAGAAAATTACATCAAATGACTAAGTCAGGGAAAGCAAAATCTTGCCTACCGCTTAAGTGGGATATTTTCCCCCAAGGTCTCATCCTCTGCATCAGCAGAGGTGGCCGCTTTCTTCCTCTTCTCCAAATCCTTAGTGGAGCCGCCTACTTTGGGCTTCTTCGACTTGCTGGCACCGGTGTCGTACCAGTTGGGAGCCAAGTCGGCATCCCCCAAGGTTTGCAGCTGAAAAGGAAAAGGGCAAAACATTAATTCAGTACTCAGTGGACAAAGATGTCAAGTAAAAGACAAAGTAGTTCCGGCTTACCACTGGGGCTGGGTTGTCATGGGTGAACATGGCGACGCCTTCGGCCGCCTTCACCGACAGAGGCTTGACAAGCTCTCTAAGCCGGTACTGTAGCACATCCTGGTCAAGGATGTTGTTGCCGGCGTCATCCGCCTTGTACTCGCACATCTTTAGTGGGCGATGGCGGAGTGGCATTATCTTCCTCGACAGCCTGCAGATGACGGTGTCAACTCCGTCAAGCAATGGGGCCTTCATTGTCTTCGTTAGAAATTCGATTCGCCTGACGGCAATTCGAAGGTCATCCGACAAGTTGCTGAGTGGCACCTTTGCCGTCCAGCAGGCCTTGTGAGTTGGCGGACCATTGACGAAAACAGGCATCCCCTGCGTCGTGCCGGGTGTCAGGATGTCCTTGCAGTAGAAAAAAGTGCTGGTCCAGTGCTTCACCGACTCGATGTATGGGATCTTTGGATACCAGTCAGGTTGGCAGCAGTTGTAGGTTACACTCCCACAAGTTGCCAGCTGGTCGCTTGCTAGGGTTTGCCGGCGGCATAGGAAACAATACTGGAATAGCTCTATGGATGCAGCTATGCCTAAGTACCCTTCGCATAGCGCTTGGAAGCCGGCTAGCACTAAAACACTGTTGGGCGCTATGTTGTGTGGTTGCAACCCATAGAAACTAAGCACCGCCAAGAAGAAGGCGGAAAGCGGTAAGGAAATACCGCGGAGGCTGTGCGACGCCAACATGACGCGCTCGCCGTCTTGTGGGCCGGGGACTGGTTCGTTGCCTGGAACCCTCCAGGCGCAGTCCGTCTTAGGCGGTATGTAGCCGCCATCCTCTAGCTTCTTCAGATAAGCTGACGTCATGATTAACGGCGGCCAATATCTGGAGCCCAGGTCCGCCGCCTCCTCTTCTTCCTCGGCGTCGTCGTCGGCGGCAGTTTCTGCCTCCGCCGTGGCCTCGGCGCTGCTCGCCATCAGGGATGGAAGGGGGAAGGCAAGTGTGGGCGCTGCTGGTGCTGCCGGAGTTGGAGAAGAAGAAGTCACCCCACCTGCAGCCGCGGTGGGGACAGAAGGGGTCACCGGTGTGCTCGCGGGGACGGCCGCCGCCGATGCAGATCCAGATTCAGGCGCGGCTGCCGAAGCTGCAGCCAGCGCCGCCGCCACCACCGAATCCTGCTCAGTGGTGCTCGCCATTTGGCACAGAGGCTCCGCTTGAGGGTTCGCCGGAGTTGTGTGCGAGGAGGAAGAGCGCTCGGGAAGGTGAGGTGGCTGCGGTGAATGCGAATGGGGAAGAAACTCATCCCCGTAGTGCCCTTTGGGTATTTATCTCTGCGCGCCGAGATTCGTGCGCGAGATTGGCGTGGCACACGATTTGCACGCCGTGGCAACGGTGTCTGCAGCCGTCTCCTCGATTCCGGTGCGTACTGGAAGAGTAATAATGACGCACGCTTGATGGCCCTTGACGTAGTTACCTGCGTCAAAACAATATGGGTTAGGCTGAGACTATTTTTATAGTCGTTTTTAGGTCAAGACGGAGGCTCGGGAAAAAAGATCGACGGCAACGGAGCCTCGAGGACCAGGTTGATGGGTCCCACGCGGCCAAGGAATCTGGCCGCATGGGCCCACTCAACTTGGCCCTCGGGTCTCTGTTTGTTCGCTTCCTTCGCTCCCACGCTTTGTTCCTTCCAAAAACTGATCCCCGTAAATTATTAGGTCATTTGGACGTCGTTTGGGTCCCTGAAACATCAAAATATAGAAAATAGGGTTTTCTGCCTGTGCAGGGTTAATTCCAGAAAAATAGGGAAACAATGAAATATTCCCAAAATCAATATAAAACAATGATATAACCCTTATATGATGCAAATATGATTGAAATATAAGTAATATAATGCAAAGTTCATGTATGCATTTTACATGCATCAACATCCCCAAGCTTAACATATACTCGTCCTCGAGTATGAAGGTGATAAAACTAACATGTACTTTGCAATTTAATACTATCAAAGGATATCAAAGATGATTACTATTGCTACATAGAGTCAAATGATTCATTCTTCAAAGGAGTAGCAATATACAAGATAGATTATGAAGTGATATCAAATATTCAATGTAAGGATGTTCAATGATAATTCACAAAGTGTAACATAGAAGAAAGTCCTATGGACCAAATGTATGCATAATGAAAAGTATAAACATTCTATAATGGTCATAGAGTATTCTTATAAATCTGAATATAAAAGGTGGACACTTTGGAAAGATATATAACTGAGTAGAGGTAAAGCATGCATAAGTTTCATCTAACTTCCAAATGCTTCTACTTAAGTTAATGTTTGCAATGTGGTATTCATTGGTGTCAAGCTCTCATTACCCCTATCATATCATCTTGAATGGTTAAAGTTTAAAGTGAAAGCAAATATGAGTAGTATGCTTGACAAAGTATGCGTTGAATGTCTCATGCCTTGTGAATACGAGTACCTACACCACGGTGTTACTCAACTTGGGACACAAAAGCAAGTTCAAGTTAAGGTCATTGTAAGTAATATAATAGTGTCATCAAGAGCGTCAACTGGGGTGCCTCTTGTCCCAGGACATGGAACAAGCCCATGTCAAAATGACAAGACAAACAAACAAAATGAACAATCTCCACACCCTTTTTATTTACTATTGATATAGCTTTTTATTGTGGAGTGCATCACTGAAGGTTCACCATAGCATGTAAGTAAATTTCCACCATGAATGATGCATGGCTTAGATTAGCGGCCCTGGCGTCTCCCTAGCCATTTATGCAAATCATTAAACTTACTAAGTTTCTACATTTATTTGGCACCATGATAAGCATCCATAAACAAAAGTACATGATATCAACAAAATATAAAGAGCACGTTGAAAGCTTGCCATGTGACAGCACATATGAGCTAACTCCCAACCAAGACTCTTGTCAAGCTCACAACTCCATAATTTTAATCACAATGGGTCATGTTTATTAAGTGCAATAAAAGTAAGGTGTGCATCAAGTTTGTGAGAGCTCTTTAATCAACCTTTCCCATAACAATCAATAACATAAGCATTTTAATTCAGAAGTATAGATAATACAAAATAACATGATAAACATACTCGGAATAGTATAAAGCTAATAGGTAGATATGGTGGACTCACTGGAAAAACTTTGGTTGAAGGTGTTGGAAAACAAGTTTTTACTTGTTGGAATTTTTGGGCTAGCAAGAGGGAGAAAGTTGACCGTCTAAATGCATGCATAAGTGTCCATATAACTAACCAATCCATGTTAAACAAAGTAAAGTAACATTCAGCATCAAAACATGAATAAGAGATAGCTCTTGATAAAACACTTGCAAATTAATACTCATTAAAAAGCACATGAATCATGCAACTATATGTATCTTTTTGAATCAACTCAAACATCCATTTTCCCAATCTTTTTAATAGCGTCCAACTTAATTCAACCCAAATTTCTAGTAGCTCTCTCATATATAAATGATAGTGGTGGTCTCAAGACAAACAAAAATCAAACCGAAATAAAAAGCAAATAAAAGACGCTCCAAGTTTATGCGATAAAGTGCATTGATCGAAAAACAGAAGTTAGACGTGTGCAAACCGAGAGTGTGTTGGTTCAGTGGGGTTGTCTTCACATCCCCAAGGTTATGGTCTTCACCATCCTTGGATAGCTCTTGGTGCATCTCCTCTAATCCCTGTGAAAAAACTTCAAAACACCGTTTCTCCCATTTCTTTTCTGTGGGGTGACATTAGTAGTGATAGACAAATGAATTACTTGCTGCATAGAATCCTTAAACAAAAATTCATATGAATGTCCGGAAAGTGTATAATGTTGTATGCCTACTTATAAACTCAATTGGATAAAAAAGATTGAAGTTAAAAGTTCAAAGAATGCATCAAACAAAATGGGACAGAATCTGTTCAAAAAAACAGCAGCAGCAAAACGTATTTTTCTACCCTACTTAAATATGTCTAAAAATTCTGAAACAAATCATGCTTACAGAGGATGAAAAGTTGCAACTACAGTTCAAATATCAGCTCATTTGAAGTTACAGAATAGGAATTAAAAATCATACCGTGCACAGATTCGTGCTGGAATAAAATCTCCGAATGCAAATACTCCCTCGGATCCGAAAAAACATTCGCCAGTTTTGCTATATAGTTGTACGTGCGTAGTTGTTTGGTCCCGAACTTTTTTACGGATCGGAGGGAGTAGCAACTTTTCCAAACTAAAATAGGTAAAACTTTCCACTTTATTAAAAATTACAGAAACAAAACTAAAAACTAAGTTTCTTGTTACAACAAGAGGACACAAAGAAAAAAAAAAATCGGGTTGCCTCCCGTAAAGCGCTTTCTTTATAGCCATGTAGCTAGGCATCTTACTTGATATTTATAGTGGACGAAACTCATGAGGGAGCTTGAACTTTGATGTGTCCCTCTTCCTTGGGAAGTGTTCCATGCACTTCTTGTGTGGGAACTGAAACTTCACATTCCCTTCTTTTGAATCAATGATAGCACCTGTGGTACGAAGAAAAGGTCTTCCAAGAATAATTGGACTAGAGGTTTTATTCCCCATATCTATGATTAGAAAATCAACAGGCACAAATGTCATATGCAACTTTACCATAACATCACTTACTTTTCCTAAAGCATGTTTAATGGAATCATCAGCAAGTGCAAGTTCAATAGAGCATTTTTCAAGATTCTTTAATTCAAGAACTTCATATAATTCTTTAGATAAAACTGAGACACTAGATCCTAGATCTAATATAGCATGGTGTGTCTCTTTTCCAATGGTTACTAGTACTTTGGAAATCCATATATCCCCAAGCTTAGGTGGTATCATAGCTTCTTGGTTGTACCTAGCATTCTTTTATTTTAAAACATGATTAGCAATATAAGAACCAAAACCTGCTTGGTTAACATTAATAGAGGGATCACTTGCAAATTTTTGTAAGATAGATATTAATTCATGCAAGCTACAATTCTCTAAGTCAAGTAATGGTTCCTTGACTTCACTAAGCATTTTAACTTCCTCAACTTTTCTCTCATTTCTCTTTCTTAATAATACATCCAAAGCTATATTGAGATCTTCTTTAATAGATTCTTCAAGATTCCCTTCCAAGAGTTCTAGCATAGAAAATATTTTCTTAGTTGCTCCCTTTTTAGACTTGGCATTGTTTGCTATCCTTTCCATTCTTGAAGCAATTTTAGAAAGGGTGTCATTAGTTTTCTTCATACTAGTTTTTGAGTAAAGGATGAAAGAGCGTATTTCATTTTTAGTAGGATACTCTTTCACATAGGTTTGTAGATCTAATATTGACCTATCAATAGAAACTTTTAGTTGTTTGATCCCAGTTTCATCTTTTGTTTCTATATAACTCCCAAATAAATTTTCCATTAAATTATTAGCATGTGAGCGATTACCAGAAGCAAATCTTCCATTAATCAATGAGTCTAGAAAACATTTTGACCAGCCATCTAGACCATTATAAAAATTTCTTATCAAAGTAGCAGAGGTATGCTTGTTGATACCATTTTTATTAATTCCCTTCATTCTATACCAAGCATCCATTAGTGACTCTCCATAATATTGACCAAAAATTTTCATTTCAACACTAGAATTCATTTTGATAAAGTTTTTATGTGTTTTTTATTTTTTATGCAAAACTGAAAATAAAATGATACTAAACAATGCAAACCGAAATAACAAATGCAACACAAAATGCAAAACTGAAAATAAAAATGCAAACCGAAATATAAATATGATATGCAAGACAATAACAAAACAAAATAAAATGCTTTGAAGGTAAAAATGGATAAGATGATACTCACGTAGGTGCAACCTCCCCAAGCTTAGGTGTTTGCACAAGTTGGTGATGAAGTTGACTTTGTTGTGAGATATCCTTGGATAAACCTTTACAGCAATGATTCCCCGGCAACGGCGCCAGAAAACTGTCTTGATGGCTCTTGACGTAGTTACCTGCGTCAAAAAAATATGGGTTAGTTTGAGACTCCAAGTGCAGAGTGTATAGTATAGGAAAGACGGTTTCCCCCACGAGGGGTGACTCGAGGGTTTAATATCGAACTCTCGGGAATCAGTAGTGAAAGATTTATCTTCTTATCCTTCTCTTGAAAACCTACAAAACAAAGTAAATTGTTTGTGCCCTCAACCTCACCTAGTGGTTGTCAAGCACAAGGTGTGAGAATGATATGAAAATATAATGAATGCAAAACAGTAAATAAATATGCAATGATGATAAATAAATATGCAAGGATGGTGTAAACAATGATGGATGATATTTTTGGGTTTTGTATTGTGAATGCAAGATATAAAAGTGTTTTTGTATTTTCGGATTTTTAAATGACAGAAAATGTAAAGTGGATAAAAGTTGTTGGAAAGGTGTTTCTTATGATTAAAAATGGACCGGGGTTCATGGTTTCACAAATGCACTCTCTTTTTAATAAAGTGGTAGACAATGAAACACTAGAATTGACATATGAGATTGCAACATAAAGGTTTCATGACAAGTTACTAATTATAAGGGCATCACGTCCTAACATAGAGATCTTTTGTTTATTAATCTCTCTTATACTCCACCAAGATGCGAACTAAATCATAACACTTTAGTAATTAAGATAAATCAGAGCATAGCATTAAGCTTCATGACATGAAGTTAAAATAAGAACATGCTAGATGTTAGTCATGGAGTAGTGGCAATGGTCACACCCACATCTCCGGTAGCTAGGTATTTTTCTTTATCCCTAGTGAGGCAACAAAGTAAGGTAAACACCCAAGTGGATCGCGGAACTTTCTCTCACGTTCACCGCACTAGCCACCCCCCGTTACTCCAATTAATGCACACGTTCCCCCTCACACGCTCTCATACACATGCTTGATCATAACAAGTAAACAAGAACGGGTACATAATATGCATCTACTTTCATAACTGAAACAAAACTATTGCAATCTCAAACATATATTAACTCATAAAAAGATCCACCACAAAGGTATTACATAGATGACCGTAATCATGTTCAGCAGCTCATACGGTACTAATTAGTGAAGCTCAAGAGAGGAGAGATACATAAGTTACTTTCACAAACCCATAGTTCAGGGGTGGACTACTCCCTCTTCATCACGGAGACGGTGGAGAAGTCGTTGGAGAAGATGGAGACCACGCCGGCAGCGCCCCGTCGGAGTTTTCCCCCTCCAATCTGCAACTCCAGGTCTCTGTTTCGTGGTTTCTTTGTTTTGGCGCCGCTCCTCTCCGAAAGGCGTCGGGGACTATTTTTATAGTCGTTTTTAGGTCAAGACGGAGGCTCGGGAAAAAAGATCGACGGCAACGGAGCCTCGAGGCCCAGGTTGATGGGTCTCACGCGGCCAAGGAAGCTGGCCGCGTGGGCCCACTCAACTTGGCCCTCGGGTCTCCGTTTGTTCGCTTTCTTCGCTCCCACGCTTTGTTCCTTCCAAAAACTGATCCCCGTAAATTATTAGGTCATTTGGACGTCGTTTGGGTCCCTGAAACATCAAAATATAGAAAATAGGGTTTTCTGCCTGTGCAGGGTTAATTCCAGAAAAATAGGGAAACAATGAAATATTCCCAAAATCAATATAAAACAATGATATAACCCTTATATGATGCAAATATGATTGAAATATAAGTAATATAATGCAAAGTTCATGTATGCATTTTACATGCATCAACGCTGAGTCCAAACTGTCGTGGACTGCATGACGTCATCCGTCAACATTTGACGGGATCGGTCAAATGACAAGACTAATGCCGGGAAGATTCCTGACAGCAGTCAGGCCGTCTTTCCCATGATGGCGGCAAACCATCCGACTATTTTAGATGGATCGCCGCTTATTTCAACTTTGGAATGCTTCAAGCTCTTCAGCCGCCTACAAGACAAGACGGACGTCGCCGACAAAAGAAGACGGCGCCTGAAGAACCCGAACCCTTCCAGGGGCTAATGTTGGGGATATACCAGTGAGGGGTATCTCCAGCATTGATCAATCCGGCTAGTCCAGGGTGGCCCGCAGTGGTGGTGAAGGCTTTGCCTACCGGGCGGCCCAGATAGCTGACGACCAAGGAAGGCGGATGCCGGCAAAGAGGAGGCCCAAGACCGAAGCCCATGAAGCCACCAAGACCAAGACGGAAGGCGGCAGACTTGCCGGTTAGGTTTAGAACTCTGTATACTTGCCGGATACGTAATCACCTTGTAACCCTAGGTGCGGCCGCCTATATAAGCCGGACCACAGGAAGCCTTTAGGGCAGACTCTCATATTTTGACACATCCCATAGCTCATTGTAACCTGTAACACGGCGATCTGCCTTATAGTGAGTTATAGCAGCACGTAGGGCTCAGCCACCGCCGTGGAGCCTGAAGCTGGGTAAACTGCCGTGTACAATCCCGACCTTGACGACGTCCACCTTCTTGCCCTACGTTCACCCCTCGGCTAGCAGGACCCCGTCTCCTATCCAAGATGCCGATACGACGACAGCGGGATCGGACCAGCAAGAGGCGAGGACGGTGGCATGAGCAGGGGGGACGACGATCCCAAACACGTGTCAACGGCCATGGCCGCTACATGTTGTGCTCAAGCCTCGTCGAAATCCAGTCTACGGCCGACGGGAATGGCAGTCACCGCGCCGGACCTCGGGTTGTTGAGAGAGAGCGCGGAGGGGAATCTGGATCTGCAGGCGGGGGTGGGAGAGGAGGTCAAGGGAGAGAGATCAAGCCAGCGGCGACGGCAGCTCACCGTGCGTCGCCATGGTCGGGAGTCCCTTTCCCTTTACCTGCCGCCTTCGCTCCACCGATTGCCACAGATTTTAGCTAAGTCTCCATTTCATTGTGTGTGTGGACGTTGGTGGATGAGCTCACGAAGATATTACTGAGCACATGTCAGTCACCCCGAATCCATCAGTAAAGAATTGGTTATTTACTATGGTAGAAATAAATCCATGTCATGGTGTGCCGGTCAATTTAGTCGTGTTTGATTGCTCGCATCAAATTGGGCCCTCCGCAGTCCAATGCCTCGTTGAGTTGATCGGTGGGTTTTTTCAAGTTACTCATTTTGTTTGGGTCTCTCTACTGTATATTTAATCTTTTTTATTTAGCCTTTGATTAGCTGCAATGTTGATTTGGGAGCGGTCAAATGCAAAATACAGGTGTTTGGTTGTGTCAAAAAAAATGCAAAATACAGGTGTTTGGTTGTGTGTAGTTTTTTGTGTTCTGCTTACCCCTTTGTATCTGGTAATGTTACCACCTCTTTTGCAACAAAATAATACTTTTTTTTTTGGGACAACGCAATAATACTACACGCGAGCATATTTAACACAATCAACTATTTATGTTTGTTTTTTATCAAGGAGTTAGGGGTAGCATGGTGGAGGTACTGTCGTGAAGCATGTAACTTCGAATTTATTTACTTTGAATTTTTCTAAACTTTGCAATAAAAAGTTATGTGTATCGTTTTGATGCAAAAGTCGTGGACTTGCTCTTCTTTTGAAAAGAAAAAAATAGTTTGTATGTCAACTAGTTTTAGAATTCCATAGCAGCACATGCACTTTGCTAGTCCGTGGGAAAAAATGGTTTTATAATTCGGGATTTTTTTTATGTGAAAGCATCAACAACGGTACAAAGCATACTGAAAGTAACAAAAAAATACAAATAGTTCTTCAGCCCACCTAACGACTGGCGCAAGCCAAAGGAACGCTGCCATTCTCACCTCTCTCTCACCGGAGTCAGGTAAAGCTTGTCATAACAGTAGAGATTGTTGTAACAGACATGCGGAAAATCGTCGTGCTAAGAACCTGAAGGACCATCGCAATAGAGTAACAACAATCGCCAATGATGACAACCTTACATCGGAAAACCCAGACCTGCCACCACATGAAAGAACACAAAAACGAACCGTCCGGATCTGAGATCCGTTAGACACACAACTCCACACGCCTTCCGTCGGTGCTAGGCGCACCATCAGAGTGTAGATAGGACGGGAGGACCTTAGTAGGATGTCGTTGTCGTCACACCGTTCCAAAGAAGACACTGAAATAAGATTTTTAAAAAAGGAATAGAACCTTCCCACCGGCGAAGGGGCGCGGACGCGCGATCCACCGCACCTCCGAGGTCACAAGGTCCGCCGGAAGCGTGGGGACCGGCAGCTTCGCCGGCGAGAGGGAGAAACCCTAGATCGTTGGCTCTGTACTGTGTGCGTACCGACAACCGTAGAAAAAGGGTACACCCAAAGGACGACCTTAACGTCAAGCTGCTACTCCATAATGTTAGGCCCGGAGAAGGGCGACGACTAGGAAGTAGCCAGCGACGACTTGGCGATTTAGACGCGAGTGGTGATGTACATCGCCTGGCGGACTGGCGCGTGAGTGGCCAACACGGCGAGCATATGTGATGCGGGGCAGGACGTCTGTCCAAGCTCGTACAAGGAGTTAATGTGTAGTGTTGCGCAAAGAAATTTCCCATCTGTCACTTGACTTGCTTTTTGTTGTCTATGTGTTCTATAGATTGGTTTAGAGTGTGAGATTTTTAAACCATGAACGAGTCCCGAGCTTATGTCCATGATTTGTTGGCACCTCTTTGAAATTCATGTAGAAGTTAGCAAGTCTACTCTACGCTAGATGAAAATTATAAACGAACGCGGACGAAAAAAGATCAACTATAGCACTAACCATTGTTACAGTATATTTGGATTGCCTATTTTTTCCTCGGTTCGGACTTTTAATTATATTGGTTGGTGCATTAAACTTGGCATGATATCGGAGCAGAGGTATTGGGTTCATGTATCTTCTATTGAAAATGTAGCATAATTTTTTTAATAGGATAACTAGTGAAGAGAGTGGACAAAAATTCCTAGATGTGACAATGTTGTACTCACCGTTGTGGAAAATCTCAACTCGAAATATTTTATATTCTTTTGCAGTCAGATTTTTTCATTTTTTTGAATCCCGAAATATAAGTTATTTTTAGTTGAGACTCTAGGATTTTTTAGATATTTTATGAAACGTGAAAATATATATTTTAATTTTTTTCAAAAAAATGGCCACCATGGAGGTCGGTCTCCATTTGTGGTTCCCGAATCAGTGACACGAAATCATAAGTAGGGGGTAAAGTGAAATTTACTAACTATTTTGCCTCGCAATGTAAAAAGAAACAAATGGTTCATTATAGTCATTACCCGTATAGTCCCTTCCAAAAAAAATATATAAGTAATGAGCATGTTTACACAACATAGTTTGATCATTTGATGTCATGCATGTGAGCATGTCCAAGTTTTTCAGGTCAACTCAATATACACTAAGTCAAGTTCAGCATGGCCTCTTGGCCATAGTAGCCGGAAACGGGGTACGGTGGTACGTCCCCTGAACCGGGATCGCCGTCCCGGATTCGGAGTCGGGGACGAGGTTCGGTACGATGTGATTCGGTGTTCGAAACACGTCCCCGGACGGTCGGACGAAGGATTAGGAAACGACGTGCAGCGGCGGCGTAATTGTTGCTGGATTGGTACAGAGGAAGAAGAAGGGGTGGGATGTGGGCTATGTGGACAGGCAATGGCTTTGAATGGGCCTTTTATTAACATGGGATATTGCTAGACGCGGCCCAGTTGTCTAGATCGATAGAATCGTTCCGGATTCGTCGTACCCAAATCATACGATTCACGTCCCGACTACCGTACCGTACGTTCCAACGATGTATACCCTGGCCGTTCCCACTTTTTTTGGCAGCCACGATCCTCGTTCCCCGTTTTCGTTTCTCGTCCCGGCCGTACCGGAAACTTGGCAACTATGCTCTTGGCCTTCGGCTTCTGCCTCTATTTATACCATCCCATTCGAACCTGGTTAAGCAACTGAATTTTATGCAAGCCCAATCCAAGTAACACACATTGTTCCTTCTGAAAAAAGTTCCCAACTGTTTCTCATGGCCAGAGTGTTAGCATTCTCTTGCTTGGCATTGTTGCTGTGCCACTGCTCTCATGCCCGGTTGCCTCCCTCTCCAGGGAGCAGCAACGCCACGGCAGACGAGCTCACTCTCCTCTCCTTCAAGTCCACCCTGTTCTCAGGCCCAACCGGCTTGCTGGATTCATGGAACACGTCAAGCCACTACTGCCGCTGGCCAGGAGTTTCATGTGGCCGTCGGCACCCTGACAGGGTTGTCTCGTTGCACATGGGCTCCTTCAACCTGTCGGGGCACATCTCACCGTTCTTGGGCAACCTCTCCTTTCTCAGGGAGCTTGACCTTCACCACAACCAGCTAATCGGGCAGGTACCTCTAGAACTTGGTCGTCTCGGCAGGCTTCAAATGCTCACTTTGAGCACAAATTTTCTCCAAGGAACCATTCCCGGCTCTTTGGGAGGATGCCCTGATCTCTGGATGCTTGACCTAAGCGAGAACCAGCTCCAAGGTGAGATCCCCACTGAGATCGTTGCCTTGAAGAATCTTAACATCTTGTACCTTAGTGAAAATGGATTATCTGGAGATATCCCACCTTCTTTGGCAGACTTGCCGTCGCTCCAGTACTTGTTCTTGCACAATAATAGGTTATCTGGAGAGATACCTCCATCTCTAGGCAACCTCTCTCTCATGCATCTTGATCTCATGGGTAACATGTTAACCGGAGCTATCCCTTCATCTCTGGGCATGTTGTCCAGCTTAACATGGCTCGGTTTAGGCAACAACAACTTAACCGGAGTGATCCCAACATCGATTTGGAACCTTTCCTCTTTGTTGGATCTTGGTGTCGAACATAATATGCTAAGTGGCACATTGCCTCGCGACGCATTCAGCACACTTTCCAGTCTCAAGTACATCGAGATGGACAACAATCTATTTCATGGCCGTCTACCAGCCTCCCTAGCTAATGCCTCCGATCTGAGACGGCTTCAGTTTGGCCCAAACTTCTTCAGCGGCAATGTTCCTCCCGAGCTTGGAAGGTTAGAAAATCTCAGAACGCTAGAGCTCACAGGAACGCGAATTTCGCGCATGCGCAAGCGCGCGCATGCTAAATCTGGGCCGTCGGATCCGGCCATCCGACGGCCAGGAATCACCGTTGAAATCAACGGTGATTCCTGGCCGTCGGATGGCCGGATCCGACGGCCCAGATTTAGCATGCGCGCGCTTGCGCATGCGCCAATTATTATTCGAGCTCACAGGCACTTTGCTTGAAGCAAAAGAACCCAGTGATTGGGAATTCATAACTGCACTAACAAATTGCTCCCAGTTACAAATGTTGGAGCTAGGTTCCTCCAAGTTTGGCGGGGTTCTTCCATCTTCAGTTTCCAACCTTTCCACTTCACTCCAACGTTTAGGCCTTCAATACAACATAATTTCAGGAAACATACCAAAAGATATCGGCAATCTCGCTAACTTAGGATATCTTGTACTAGATAATAACTCTTTCACAGGCACTCTTCCCTCGAGCTTTGGGAGGCTCAAGAATCTTCAGGTTTTCTCTGTAGAAAATAACAAAATTAGCGGGTCAATCCCATGGACGATTGGAAATCTTACAGAACTAATCAGTTTGGAACTTTGCGCAAATGCTTTCAGTGGTAACATACCAAGCACGGTAGGAAACCTTACCAAGTTATTGACATTGAACCTTGCCAGCAATAACTTGACAGGCCAAATTCCTAATGAAGTATTCAACATTTCCACCCTTTCCCAAATTTTGGATCTGTCATACAACAACTTGGAGGGATCAATACCACAAGAGATAGGGCATCTGAAAAATCTTGTGGAATTCCATGCTGAGTCAAATATGTTATCAGGTGAAATCCCTCTTGGTTTGGGTGAGTGCCAGCTTCTTCAGAATATCTTTATTCAGAACAATTTATTGAATGGTACTGTCCCATCACTCGTTAGTCAACTGAAAGGTCTTCAAAATCTTGACTTCTCAAACAATAATCTATCAGGTCAGATACCTAGCTTCTTAGGGAACTTCAGCATGCTCCATTATCTTAACCTTTCATTCAATAGCTTTACCGGTGAAGTCCCAACCTATGGTGTTTTTGCAAATTCTTCGGCAATTTCAATTGAAAGCAATGGCATACTCTGTGGCGGCATACCTGGTCTACATTTGCCTCCATGTTCGTTGGGAACGCCGAAGAAAAGGCGAAGATTTGCTATAATTCCTATAGCTGTTTCTCTCGTGACAACAGTTGTCGTACTTGCATTGCTATACAAGCTCTGCACTGTGCACAAGAAAAGCAAACAAAAGATCCCTCGGCAAACATCCATACAAGGCCTTCCAATGGTCTCTTATCCGCAGCTGGTAAAAGCAACAGATGGTTTCTCTCCAACAAATATATTAGGTTCTGGGTCATTTGGGGCAGTGTATAAAGGAGACTTAAATGGTCATGCTGAAGAAAGTACAAACTTCGTTGCTGTGAAGGTGTTAAAAGTTCACACTCCTGGGGCACTTAGGAGTTTCATTGCCGAATGTGAAGCACTACGACATGTCCGGCACCGTAACCTTCTGAAGATAATTACAGCTTGCTCGAGCATCGATAACAAAGGGAATGACTTCAAGGCTATTGTGTTTGACTTCATGCCAAATGGCAGTTTAGAAGTTTGGCTGCATCACGACGCAAATGAACAATCAGAGAAGAGGTACTTAGATCTCCTTCAAAGAGTGACCATACTACTCGATGTGGCTTATGCCTTGGATTATCTTCATTGCCATGGCCCTGCACCTGTTGTACATTGTGATCTCAAGCCAAGTAATGTGCTCTTGGATGCTGATATGGTCGCTCATGTTGGAGACTTTGGACTTGCGAAGATTCTTGTCCATGAAAGCTCGTTGTGCCAGCGCTCCATGACCTCGGTTGGACTTAAAGGAACAATCGGCTATGCTGCCCCAGGTTAGCCTTAAATTTTCACTTACCCTTTTTTTTTTGCTTGGCTTGTTCGTTGTCACTAGTTTCTTACTGAATAAAGCGTGCCACAAAATGAAGTAATGTTGTATATGTAAAAAAAAAAAAAAAATCAGCTTCATGTGGTATATCTTTGCTGTCGTCCCAAAATATCGGATTTAGAATATTTTTGCATCTTAAAGGCCTAACTTTTGTTTTACCAAATGATCAATTTGACAGTATGGTGCTGGAAACATGGTGTCGACACACGGAGATATATACAGTTATGGAATTCTTGTCTTGGAAACTATATCTGGCAAGAGGCCTACTGATAGCCGATTTGGAGAAGGATCGAGTCTTTGTGAATACATTAACCTGGCCATACATAATAAAGTTATGGACGTTGTCGACTCCAGGCTGTCTTTGGACCTCGAAAGTGACCTCAACACCATTGGTCGTCCTTCGTATAAGAGAAAGATTGATTGCCTTGTTTCAGTACTTAGACTTGGAATATCTTGCTCTCAGGAATTACCGACGAGTAGAATGCCGACAAAGGATATCATAAAGGAACTGAATGCCGTGAGAGAGTCTTTGTCGGTTCATAAATAATAAGAAGAATATGCATGCCAATGTAATTAGTATCAACGATAGCAGGAACGATGCCTTTGTCTCGGCTCGGTTACGTGTTGATATAAGCCCAACTTAGGCAAGTGATTATTACATGATTGCGTAATGATTAGGGAGGATTGCCAGATCCGAATATGCTTTATATTCCAGCATATTTGGTTACACATATATGGCAAGGGATAAATCTAATTATTCTGACATCCCCTTAATCAAAACTTGTACAAGTTTAGATTACGTTTGAATTCTGCTAAGGCCCTAGGAGCTAAGACCTTTGTAAATCCATCAGCAACCTGATCATGTGTGGAGATGAACCGAATGTCAAGCATCTTCTGAGCCGCTCTTTCTCGGACAAAATGAAAATCAATTTCTATATGTTTTGTCCTGGCATGGAACATGGAAAACAGGGTTAGCAGATAAATATGTGGCACCCATATTATCACACCATAAACATGGTACTTCATGAATCTTTACACCAAGTTCCTTGAGAATAGTTTCCACCCATATAACTTCAGCTGTGGCATTGGCTAGAGATTTTTATTCTGCTTCTGTACTAGATCTAGACACGGTTGGTTGCTTTTTAGCACTCCATGATATAAGATTAGGTCCAAAAATATGGCAAATCCCCAACCTGCCCAATCCACATCTGAGAAAGCACTAATTAAGGTAGATGAGGACTTTCTAAAGGTGAGTCCAGTGGTACAAGTATCTTTGATATACCGCAATATACGTTTGACTGTTGTCCAGTGAACTGTGGTAGGAGCATGCAAGAATTGACAGACTTTGTTAACTGAGAATGAAATGTCAGGCCTAGTCAATGTCAAATATTGTAAATTAACCTCCTACTATACTTCTGTACCGTGTAATATCATCAGTCCCTAGTGCTTCTCCTTCATGAGCAGATTTTTTTTCGGATGGAGACAATGGTGTGGGTGTTGACTTGCAATTTTCTAGACCAACCTTTGCTAATAATTTCGAAGCATATTTTTCTTGGGTAAGGACAAGTCCATTATCAATTTTCCTTACTTCAATACCCAAGAAATAATGTAAATCTCCTAAATCCTTGATAGCAAAATGTGTATTTAAATCATGTACTAGAGTAGAGATGGCTTGACTTGATGAACTTGTGACTATGATATCATCCACGTAAATGAGCACAAATACCATGATACCTGACTTGTTATAGATGAACAAGGATGTGTCTCCTCGAGATGGCTTGAAGCCCAAATGTTGCAATTTTGTACTCAAGCGTGAGTACCATGCTCTTGGTGCCTATTTGAGACCATATAATGTTTTGTCCAACTTACAAATGTGATGAGTGGTATTTGCATCTTCATACCCAGGAGGTTGTTTCATGTATACTTCCTCTTCCAGAATGCCATGAAGAAACGCATTCTTGACATCAAGTTGTCGAAGACTCCAGCCCCTGGAAACAACAATGGACAAAACAAGTCGAATAGTAGCTGCTTTAACAACTGGACTAAAAGTGTCTTCATAGTCTATGCCAAAGCGTTGCTTGAACCCTTTTGCTACTAAACGAGCTTTGTATCTATCTATAGAGCCATCAGAATTTTTCTTGACTTTGTATACCCATTTGCAGTCAATTATGTTTTTACCAAGGTGTGATGGAACCAAGTGCCAAGTCTTGTTTTTCATTAGTGCATCATATTCTTCATCCATCGCCTTGCGCCAATTATTGTCGCTGAGTGCTTCATGCAGATTATTTGGTTCACCTGTGATACACAAAAGATTGTATCGAATAGTGCGACCAATAGTTTTGTAGCGGACTGTACCATCTGTGATTTTTCGGGGCTTAACAATGCCATTTTGTAGCCTTGTTCTTGGTGCAGGAGGAGAACCAGCAGCGTCCGGTGAAGAAGATCTTGGCGCCTGGGGATCCTGATGTGCGTGACGCGACTGCCCAGTCGCAGGTTGCCGCGTGGCCGACGTGGCCCGTCGGTTTGTCCTGACGCGGAGACAGCCTGGTCGGAGGCCTGCGCGCGAGTAAAGGCCGTCCGCGTGGCGCTCGGGGATTCGCCTGTCCCTGTGGCGGACCCGCCACGCGTGCTGGACGCGCTTTCCTCCGGCGCGTCAGCCGAGGAGGATTCCTCAAGATCGGAGGGCGCATGCGAAGCAGCTCCGGATCCAGCGCCGGATCCTGTCGGCGAATCGTCCTCGGGATCGCTGCCTGTCGGTTCGTCGTTTTGCGACATGAAACAGAACCTGATTCTGAGCCATTTTGGCTCGAATTTTCTGCGTTTTGCTCTGGATTTTCGGCTGCTACTTGCACAGGACTAACATCAGACAAGGGTGAGGTAATATTAGGCATATGATCATCATTATTCGCACCCCCAATTAGTGGCTGGATGTGATTTGGAAGGAGAAGAATTTCCTTGCGTAGAAGGGCGCCGGCATTTGGATGGAGGGAGGCGAAAGGAAAAATGCTTTCGTCAAAGACAACGTCTCGAGAGATGTAGACTCGGCCAGTGGAGACATCTAAGCATTTTACACCCTGCTGTCGAGGACTATATCCAAGAAACACGCATTGTTTGGAGCGAAAGGCTAGTTTGCGAGTGTTGTAGGGACGTAAATTGGGCCAACATGCACACCCAAACACGCGAAGGGATTTGTAGTCCGGTGTTGTTCCTAGGAGACGTTCAGCAGGAGAAGTGTTATTGATAACTTTGCAGGCATAAGATTGATAAGATAGGTGGCTGTAAGAAATGCCTCATCCCAAAATTTCAAAGGCATGGATGCATGTGCAAGAAGTGCAAGACCCACTTCTACTATGTGGCGATGTTTCCGTTCTGCCGAACCATTTTGTTGGTGTGCATGTGGACATGAGACATGATGAGTGATGCCGAGTTTTTGAAAGAATGGATTTAATTTCTCGTATTCACCTCCCCAGTCAGTTTGCATGGTGATGATTTTTCTATCAAACTTGCGTTCAACAAGATGCATGAAATTTTTGAAGACCTAAAAAACATTAGATTTTTTCTTAAGCAAATATATCCAAGTGAATTTGCTAAAATCATGAATAAAACTCACATAATAATCATGTCTTCCAACAGAAGTGGGTGCAGGACCCCATACATCAGAAAATATTTGTTGCAAAGGAACAGTGGAAACACTTGTTGAAATAGGATATGGGAGGTGATGACTTTTGGCCCTTTGACATGAATCACAAATAGTTTCAGTACTAGAGTTCTTGGAATGTGGAAGACAAAATTTATTTAGAATATGTTGAACAACTGAATAAGATGGATGACCTAGGCGACTATGCCACCTTGAGGAGGCAGGCTTTGTGACGACATGGACTTGCTTTGACGTGGAGGAAGATGACGACACAATAGGATAGAGTCCACCTTCACATTTTCCTTCAAGAAGAACTCTCTTCGTTGCCTGATCCTTAATCAAAAAATGCCAAGGGTGAAATTCAAAGAAGGCATCATTATCAATAGCAAGTTTATGAATAGAAAGGAGATTTTTAGTCGCACTAGGAACATGAAGAATATTTTTAAGATGTAGATCATGATTTGGGGTTTGAATAGATGAATGACCAATATGTCTAATATTCATACCTTCTCCATTTGCGGCGTGGACCTTCTCATTGCCACGGTACTAGTCACGTAGCATCAGATTCTCGAGGTTGCCGGTGATGTGATCCGTAGCCCCGATGTCAGGATACCAATTTGTATCCACACCGTAGGCCATGTTGGCAGCCTTCTCATAGTCGTCGTCGTTGTTGTCGTTGCCGTCCTCATAGCGCCACCATCAGCTGTTGGCGATGTGGCCGACCTTCTTGCAGATCTGGCAGGCATCACGGTACCTAGAGGGGGCGCGTCCTCCACGTCCACGCCCTCGTCCACCATGCGGAGGCTGGCGGCCACCACCACCGTTCCTGCCTCCATCTTCTCCACGATCAAAACAACCGCGGTTGTTCTTGTAGTAGTTGTTGTTGTAGTTCTTGTAGTAGTTGTTGTTGTGGTACTGGCCATCACGACGACCTCCACGATTTGCGATGTTTGCCGAGGATTCAAACCTCTTTTGGCTGCCACCCGAAAGCATATTCTGTCGCATCTCAAAAGTAGAGATTAGGCCGTGTAACTCACTCACCGTGCATGATTCCATGACGTTGACGGAGGCCGCCACGGAGTTGTGTAGTCCTTGTCCAGCCCGTTGACGATGTAGGTGACGAGCTCGTCTTCATCAACCGGTCGACCGGCCGCCATCAGCTCCTGGGCGAAGCCGCGCATCATGGCGATGTACTGGTCCGCCGTCTTGGACTCCTTGGTGTTGGCGAGGGCTCCGCGGAGGCTGGCGATGCTGGCCTTGGATCTTGACGCGAAGGTGGTGGAGATGAGATTCCAGACTTCCGCGGCGTGCTCGAGGCCGACGGTCTGGGCAAGGATGTCCATGGACAGGGAGTTGACGAGGTAGTGGAGGACGCGCTGGTCTCTCTCGAGCCAGATGTCGTACGCCGGATTGGGCTTCTTCACCTCCTTGCCATCCTTATCGATGATGAGGTACTCCGATGGAGCCTTCTCCTTGCCGGTCAGGATGTCGAGAAGCCGTGCTCCACGAAGGGCCGGCATGGCCTGGGCCTTCCATAGCAAGAAGTTCGCCCGAGCGAGTTTTTCAGCCTGTGGATTTCCAAGAGGCTGTGGTGTAGCGGAGGAGGAGGCCATTGTTGATGTTTCGGTGGTGTTCTTGGTATTGTTTTGGTGGTGTTCTTGATGTCACGGAAGAGACCGCTCTGATACCATATCAACGATAGCAGGAACGATGCCTTTGTCTCGGCTCGGTTACGTGTTGATATAAGCCCAACTTAGGCAAGTGATTATTACATGATTGCGTAATGATTAGGGGAGGATTGCCAGATCCGAATATGCTTTATATTCCAGCATATTCGGTTACACATGTATGGCAAGGGATAAATCTAATTATTCTGACAATTATAAATAATTTTATGTCCTGGAAAGAATAAGAAACATTTGGTGTGTAGATGATACGTCCATGGATATTATTGAGCTTGTTAGATATAGGGAATATCTTGTATGTATCGAACTACTGACCTGATCTATAAAGGTTGGAGGTTTAAGTAAAACTCCATTGCTTTTCCTGTAATCCAAGTATCGAACTGCGACACCAAATGCGCACTAAGATCGGACTTAATTTTTCCATTCTGAGATAGGTACGAGCGGCACGTCCTGATCAGCAAAAAGAAGTCCTAGCCGATTAAGCGGCAAAGCATACTGTTGGAGAAAAAAAATCTGGTATGGTCTTCAGCTACGCTGATGGCATATCAAAGGCAACAAATTACAAACATTTCAGAAGAAATCGAGCAGGACGTGGACGTGATAGAGCTCGACGAAATAGTTTGACGACCAAGCAAAAGGAGGAGATTAATGCACGTAGAAGAGCCAGAAATAGAGCTAAATGAAATAGTTTAACGGCTAAGCAAAATGAGGAGATTAATGCACCTAGAAGAGCAGTCGAGCAACGCACAGCTACACAAAGAATATCCAAAGGGAAGAGGGCACGGCGTAGGGAAAACACCGCAGCTAGGAGGAACACCCCGTGCCCTGACTCCACTTTGCCATGCCGAGACCAAATGCAGCAACTTTGCCAACGATAAACCATGCATCAAGCACACAAGGATTCACCCGCCATAGAGGGAACATCTTCACTTCCCGTGTCTCCTTCATTAGGACCGACGGTAACACACCGAGATTTACTCCCTCAATCTATGTCATGGCGGAGTAAACCATCGTACTTAACAGATCGATAATGTTGTAGGCGACATGGAGGCCTTCCTTAGCAGTATCACGGACGAGAATACCATCCCAAATGACCTCATGGACGAGGATTGCTACACATATGCCCGTGAAGGTACTTATGTCAACCATTCCATTGACCATCTCTGTTACGGGCCGATATGAATATATTGATGTGAAATCATATGCATGTAGGTTTCGATGCTGATGACATGGACCTCGATACACAGATAGAATCGTCTGACCATGTCTCTATCGATCATTATGACTTTGTGTACTCAAACCTCCCATGCCAAGCAAGTCCCGAACTGCGAACAATGCCATGACAATCAGTTTGAACATGAGAGCCCTGGTTTCTACTGTCCAACAGATCGAGCTGGCCGAACCAGAGCATATCCCGGAGCTTATGAGGCTATGGTCTAGCATGGATGCGAACGATAGACATTTACGGGAGAGCATTCGATTCTTTAACGACCACTTCTCCTTCACAACCCTTAGCGTCAGTCTCGACAACAACTGCACTAACATGAGGTCTGGGGTGTACACATTCCGGGTGCAAGGCTCGCTGTGCCACAACGTGCATTTAGTTCGGGCTAGGCTCTTGCCTAGAACATCTACAACTCTACTTCTATGACGACGATCGCAGCCTGATCCATCGCACGGTAGCCACCAAGGAACTAGATGAGGTCGTCCGAAAGGTTGTGGACATAAGGAGAGGAAACCCCTACTTTGAGCAATTTAGTAGTTTGGGCGCCCATAAGTGTAACACCCCGGCCTCCCCCGGGTCAGCGGCTGTTACCATTGACATCTCTCTAGAATCTCCACAAACCAATACTAGTCCTTTCTCTGCATTTTGTCCTCACTCGAGTGCATCTGGGAAGGTCTTCCCGATCTGTCACCCATGCTGATATTTCCCCAAGCAAACCACGCTTAACATCCTGGTTCTATGAGGTTGAGCTTCCAAAAAGAGTTGCAACATGTTGATATGAGTATCCTATCAATCCTATTAAGCCCTAGGCCAGGATGTCACAATAAGGATAACCTCGAGGACTACCATTGACGTGGGGTGGCCACGGCAAGTCCCAGGGTCGAGTACCCCAAGTTGATTGAGGGGGAGAGAGATGAAGTGCTGGTAGTTAACACGGCTGACAAGCAAGGCGATTTACCCAGGTTCAGGCTCCCAAAGGATAACACCCTACTTCCTGCTTGTCTGAGATTGATATTATGGAGGTGTTACAATGGCGACCCCGGCGAGATGTCGATCTCGCTAGGGTTTCGGTGGTGGAATATGAGCGTCCCCTCGATCGGCGGCCCTCCCAGTCTTTATATTGGAGGCTGGGTCTCGGGAGTTCGCAACCGATTAGGTTTACAGGTAAGGTAGGTTTCTACCGACATAAGCTTCGCCTGCCTTGGTGAATACTCTATCTTCTTTGGGCCCCCTTCATGGGCCCCGAGTGTTGTCTCCTAGTAGGCCACCTGCTGGGCCCTAGTCCTTGCGTGCACCAGCCCGATAGGTAGGCCCACGTCAACCATATAGACTTGAACACCGACAAGAAGTTAGACCAACGAAGATACAAGGTGGCTACAATCTGGGTCGAGGGTAGCGACCTGGCAAATAAGTTGAAGGGCGGCATTACCCTCTACGGTAACAACAACGAGACACACGGTATAGAAGACCTCACAAGCATGCTATGACCCGCTCTCGTATTCCCTCTTCTTCCTAGAGGGGGGGGGGGGCTCAGTTGGCATCCGAATATCCGTAAACATAATGTGCCTTGGAACATTGTGCATCTACCAAGAGCAGACCGTGATGATGATTCAAGTTCGGCTATTTGGGATAATTATGCATTTTATCTATCCTTCTCGTATGTTGCATAACCTTCTTTTTCATGTCATTCACGCAGAGGGGGTGGCCATTTATGCGTCTTCGTAAGGGACTACTAGTATTACAGACCACAAACGTGTCTCGCTATATTCAACCCCATATTGCATGGAGGGCGTCTGTGGGGTGGACATGTACATAAAGATTGGGGATGCAGGCTGAATTGGGTCAGGGAACACCAGGCGGAGATACATGTTGATCTATATAAAGTCATTGTCGATAGCATCACTGCCGGAGAGACTTAAGCAAGGGTTGTTGGCACAAGGACCTTCCACGGGTGTCTCCAAGATATGAAGCAAAGGCATATGCACGCCATTGCATTGGTGCAGACATATGGGAAGGCTGGCATCTTCCTGACGATGACCTACAACCCAAGCTAGAAGGAGATACGGGATGCGCTGCTTCTGGGCCAAACCCCGGAGGACCAGCCAAATATTATGGCTCGAGTGTTTAGGGCCAAGTTGGAGACGACGAAGAGATGCTGACAAAGAAGCACATCGTGGGCGTTGTGAAGGCGTACGTCTACATAGTCGAGTTCCAGAAGAGGGCCTTCCTGCATGCCCATTTCTTGTTGATCATGGATTCCAAATACAATCTCATTGTGCAGGAGCAGTATGACCGTGTCATATCCGCCGAGCTCGCGGACAAGCATAAGTATCGGAGCTATAAGCCATGGTCATGAAGCATATGATGCACGACCCATACGGTTTACTCAAGCCAAACGTGTGCATGCAAGAGGGGTCATGCAAGTGCACATACCCACACATTCAACAAGAGCATCGTACATGGGAAGGACTCATACCCCATTTAGCGGAGATGAAAAGATAGCCGTTCCGCAATGGTCCGCGTTAGACACTCGACAATAGATGGGTTGTGCCTTACAACCCTTACCTCTTGCGGATGTTCAACTGCCACATCAACGTGGAGGTGCGCTCGAGCATAAAGCTCGTCAAGTACCTATATAAGTACATATATAAGGGACACATCAGAATTCGTTCAACATTGTGAAGCCATATGCCGATGGTAACATAGACGAAATCAAGAGATACATTGACGCAAGGTAGATTACTCCATCAGAGGCCATGATGAGGATATTCGGCTTCAAACTCCGTGAGAACCACCTGTCGGTAATACAACTCCCGCTTTATCTCCCAAATATGGAAAGGGTCACATTCAAAGCGGGAGACACCTGAACGATGTCGCCGCTCGAGAGAACGTGTCCATGCTAACGGCGTATTTCGTGGCTACCAGAAGCACGAGTGTGCTCGAGATATTCTCTCCAAGGATTTTCTAGGAAGGTTCACATGGTGAGCTAAATACTGGAAGGAAAGGGAAAATGGTTACCAAATAGGCTGAATCATCCTATCCTGCCGAGGGGGAGTCATACTTTCTGAGGTGCTTCTAAACCACGTAGCAGGCTCGAAGTTCTTCAAAGACCTAATAAATGTGGACAGTGTGCTATGTGATACCTTTCATGAGGTCGTGGAAATAAAGGGTCTAATCGAGGGCGACAACACGCTTGACGAGTGTCTTACTGTTTCGGAGAAATTCACCAAGCCAGACTCACTCAGGAGGCTCTTCAGAACGATCTTGGTATTCTATGAGCCTGGCGATTTGAGCGGTCTTTGGGATCTTCACCTTGAGGATATGGCTGACGACTACCGGTGGTGCCACACCTATCCAAAAGCGGTGGAGTAGATGGTGCTGCTTGATATCGACTGCTATAGAACCTCACAAAGTCATTCCCTCTACCGGACATCGACAAGACGTATGACAACACTGGGAGGCGAGGCTAGGGAGGTAATAGAGGAAACCGATATCAAGGTTGGCGAGGAATACACTTATGTCGCGACCTTAATTAAACCCCGAGCAGAGGCTTGCCTACGATGAGAGACTAAAAGAAGTTGATGGCTGCAATGGGGCTGTATTCTTCGTCGATGGCCCAAGAGGTACTGGGAAGACCTACCTTTGCAGGGCACTGCTCGCTAGGGTTCGTGGATACAGAAAGATCGCAATGGCCACAACAACGCCGGTTGTCTCTGCTTCAATCATGCGATGCAAGACAACCCACTCGAGGTTAAAGATCGCACTAAATGTTGAAGAAGGGTCGTCGTGTAGCTTCACTACAAAGAGTGGAACAACCGATCTCCTAAGGATGGATAAACTCATACTATGGGACAAGGCCACCATCACGAAGCGACAAGTGGTTGAGGCACTAGAAAGAACCACGCGCGACATCATGGGTTGCGAGACCGACCTTTCGGGGGCAAGACTATTGTGTTCGGTGGAGAGTTCAGGCAGGTGCTTTCTATAGTAAGGAAAGGGTCATGGAGTAAGATAATCGACACGACCTGTGGAGTTCGAACCTCTAGAAGGGCATGCGCCAGATAAGGTTCATCACCGACATGAGGATGCAAAATGACTGATGGTTCGCGGATTACCTACTAAGGATAGGTAGTGACACTTAGGAAACTGATGAGGCATGCAACATATAGCCCAAAGATATCTGCGTGCCATCTACGGGTGACGTGGCTGACATAGAGAAGTTGATCAACCATGTATTTCCTGCCTAAATCACAACATGGACAATACGGATTGCAGGACTTCTCTCGCAATCCTCTCCACAAAGAATGACAATGTTAATGGAATGCATGATTGGGCGTTTCAAGGGCGAGGAGATGATCTATAGCTTTGATAGTGCGGAGGACAATCCACATGGCTACTAACCTGCTGAGTTTCTTAACTTGATGAATACTCATGGGATGCCCCCACACACGCTTAAACTGAACATAAACTGCCCCGTTATACTGCTGAGGAACATTGACCCAGCTAATGGGCTAGTAATGGCACGAGGCTTGACGTCCGTGGGTTCCAGAGGAACGCCATCGACGCAAAGATCATGGTGGGACAGCACACTGGGCAGAGGGTGTTTCTTCCTCGGATACCTCTTTGTCCGTTCGACGATTACAAGTTCCTGTTCAGATTCAAGAGGAAGTCGTTTCCGGACCAAGCTCGTTTTTGCCATGATAATCAAAAAGGTGCAAGGACAGACCTGTAGCGCCCCGACCGACTGCTATACAGTGATACTGTGTCCCCGGTTATCCGATACCACCAGACACACTATCAAAGCATAATAGAGAGATCAAAACTTGTGGAACAACTGGCACATCACAGACTCTACGACACAAATCATATAGTTTAACTCTTATAATAGAGAAAGATAGCAAATGACAACCAGAGGTCACAGACCCAACATTACAACAAGCGGAAGCAAATTAAGTTGTTCTAAACAACAAGATCCAGATTAGGGCCTAAGAGGCCTACAAATAAAACATCCAGCGCCAGCTGCTCCGGGATGTCCCAAGCTGCCATCTGGGAACCCCAGACTACTCGTCGACGTCCACAAAGAACCCACCTTCGAGGTCGGTAAAGTCCTCCTCTGAAACAAAACAAACGACGTTGAGTTCGACGAACTCGCAAGATTATATAGAGCTTTAGCTCGATGAAGCTTTCAAGGTTTTATGGCTGTTTTGCATAAAGCTGATTTTATTTATGAAAACATAACTCAATGGCATCGACTAATCAGAATAGTTTTCAAAAGCGGTAAGAAGTGACTCTTTTCTTTGATCACCTTTCTCAACATCAACCACTGTACCTGTTCATCAAAGGCACCTCCCCGAATCACCCTCGAGGAAGTCACCTTGCAATCTTGAAGTGGTACCTTTAGTACCCAGGTTTTAATCATTCCGTTTAAGTTATTCTATGATCTTATCGTCCTTTCCCAAGTTGTCCTTAACCGTGGACACGGCTTTTCGAAAAGATTTACCCTGCAGGGGTGTACAAATGTTTGCCACGCGTACCGTCCGGCCCATTACCTGCGCATTAGCTCTCTTCCTTGGAAAGCCGGCTGGGTGGGAGCGGTGTCGACTTCTCCCTCGTTAAGGACTTTCCAGGATCATCAGTGGCGGCAGGACACGAGATCACAACACCCTGCCCCACGGCCACTCATTTTCCTTACACCACCATCCTCAACTCAGTTCAACCACCATCATCACACACGCGCAAATGGAAGCCCGAACTAGAGGACCCTGGCTAGCCCCGCCCGAGTTATTTAGTCTATGAGGGTTCCTGCAATTGCATAGGCCTCACGCATGGTTGCACGCTCAGTCTTGGTTCGGGAGGTAAAGAACTCGCACCTAGGCGGCGAGAACGAGACAAAGCACCACAACCACAGTGGCCTCTCATCCCCACCTTTTAGCATCTTATTACCTGTCACCACAATTTTCCACCATCATCTGAACAATTCATCACCTGTTTCCAACATGAACCACCCATTGTACTGCTAGGCATTACACTAAGCATGGCAAAGCATCAATATAGCATAGTTAAGTATTCAGGCCAACAATACAAACCTATGGATAATAGGAGGGGAAACAGGTAATTGGCATCGGAATCTTAATGCAACTATAGGATACTCTAATCCAATAAAATTGACATTTGGAACCGCATGCAATATTATAGTGGAGAAAATATTTGCGGAAACATAGGATAAGATATGCTCAGAGGGGGGATTACGCTTGCCTTGTTGAGCGGAGTAGTCAAACTGCTCGTCAGAGTAATGATGCTCAACTCCGAACTCGTGATCTACCGGAGAGCAAACAACACCGGAAAGCAGAAACAACAATCAACGCATGGCAATTGTGCAATGCATACAGGAATGATGATATGACATTTTGATGCACCGACTTATTATTAATAGCTCTCTAGCAATTTAAATGGGGTGCGGGAATAAATACTCAACGAGAGAGGAGAACACCCCATATTTATCTTAATGATTCTCCTCGCGTCTAAAAGTGCATTATTGTCACGGTGATCAAAGATGCATGACAAATATTTTAACAGTTAGTTCACAGTTCCGGACATTTTGGTATAACCGACACGTTTTTCTGATGCACCGATGAGATACAAGTTATTACATTTTAAAACCTCTTTTTAAAATATCCTCTACAATTTATGTTTAAACAGCAATGGAATTACTTAGCCCAAAAAGAATAGAAGGAAAAACATAAAGGAAGCAATACAGAATTTGGGGCTGGGCAAAAATCGGAATATCCGATTTTTACAAAATCGGAATATCCGATTGGCTGTTCACTCGCAAAATTGGCTAAGGACCAGAGTGTTCCTTGCACTGAAGCTACTCGGAACATCCGAATCCTGCAAACTCGGATTATCCAATTGCTACTAAGCTGTGAAAGTTTCTAAGGACAGAAACGAGCTAGCACTGGATTGAATCGGAAATTCCAAGTTCTTTGGCTCCGGATTATCCGACGCAGCGACGAAACGGAGCGACGGCGACCTCGACGCAACCTCGGTGAGGATACGGCAAAATGGGGAGGGGGAAGAGGTCCAGAAGGACGTGGTGCTTACCCTCGACTCCTGGGGGTGCTCAGCCAGGCGGAGGTGGACGGACGCTGAGGGAATCGACCGGCGAGGCCGCGGCAACGGTCGGAGAAGAACGGGGCGGCGATGGCGATTCACGGCCTCCCGCTTCGATTGCTTCGGCGTGGGGGAGCAGCACGGCGAGGCGGTCCCGTCGGTGGTCTTCAATCGGGATGGGGAGCTCTACATCGGCGGCGAGCTCACGGCCATGGCGGCGGCCTGATGGCTACGTGTTGGTGAACCCCAAGAGGAAGGTTATGATGTAGACAGCAGAAGTTTTCCTTGAATAATCTACCCAAGGTTTAATCGGACCAGTAGGACTTGACGATCTATCGGAAGGTTGTTGATGTTGACTCCCCCTGGCGCTAGGGAGCTTGCACCAACGTGGAATCTGCACAGACACAAACCAGAACTTTGCCCAACACGAAACAGAGAGGTTGTCAATCTCTCCGGTCTTGCAGAAACAAAGAGTTAAACGTATGGTGTGGAAAACAGCAGGAAACACAGCAAGTAACAGGAAACAGATGATTGCAGCAGGTTGTGTAAACAGTATGAGGAAATTGGACCAGGGTCCACAGTTCACTAGTGGTGTCTCTCTCAGAACAGATAACTAGCATGTTGGGTAAACAAATTACAGCTGGGCAATTGACAAATAGAGAGGGCATAACAATGCAATACATGCCAAGATGTCTACTATGAAATCTAGTTGGGCATTACAACAAAGTACATAGACCGTTATTCCAACCGCATCTATGCCTAAATAATCCACCTTCAAGGCAGCATCCGCATCCTATTCAGTATTAAGTTGCTAACAACAGATTATTGCATGAAGTAAAGTGTGTAATGTAATCAATACAAGTGCCCTTGGACACTGCACCAATGTTTTATCCCTAGTAGCAACAGCACATCTACCATCTTAGACCTTTCTGTCACTGATCCAGATATCTAGAGACTGAACCCACTATCGAGCATAAATACCCCCTCTTGGAGTCACAAGCATCTACTTGGCCAAAGCATCTACTAGCAACGGAGAGCATGCAAGATCAAGAGCACATAGATAAACAACTTGAATAAACATGGTATCAATATTCATCGGATCCCAGCAAACACAACATCTAGCATTACAATAAGATGATCTTGATCATGTTAGGCAGCTCACAAGATCTAAACATGGAGGCACAAGGTAGAGAGACAACCATCTAGCTACTGCTATGGACCCGTAGTCCAGGGGTGGACTACTCACGCATCACTCCGGAGGCAGGCATGGTGATGTAGAGCCCTCCGGTGATGATCTCCCCTCCGGCAGGGTGCCGGGAAGAGCTTCAGAACTCCTCCGATCTGAGATTGACGATGACGGCCGCGACGGAACTTTTCGTGGAATATGATCGACCGTAATAGGGTTTTCGCGTCGCGGAGAATATATAGGCGAAGAGGCGGCGTCGGTGGCCGAGGGGGGCCACCACGCCATAGGGGGGCGCGGGCCCACCCTGGGCCGCGCCCTAGTGTGGCGTGGCCCCCTGGTGGGTCTGCTCCGACTCCCCTTTGGACTCCGTGATCTCCTCGTGATATTATTGACGATGTCTTTTGTTTCGTCCAATTCCGAGAATATTTCCTTAATAGATTTTCTGAAACCAAAAACAGCAGAAAACAGGGAACTGGCACTGTGGCATCTTGTTAATAGGTTAGTCCCAGAAAATGCATAAAAATGATATAAAGTGTAACCAAAACATGTAGCAATTGATATAATAACAGCATGGAACATCAAAAATTATAGATACGTTTGAGACGTATCAAGCATCCCCAAGCTTAGTTCCTGCTCGTCCTCGAGTAGGTAAACGATAAAAACAGATAATTTTTGAAGTGACATGCTACCAACACAATCTTTGATCAAATAACAATGTAATGCACATGATCTGAATGAAGTGATCCAAGCCAATGGTCTATAGTTTGCAAGCAAGTAAATAAAGAGTAAACATAAGTGATCACACAAGTGCAAACTTTCATGAATAATACTATAAAACATTTAGAGATATAATAGTCTAACATAATAGTTAGCTCACAGCAGCAATAATTCTCAACATGAAAGTGTTTGTATCAACACAAAGGAAGATAATAGCTTCAGCATTTGCTTCAACTTTCAACATGTATATCATATAGATAATGTCAATGCAAAGAATATGATCAACCAAACACAAAGTTATGTAAAAACTGTTATACTGGAGTTGACAATGATGTTTGCTTAAGTAGACAGAAAGAAGTGGGAAAACTGACTCAACATAAAAGTAAAAGAATGGCCCTTCGCAGAGGGAAGCAGGGATTAACATCATGTGCTAGAGCTGTAGTTCCCGAAGGCATATAGAGAGCATAAAATATTGTTTTGTAAGGTAATGGTGTATACAGGTGTCAACAAATCAGCAAATAGGCAATACTCTACTTCACTAGTTGATCAAACTTTACAAGAGCGGCTCCCATGAAGGACGTTATTTCTACCAGCGGGCAGATCATCCCTCTTCTCTTTTGTTTACACACTTGTGAACATTGCTTGACTGACGAATCAGGGGCAAAAAGATGTGAAGAGAATTGTTTGGTTAAAGTTGTAATTAATTGGGACTGGGCACCCCGTTGCCAGCTCTTTTTGCAAAATTATTGGATAAGCGGATGTATATGCCACTAGTCCAGGTGTGTAAAATTTGATCAACCAGGAAATAAAGACCACCTATCTACGTCCTTATGAGCTTTTCAAGTAGTGACACAAAAAGGAAATTGTTTTGAGTAGTTAGTAGATAGCACATGAAGAAATTTACTTGGAATGGTGAAAACACCACATAATAGGTAGGTATGGTGGACACAGGTGGCATGGATTTGGCTCAAGGTTTTGGATGTACAAGAAGCATTCCCTCTTAGTACAGAGTTTAGGCTAGCAAGGTTATTATAAGCAAACATCATTATCAACTGGAATAGCAAGAGTGTACATAAAACACAAGGTTTGACGAACCATAGACTCCCACTGTCTTCCTTGTTAACACATAGCCTTCATCCAAAAATTATCTAGACTACTATGGACTTCCAATTATGCAACAGATTATTATAGCAGAAAATCCTTATAGTAGTTCTTCATTAATAGCCATTACTTACATGATGCACAAGCTTAAACATTAATTACTTGACAGCTCAAAACAATTGGCAAGCATCAAATTACTCAAGACAACGATCTAAAAAGATTCATGTAAGCATTTTATACCACTACCACATGCATAGCATTTTTCTGGTCCAACCAAACACCAATCAACTTATTTGACAACTCTCCAAACAGATATAAGTGAAGCAAGAGAGTACTTTCTTCAAAAGAAACTGAAAGCTCTAACAAGAGATACATGAAAAACTGAGAGCTAACAGCAATAACAGCAACTAGACAGGAATACTCAACAAGTATAAGTGAAGCACAAGAGTATTCTAATGAAAAAGTGGAGCGTGTCTCTCTCCCAAACATGAATACTAGGATCCAACAAGTATAGCACAGCAAACAAAACAAAACAAACTGAAAACAAAAACACACTGACGCTCCAAGGAAGAGTACACTAGCATGAAGCAATAAAAATATAGCACCATTAGAGATGACCTGATAATTTGTAGATGAAGAAGGGGATGCCTTGGGCATCCCCAAGCTTAGATGCTTGAGTCTTCTTGAAATATGCTGGGGAGGTAAGCCTCCCCAAGCTTAAGCTCTTCACTCTTCTTGATCATGTAATATCATTCTCCTCTATCAACACTTGAAAACTTCCTTCACACCAAAACTTAACAGCTTTTCTCATTAGCAGGTTAGTGCACTAAAAGATAATACTTCAAAGTTCTAGCAAAGACAAAACTCACAAGCCAACTATTTTAAACATTAGCCACTGTTACTAGGCTCAAGTGGGCACTTTTACACGAAAAGAAACCACTTAAAAACTTGTAAAAGAGAGAATGCAAAATAAAAGACAGAATCTGTCAAACCAGAACAGTCTGTAATGACGAATTTTTTCGAGGCACTTACGATGCTCAGATGAAAACTTTTGAAATAATGAAAGTTGCGTAACATCATCAGGAACATGCACAAAAAGTTTCAGCATTTTTCGATTTTTTCTGATTTTCTACTGAATTAAACGGTGACGAACAGCAATCTGTCCCAATGCAGTCCCGAAAATAAAACCAACTTTGCATTAGTAACTCTCCTTGGCACAACAAAACAGCAAATAAAAGATACAAAGGAGTTGCTACAGAGGTAAACAAGCATCCTTGACTCAAGAAAACAAAAATAAAACAGCAAATAAAAACATGGGTTATCTCCCAGAAGTGCTTTTCTTTAATGCCTTTGAGCTAGGCATGAAGAGATGCATCAAGTATTGTCAAGATCCAGATCATACAATGAAAGCTTAAAAGTCTTATCAACAATGCATTGTATGCTACTTATGCTAGTTTCAGAGTTCTCTTTTTCTTTTCTCTTAGGTACACTCTCTTCATCAAAAAGATTTTCAGGCACAATCCATCCAAAATTATTTTCTAAAGTGTCATGCAATGCCATCATTTTATAGGGGATTGGAATTTTCAGACCATTCTTAGCAAAAGGTTGATTAGAATATTTAGCTCTATTTTCCCTTCTTGTTCTAAGAATTTTCATAACATCAGTGTAGCAATCAAACATTTTATATTTAGCAAAGATCATTCTAGCTTCCTTAGCAACATCTCCCAATTCTTCATGCAAAGTTTCTAACACAAAGTCTTTCTTTTCACCATTTTTCATATCATGAAGTGCTAAAAACATGTGTTGCATTATAGGATGCATATTAACAAACCTAGCTTCTAGCATTTGAACAAGGGAAGCTATGGCAGTTTCATAATTAGGAGCAAGTTCAGCTATAGATTTCTTTTTAAAGTCATCAGACTTTCTCACAAAGTTCAGAAATTGCTCAATGTTGTTTTCCCCTATGACAGAGCCACTACCTACTTGTATGTTTATCATGGAAAATTCAGGTTTCAAGATAGGTAAAGCTGTGAACTCGAATTTGTTAAAGTCAGACCACTCAGTATTATCAGGATTACTCATTTTAGCAAGACTAAAACAAGCAACAGGGCAACTCGAAATTAAAAACTAGATGCAGGAATTTTTTTTTTTGGGTTTTTGATTTTTAACAGCAAGCAAAACAAAACTAAAACAAGACAAAAACAAAGTAAAGAGATTGGAACTGAGAGACTCCCCTTTCCAATAGCCTCCAAGTCCCCGGCAACGGCGCCAGAAAACAGCTGGTGCCTGGTTGACGGAGAGTATTTGAGGATGATGATGATGGTGATGATGAGTACTTCCCCGGCAACGGCGCCAGAAAACAGCTTGATGGCTACGTGTTGGTGAACCCCAAGAGGAAGGTTATGATGTAGACAGCAGAAGTTTTCCCTTGAATAATCTACCCAAGGTTTAATCACCAGTAGGACTTGACGATCTATCGGAAGGTTGTTGATGTTGACTCCCCCTGGCGCTAGGGAGCTTGCACCAACGTGGAATCTGCACAGACACAAACCAGAACTTTGCCCAACACGAAACAGAGAGGTTGTCAATCTCTCCGGTCTTGCAGAAACAAAGAGTTAAACGTATGGTGTGGAAAACAGCAGGAAACACAGCAAGTAACAGGAAACAGATGATTGCAGCAGGTTGTGTAAACAGTATGAGGAAATTGGACCAGGGTCCACAGTTCACTAGTGGTGTCTCTCTCAGAACAGATAACTAGCATGTTGGGTAAACAAATTACAGCTGGGCAATTGACAAATAGAGAGGGCATAACAAAGCAATACATGCCAAGATGTCTACTATGAAATCTAGTTGGGCATTACAACAAAGTACATAGACCGTTATTCCAACCGCATCTATGCCTAAATAATCCACCTTCAAGGCAGCATCCGCATCCTATTCAGTATTAAGTTGCTAACAACAGATTATTGCATGAAGTAAAGTGTGTAATGTAATCAATACAAGTGCCCTTGGACACTGCACCAATGTTTTATCCCTAGTAGCAACAGCACATCTACCATCTTAGACCTTTCTGTCACTGATCCAGATATCTAGAGACTGAACCCACTATCGAGCATAAATACCCCCTCTTGGAGTCACAAGCATCTACTTGGCCAAAGCATCTACTAGCAACGGAGAGCATGCAAGATCAAGAGCACATAGATAAACAACTTGAATAAACATGGTATCAATATTCATCGGATCCCAGCAAACACAACATCTAGCATTACAATAAGATGATCTTGATCATGTTAGGCAGCTCACAAGATCTAAACATGGAGGCACAAGGTAGAGAGACAACCATCTAGCTACTGCTATGGACCCGTAGTCCAGGGGTGGACTACTCACGCATCACTCCGGAGGCAGGCATGGTGATGTAGAGCCCTCCGGTGATGATCTCCCCTCCGGCAGGGTGCCGGGAAGAGCTTCAGAACTCCTCCGATCTGAGATTGACGATGACGGCCGCGACGAAACTTTTCATGGAATATGATCGACCGTAATAGGGTTTTCGCGTCGCGGAGAATATATAGGCGAAGAGGCGGCGTCGGTGGCCGAGGGGGGCCACCACGCCATAGGGGGGCGCGGGCCCACCCTGGGCCGCGCCCTAGTGTGGCGTGGCCCCCTGGTGGGTCTGCTCCGACTCCCCTTTGGACTCCGTGATCTCCTCGTGATATTATTGACGATGTCTTTTGTTTCGTCCAATTCCGAGAATATTTCCTTAATAGATTTTCTGAAACAAAAACAGCAGAAAACAGGGAACTGGCACTGTGGCATCTTGTTAATAGGTTAGTCCCAGAAAATGCATAAAAATGATATAAAGTGTAACCAAAACATGTAGCAATTGATATAATATCAGCATGGAACATCAAAAATTATAGATACGTTTGAGACGTATCACGGCCGTGTGGGAGAAGAGAGAGAGAGAGCTAGGGCACGGGAAGGAAAATATCTCGCGGGGGAGAGAGTGGCAGGTGGTGGTCTTCTCCTCCTCGTGGGTGGGGGCAGCTTGGGGGCCCCGCGGCGAGCTCGGCGGCGAGCTGGTCCGGCGGCAGCGACGCGCACGGTCGCTACAGAACGAAGAAGACGGCAATTTTCTGAAAACCCCCCTGCAACTTCTGTTTCCCTCACGGATAGGTCCCTCTTCTGTTTTAAATTAAACCTTTTAAAACCAGCAATGTATTTGAATTAATTAGAGCACTTAAACACTTTCAAAAATTATGGAATAATTTGTGTGGCCTTTTCATCTCATGTGGAAGCTCCACAAAAATTGGCGCCTCGAAATAAAATGTTTTGGACAACATTTGTTCATAGGGTTCGTTTATGGCATTTTGCTAAATTTCAAAATGTTGCTCCTTTAATATTTGGGAGCAAGTGCAAAATATTATTTTGGAACTCTTGAAACTTCCTTGACAAATATACGATGTCAAAGTGTTTGTTTTGCAATTTTGAGTGCCTTCCTTAATTTGAAATTTGTTGAAGCACATTTGGCAATTTGGTTTTAAGTGGTGCCAAACCACCACAATTCCCTAGCAACCACACAATTCCCTAGCAACAACATGATGCATGGATGCCATGATGAAAACAACACAAAAGTGGAAAAATTACACGGGTTTTTAGGTTCTCAAACTTCGGGCTGTTACAATTCTACCCCCCTTACAGGAATCTCGTCCCGAGATTCTAAGGTTGCGGAAAGAAGTCGGGATACTCTTCACAAAGACTAGACTCTCTTTTCCAAGTTGCTTCTTCTTCGGAATGGTGAGACCATTGAACTTTGAGGAACTTGGTAGTCTTGTTACGGGTCTTCCTTTCGGCTTCATCCAGACACGGATAGGATGCTCGCGATAAGTGAGATCTTCTGAGATCTAGCTCTTCATGATTGACTCCATGGATAGGATCCTTGTAACACGGCGAAGTTGGGAGACATGAAACACATCATGTACATTTGGGAATTTGACCGGTAACTCCAACTTATAAGAAAGATCTCCTCGCTTGGCCAGAACGGTGAAAGGGCCAACATAGCGAGGTGCCAATTTCCCTTTGATTCCGAAGCGGCGAACGCCACGAAGGGGAGAGACGCGGAGATAAGCTTTATCACCAATTTCATAGTGAATTTCCTGATGGTGCTTATCATAGTAGCTCTTCTGCCTAGACTGAGCAATCTTCAGATTCTCTCTTATGATTCGAACCTTCTCCTCAGCTTCATTGATCACATCCGGACCAAAGAGTGCTCTCTCTCCGGTCTCGGACCAATTTAGAGGAGTGCGGCATTTTCTTCCATATAGAGCCTCGAATGGAGCCATGCCCAGACTAGCTTGATAGCTATTGTTGTAGGAGAACTCCGCGAAAGGGAGATACTTTTCCCAACCCTTGCCAAAAGAGATACACATGCCCTAAGCATGTCTTCCAACACTTGGTTCACTCTTTCGGTCTGACCATCAGTTTGAGGATGGTAGGCGGTACTGAAGTTGAGACGGGACCCCATAGCAGTTTGGAAACTCTGCCAAAACTTGGATACAAAGATACTTCCACGGTCCGATATGATCCTCAGAGGGACCCCATGCAATGGAACAATACGAGCCAAATATAAGTCAGCAAGTTGACTTGCCCGTATATCATCACGGACTGGTAGGAAGTGAGCAACCTTGGAAGACGATCAATGATTACCCAATTGCATTGTTGCCCTTTTGAGATCGGGAAACCCGGTGATGAAGTCCATACCAATTTCATCCCATTTCCACTCGGGACTGCAATAGGGCGAAGAGTGCCGGCAGGCCTTTGATGTTCAGCCTTTACCCGTCGACATGTGTCGCATTCAGCAACATACTTGGCAATTTCTCGTTTCATCCGAGTCCACCAGAATTGTGGTCGAAGGTCTTGGTACATTTTGGTACTACCGGGATGAATAGAGAGAGGAGATTCATGAGCTTCTTGGAGGATCACTCCCTCAATTTTCGTTTCTTTGGCACTACCAAGCGGTCACCAAAATAAACAACTCCGGATTCATTGACAGAAAACATTTGGCCTTCCGCTAGCAATGTTCTCCTTGATTTTTAGAATACCCTTGTCACGGTTTGAGCATCCTTAATCTGGTCTACAAGAGTAGATTTGATCTCCAGATTTGCAAGGTAGCCGGAGGGAACATTTCAAGTTCAAACGAGAGAACTCTTCATGAAGGGCAGGTTGGGCCTTTTCAATCATCAGATTGTTGCAATAGGACTTCCGACTTAGCGCGTCAGCCACGACGTTTGCTTTGCCGGGTTGATAGTTCAGACTCACATCATAGTCCTTGATTAACTCCAACCAACGCCTTTGCCTGAGATTTAAATCCGGCTGGGTGAAGAGGTACTTCAGACTCTTGTGATCCGAGAAGATCTCGCAACGGTTACCAAACAGGTATGGTCTCCATTGCTTCAAAGCATAGACCACAGCGGCAAGTTCTAGATCATGAGTTGGGTAGTTGTGCTCATGCGGCTTAAGTTGGCGAGAAGCATATGCCACCACATGGCCATCTTGCATTAGCACACAGCCCAAGCCTTGTAGAGAGGCGTCACAGAAGACGACGAAATCCTTGCTCGTGTCCGGCAGGACAAGCACAGGAGCGGACGTGAGTTTGGCTTTCAGTGTTTTGAAGCTCTCTTCAGCTTCGGCCGTCCATACGAACTTTTTATCCTTCTTGAGAAGGTCAGTCAGGGCCTTGGCTATCTTGGAGAAACCTTCGATGAATCGGCGGTAGTAACCCGCCAATCCGAGAAAGCTACGGATGTCCTTGACTGACATTGGAGTTTTCCAATCCAAATGGACTGAATCTTGTCGGAATGACAGCCACACCATTAGCGGATATCACATGACCAAGGAAGAAGATTATCCAACCAAAACTCACACTTGGAGAACTTGGCATAGAGGCGGTGTTCTCGAAGTCGTGTCAGAACCAAACGAAGATGTTCGGCATGCTCTTCATCGGTTTTGGAATAAACGAGGATGTCATCGATGTAAATGACGACAAACTTGTCAAGATAATCCATGAAGAGAGTTCATGAGCCTCATGAAAGTAGCTGGAGCATTGTGAGACCAAAGGACATGACGGTATACTCATATGAGCCATAACGAGTAACAAATGCCGTCTTTGGAATATCCTCCTTTCTGATCTTGATCTGATGGTATCCTGACCTCAGATCCATCTTGGAGAATACCGTTGCACCAGCTAACTGATCCAACAGATCATTGATGCGAGGAATAGGATACTTGTTCTTGATTGTCACCGCATTCAACGGTCGATAGTCAGAGACTAGACGAGGCACGGTAGAATCCCTCTTCTTGACAAAGAGTACCGGACAACCCCAAGGTGAACTGCTAGGCTGGATGAAATCCTTTGCTAACAGCTGATCAATTTGCTCTTTCAACAGAGCCAACTCTTCCACCGGCATACGGTAGGGCTTCTTGGAAATTGGAGCGTACCGGGAAGTAGATCTATGACAAACTCCACACTTCGGTCAGGAGGCATGCCAGGCAATTCTTCCGGGAACACATCCGGGAAGTCACACACCACGTGTATGTCCTGGATTTCAGGAGGGGATTCGCCTTCCATAAAGCAAAGGAGGATCTCAGGTGAGTTGGGTATGATGAACATGGAGGTCTTGACAGTGCAGACCAATACTTAACACTGTCACCGGAAGAATTGGTCACGGTGACGGTCTTGGCAGCACAGTCGAGATTAGCCGGTATTTGGCTAGCCAGTTCATGCCCAGTATGACATCAATGCCACTTGACCTCAGAGCTACCAAAGCGAAAGGAAAAGAGTAGTAACCTAGTAATCTGACTCAGGAGTAACCCCATCGGTTTGCCATTTGGAGCCAGGAGTGGCGATCACCAAGGGAGCTCATTTTCTCGAACGGTATTTTGTGGTCTTTTGCAAAAGCTATGGATATGAATGAATGCGATGCTCCAGAATCAAACAAAACTGTAGCTGATTGGTTGATTCGTAACTCACCCATGAGAACGCCGGGGTCCTCTTCAGCTTCTTCAGCAGAGATGTGGTTCAGGCGACCACGCACAATAGGTCCAGCCTTGCCAGCTGGAGTGGCAGGGGCTCGTGCAGGAGTTATCGCGAGAGGTGCCTTCTGGGGGCACTCCCTGGAGTAGTGGCCAGCCTGGCCACAGGTGTAGCAAGTGAGTCCAGGTGGAGCAGGTAGCATAGGACGGTACCCACTCCCGCCTACCCCAAGTGTCGAAGTAGTGGGGCGCGGAGGGGTGGCCTGTATCCGCGGCCTGGCATGAATGGAGCACGAGGTACGGCGCTGTAGGGACAAACACCCTGCGCTTCTTGCTCTCAGAACCCGAGGAACTCTGGTGGTCCCCGTGTGCGGGCCTCTTGGAAGCCTCAAGTTCCTTTCTTCCTTGCTCGAGAGTAAAGCCTGGTTGAACAGCTCCTGTAGGTCTGGAACCTGAAGGGAAGCAACTCATAGCGAGCTGCGGAGTAAGACCCTTGCGGAACAGCTCTTGCTTGTCAGCATCATTGGTCACGTCCCTTGGGGCGTAACGAGAGAGATGGTTGAACTCACGACCATAAGTGCGGAGGTCCATCCGTCCCTGTTGCAAATCCAGGAACTCCCTCCTCTTCAATCCATGATCGGCTGGGAATGTACTCCGCACGGAAGGCAGTGCGGAAATCAGCCCAAGTGAAGACATGGTTGGCTGGAAACAAAGCCACATGGCTTTCCCACCAACAGCCAGCAGCACCAACCAAGAGATAGGTGGCAAAGTTGACTTGCTCAGCCATGGGACATGCAGCGCGGAGAACTTGCGCTCCAAAGCACGAAGCCAATCATCAGCTTCCAGTGGCTCCTTAGCATCAGCAAAGTGGGTGGCTGCGAGCGCAGGAACTCAGTGAGAGTGTTGCACTCGTTCCTCCGTGCATTCTGCTGCACCAACTGCTCAAGCAAGCGCTCATTGCGCCCACGGTTCTCCTCAATGGCCATCAAGACCTCAGCCATCGAGGGTGGTGGCGGCAGATCATCCTCATCATCATTGTGGTTACCGCGACCACCACGGCCTCCACGGCCTCCTCGAGCCATTCTGGAGATTTGACAATGACACGGTTAGTATCTTTCTCCGAATGGTCGAACAATAGCATTAGCGTCTACACAAGTACACAGACTAGGGACGATAATACTTTGCGAGAAGGAAATCAACAAGATAGAACTTGGGTCAAAGATCAGCATCATGTGCTACTAGTGAGAGTTAAGAAATCACAACTTAACACACTCTAGTTGGCACAATCCGGGACCTTATGTTCAAGTCCTTGGGTTAAAACCCAAAGAAGGCTAAATGTTCCTTCGTTGGTAACAGATTTTAGATTGCAACGCAGCGGGAGCAACTGGACACATAACACTAAAGGTCGAACCCACCCACGTTTCTAATCATTTTGAAGTAACAGATGAGAGTAAAACCTTTAACTCAAATCGAGGTAAGATTGCTCCGAGATTAGAGGGTAACCAGATAAGGAGTAAAAAGAATCCTAAGATGGTTTTCACAACTCATTTTTAGGTTAAAAATATTTTCACAAACACTAGACTCAACATCGACCAGTAGAAGGGTTTCCTACAGGCAGTACTGCTCTGATACCAACTTGTAGCGCCCCGACCCGACTGCTATACAGTGATACTGTGTCCCGGTTATCCGATACCACCAGACACACTATCAAAGCATAATAGAGAGATCAAGACTTGTGGAACAACTGGCACATCACAGACTCTACGACACAAATCATATAGTTCAACTCTTATAATAGAGAAAGATAGCAAATGACAACCAGAGGTCACAGACCCAACATTACAACAAGCGGAAGCAAATTAAGTTGTTCTAAACAACAAGATCCAATTATGGCCTAAGAGGCCTACAAATAAACATCCAGCGCCAGCTGTTCCGGGATGTCCCAAGCTGCCACCTGGGAACCCCAGACTACTCGTCGACGTCCACAAAGAACCCACCTTCGAGGTCGGTGAAGTCCTCCTCTGAAACAAAACAAACGACGTTGAGTTCGACGAACTCGCAAGATTATATATAGAGCTTTAGCTCGATGAGCTTTCAAGGTTTTATGGCTGTTTTGCATAAAGCTGATTTTATTTATGAAAACATAACTCAATGGCATCGACTAATCAGAATATTTTCAAAAGAGGTAAGAAGTGACTCTTTTCTTTGATCACCTTTCTCAACATCAACCATCATCAACCACTGTACCTGTTCATCAAAGGCACCTCCCCGAATCACCCTCGAGGAAGCTCACCTTGCAATCTTGAAGTGGTACCTTTAGTACCCAGTTTTTAATCATTCCGTTAAGTTATTCTATGATCTTATCGTCCTTTCCCAAGTTGTCCTTAACCGTGGACACGGCTTTTCGAAAAGATTTACCCTGCAGGGGTGTACAATGTTTGCCACGCGTACCGTCGGCCCATTACCTGCGCATTAGCTCTCTTCCTTGGAAAGCCGGCTGGGTGGGAGCGGTGTCGACTTCTCCCTCGTTAAGGACTTTCCAGGATCATCAGTGGCGGCAGGACACGAGATCACAACACCCTGCCCCACGGCCACTCATTTTCCTAACACCACCATCCTCACTCAGTTCAACCACCATCATCACGCACGCGCAAATGGAAGCCCGAACTAGAGGACCCTGGCTAGCCCCGCCCGAGTTATTTAGTCTATGAGGGTTCCTGCAATTGCATAGGCCTCACGCATGGTTGCACGCTCAGTCTTGGTTCGGGAGGTAAAGAACTCGCACCTAGGCGGCGAGAACGAGACAAAGCACCACAACCACAGTGGCCTCTCATCCCCACCTTTTAGCATCTTATTACCTGTCACCACAATTTTCCACCATCATCTGAACAATTCATCACCTGTTTCCAACATGAACCACCCATTGTACTGCTAGGCATTCCATTAAGCATGGCTAAGCATCAATATAGCATAGTTAAGTATTCAGGCCAACAGTACAAACCTATGGATAATAGGAGGGGAAACAGGTAATTGGCATCGGAATCTTAATGCAACTATAGGATACTCTAATCCAATAAAATTGACATTTGGAACCGCATGCAATATTATAGTGGAGAAAATATTTGCGGAAACATAGGATAAGATATGCTCAGAGGGGGGATTACGCTTGCCTTGTTGAGCGGAGTAGTCAAACTGCTCGTCGGAGTAATGATGCTCAACTCCGAAATCGTGATCTACCGGAGAGCAAACAACACCGGAAAGCAGAAACAACAATCAACGCATGGCAATTGTGCAATGCATACATAAATGATGATATGACATTTTAATGCACCGACTTATTATTAATAGCTCTCTAGCAATTTAAATGGGGTGTGGGAATAAATACTCAACGAGAGAGGAGAACACCCCATATTTATCTTAATGATTCTCCTCGCGTCTAAAAGTGCATTATTGTCACGGTGATCAAAGATGCATGACAAATATTTTAACAGTCAGTTCACAGTTCCGGACATTTTGGTATAACCGACACGTTTTTCTGATGCACCGATGAGATACAAGTTATTACATTTTGAAACCTCTTTTTAAAATATCCTCTACAATTTATGTTTAAACAGCAATGGAATTACTTAGCCCAAAAAGAATAGAAGGAAAAACATAAAGGAAGCAGTACAGAATTTGGGGTTGGGCAAAAATCGGAATATCCGATTTTTACAAAATCGGAATATCCGATTGGCTGTTCACTCGCAAAATTGGCTAAGGACCAGAGTGTTCCTTGCACTGAAGCTACTCGGAACATCCGAATCCTGCAAACTCGGATTATCCGATTGCTACTAAGCTGTGAAAGTTTCTAAGGACAGAAACGAGCTAGCACTGGATTGAATCGGAAATTCCGAGTTCTTTGGCTCCGGATTATCCGACACAGCGACGAAACGGAGCGACGGCGACCTCGACGCAACCTCGGCGAGGATACGGCGAAATGGGGAGGGGGAAGAGGTCCAGAAGGACGTGGTGCTCACCCTCGACTCCTGGGGGTGCTCAGCCAGGCGGAGGTGGACGGACTCTGCGGGAATCGACCGGCGAGGCCGCGGCAACGGTCGGAGAAGAACGGGCGGCGATGGCGATTCACGGCCTCCCGCTTCGATTGCTTCGGCGTGGGGGAGCAGCACGGCGAGGCGGTCCCGTCGGTGGTCTTCAATCGGGATGGGGAGCTCTACATCGGCGGCGAGCTCACGGCCATGGCGGCGGCCGTGCGGGAGAAGAGAGAGAGAGAGCTAGGGCACGGGAAGGAAAATATCTCGGGGGAGAGAGTGGCAGGTGGTGGTCTTCTCCTCCTCGTGGGTGGGGGCAGCTTGGGGGCCCCGCGGCGAGCTCGGCGGCGAGCTGGTCCGGCGGCAGCGACACGCACGGTCGCTACAGAACGAAGAAGACGGCAATTTTCTGAAAACCCTCCTGCAACTTCTGTTTCCCTCACGGATAGGTCCCTCTTCTGTTTTAAATTAAAACCTTTTAAAACCAGCATTGTATTTGAATTAATTAGAGCACTTAAACACTTTCAAAAATTATGGAATAATTTGTGTGGCCTTTTCATCTCATGTGGAAGCTCCACAAAAATTGGCGCCTCCAAATAAAATGTTTTGGACAACATTTGTTCATAGGGTTCGTTTATGGCATTTTGCTAAATTTCAAAATGTTGCTCCTTTAATATTTTGGGAGCAAGTGCAAAATATTATTTTGGAACTCTTGAAACTTCCTTGACAAATATACGATGTCAAAGTGTTTGGTTTTGCAATTTTGAGTGCCTTCCTTAATTTGAAATTTGTTGAAGCACATTTGGCAATTTGGTTTTAAGTGGTGCCAAACCACCACAATTCCCTAGCAACAATTCCCTAGCAACAACATGATGCATGGATGCCATGATGCAAACAACACAAAAGTGGAAAAATTACACGGGTTTTTAGGTTCTCAAACTTCGGGCTGTTACAAGACCACCCCAATTGTCGGCCTGTACCTACCAGAATCGGTGTTCTCTCATTGTCAGCTCTACGTCGCGTTGTCCCGATCCAAGGCAAAACGTGACAGACCATCCCGATTGTCGGCGTGTACCTACCAGAACCAGTGTTCTCTCATTGTCAGCTCTATGTCGTGTTGTCCCTATCCACGACAAAACGTGACAGACCATCCCAATTGTCGGCGTGTACCTACCAGAACCGGTGTTCTCTCATTGTCAGCTCTACGTCGCGTTGTCCCGATCCACGGCAAAACGTGACAGACCACAATTAAGGACAACGGAAAGAACAAGTCCAAGAATTCAAAGAAGAGAAAAAGAACCGAGTCCTTAGTAACGACCACACTGAACATCCTCTACAAGGAAGTCTAAAAATTAATACTACTCTTTGGACCATAATTGAGCATATTGCTTGATGATTATTATATCTTTCAAAACGTACTGGATGTAAACATATTTGAATATTTATTGACTATAGCCCTTAGTAACGACCACACTGAGCATAGTCTACAAGGAAGTTTTTAATACTACTCTCTGGACCAGAATTGAGCATATTGCTTGATGATTATTATATATTTCAAAATGTACTGGATGCAAACATATTTAAATATTTTATTGACTATTTATGTGCATTTTCTGTTTGCACGTGAGATACTTGTGATGACATAAAAAAAATAAAGGGTACAACATTCAATTAACATGTAGAATTTTAGAATCCCTTGCTATACATATTGTTCTTGATGGCAGGCAACGACAACAAGCACAACAATATGAATATAAACTGCAAGCCTTGCATGTAGTTCAATAGAAACAAAGAGAAACAAAATGCTAATGCGGATTGAAATATTTATTATGCTTGAGCTATGATGCGTACCTGATTCATAATATTCTCGCTTAGGAGCTCTGGGTTCAATGTTATACTTGTTAACAAATGGTACCCATTTCCTAGCAAACTCTGAAGTCTCAGGCAATGCATCAAAAGTGAGCACTGCAGCTCCATCATCACATACATAGCAAAAGACCTTGTCCACAGAATAACCGACAGCAAGAATGGACATCATAGTGTTGGCAGTGACAATAGGTGGCTCCTTCATGGGCTCGACTGTACTAACAAAAATGCCGCCTTACCTGGCAGATTAACAAATGAATGAGATGGGTTCTCCTAATATGTAAATTTACAATAAATAGGTAGCCTGGAGCAAAGAATTAGACTATAACTCATTGAACTGAGATACAATGTACATGACCGATAAGATCTTTACTATACGTGAACTGATATAAAGCACACCTTGAACGTAATTAGCAAAGCGAATTTTGTTTAGGACTGGCATATTATGATGCAGAAAAAATGAGCTTCCTTAAGCACTGCCCATCAAAATATTCTTATTTGTATGTGCTGATTGACTGTATACTCACAATATTTTACAAATCACATAATATATTCATTCATTGCGTGGTTTTGACGAATGGTGTCTTAAGGTGGACGAATGAGCAACTTTAACCGGAATCAGGTAATACCCAAGATGGTTGCCTTATGAATACTACCCGAAATTATATTCAGGACTTCTACAATCCACAGGACAATTATAACAACGAGAAAGTTCCGCACTGTCCAGAAGGAAATACAAGCAAACAATTGGATTAAGGCGCTGTTCCATATCACTTCCTCAGAGCAGCTGCAGCAGTTTACGTCGTTGTGGGCAATCATGCAAGGAGTGCAATTGCTGCCACAACCGGATGCCATAGCGTGGAGATGGACCGCTTCCGGGGAATACACGGCGGCCTCGGCATACCGGTGCCAGTTTACAGGCTCATGTCCTCCCTTCCGTGCCACAAAGCTCTGGAAGGCCAAGGCGGAACCGAAGTGTCGTTTCTTTGCTTGGTTGGTGCTGCACGGCAAGATCCTCACCGCGGACAATTTGGCGATTAGAGGTTGGCCACATGACCCCATTTGCAAGCTTTGCCGATGCCATCCCGAAACAGTGCAGCACCTTCTTCTCGATTGCAGTTTCTCGAAGGAGGTGAGAGAGCACATCTTCGGTTGGAAGGGCTCCATTGGGATGCCGCCACCAGATTTGGGACACAGCATTGATGCTTGGTGGAATGGCATGCTCGCCGGATACCGAAGGAGAAGAGGCGGGAGGCGAGCGGGGCGTTCGTCTACGCCATGTGGGGCTGTTGGAAAGAGAGGAATAGGAGGGTTTTTCGAAACACGGCTATGCAACCGATCATGGTGGCACACCTTGTGTGGGAGGAGATTGAGCAGCGGGCTCTCGCCCATGGGCACGACCCGGGAGATTGACTCTTGTTTGTTGTTTTTGTTTTCGGTGATACTCTTGCTTAGGCAAATGACTTTGTACATAAACATTCTATCTATCTAATCGGGTGGCAGATACGACTGCCTTAAAATTCAAAAAAAAAATAGTAGCACAAACAACACACTCTGCTATCCACCAAAGAAAATGAGATTCCGAGGAGCAGTTTTGTGACATTATGATGCAGTTTAGACTTCATGGTTTTCTTATTCCTCTTACCAGAATCTATGTTCAGGACTCTGTACGATCTATAAAAAACGTAATAGTAGCTCAATTAATGAGTTATAATCGCCGAGGATCCACAATGAGCAAATCAACAAAAAAAGACATCAAGGAAGTTAAATGTATCAAGCTACTGCAGGATATAAGTCCACACTTTAAGTAAGTTGGTTGCTCCAGACATACATTAAAGTAAACTGGACCCAATTCTTAATCTATTATATGTACCTGCTACGGAGGTAAAAAATAAATATAAAATTAGTTTGATTTGGAGTTTTTTTTTTTTAGAATAGAGGGGCTCCGCCCCCGATTTCACTTTATTGAAAACGAAACCGATAATACAGCATTTTTCCAGGCCCCCTTTGGTTTGTCGCCTCACACACCAAACCACCTACCAGAATCCTAACCTGAACCTACAACCTTACTAAGCTAGAACAACCTGTTGCCAACCAACACACCACATAAACCACCAACACAGCTGCTGTTTGCCAACTAAAAGAAAGAAAACTGAAACTCTACGAAGCTCCCCTACAGATTTCTTCTTCTCTTCACACTTCCCAGCCTTCTTCCGCTTACACAGCAAACCTTCTTGTCAGCGGCGTCCGCTTTGCTGACCTACTGAACACCTCCGCTGCAACTCGTAGCAGAGCTCTTGCCCCTCTGGTTTGCAGCTCGCATTGTCCTCGGAACTGAAGTTCGGTCCAAAAACTTAACCAAAGAGCTACTATAGTCACTACACAAACACAACTAGGACATGAGGAACAACTTTATCAAAGTAAGCAAAAATTCTAGTTTTCCATATCGCCCATAATACTACTGCTACACCTACAGCTATCAAATTCCTCATACTAGCTGGAAACTTAAAACCCAGCTGACCAAAACATTAACAGAATTTACATTAACACATAGGTCAAAAGCACATTCTACCACTCTCCACACAAACCTAGCTAACGGACAACTAATAAAAAATGATCTATGCTCTCAACATTGCTACAAAACACCAGATTTAATCAAAAACCAATTACACCTATCTCGTTCTTCACTAAGCATTACTTCACTACACAAGACCTGTAGCTCAATCCACATCACCAACGTTTCATTTGCTAAAGTACGCCTAAACCTGAAATAAGACCAGCCAGAAATAACAACACTTGCGACTGTAATGCCAGATCTGAAAGTCAAGTTAAACTATCTACTAAACTTTATACTAAGAGGTACACTACTGCTAAACTATCTACTAAACTTTTTTCTATCACAGCATTAAACAAACTAGACCATTTAGATAGCCTCCTTTCTTTAATTACTCTCAACTACTCTCCTAAACAAATTTAAAAAACTCCAACAATAAGGGGAGCAGAAGAAGAGCATCTAAAACACATAAATTAATTCTACCAGAAAAGCTTACTTATCTCTAGCATGGGGCGCCCCATAACAGAAGAAAAAAAGGAAATAAGACCAGACTATTTATCTTTTAACATACAACATAGCAAAACTCTACCGAATTCAGAAGCTAATACATCAAAAACATCTACATCTACACACATAAGCTATCACTTGTACTAGTATTAAACCAGGAATCAGAAAAGGAAATTGCTACGTTTCATGTAAACCACGGAAGTTCAAGCGAAAAAGAAAAACTAGAACAAGCAAAAGAAAACAAACTCAGGTTGATCTATACCTCTAGCACTTCAGGTAAAACCTGCCATTATATACTGAATTTAATCGGCCCATTAGCTTTGCTTTACCAACATAAACCTCTAGCTTTACTTTGCCATTACTTCTATTCACAGAACTAGATTTACTGAAACTGAGCCCAGTCATCAATCTAAACTATAAAGTCCAATCCTGGTCTTCAACATCTAAAGTGTCACTCAACAGAAAAGATATCTCAACTTTCCTCAACCTCTGCTACTCTACTCTTTTACATCTTTTTGGTAACTAAAAGCTGTTTAACTCTACTAATACTTGCCTGAAAAAGACAAGTTCTAGCTTCCTCTAAATTCTCAAACATATTAACAGTAGCAAATATCTCTACAACAGATTTTCTAAACCTGAAACCAACTTTTACTTCTACCAACAGCTCTAGCAATTCTATTTTAACAGAAGAAGATTTAATTAAAACCTAGCCCTGCCACCAATCTAACTGTACTGCGGGTCGGCTCCATGTACCTGCACTCGTCGAACAGCATGCAGCGGCGACCAGCCAGCAGTGTACCTCAGCCGGAGCACCAGATCAACGAACCTGAGACTTCCGGCCACCTTGCTACAACTGCAGTAGAACAGGCCACCAGCAGCCTCCCCGCCGTGGCTCGCGAGCCTGAGACGCCCACGCCAAGGGCACGGACGCGCGGGATGACCCACTCCGCCCGAGGCAGGCTGCCGCGTCAGATCCATCACCCATCGGATCCACCGCCGCCCGCGTCGGTCGGGCCGCCTACCTCGCAGGCCGCCGCCACCACAGCCCGGGGCCGCCCCCGCGGTGCTCCGCTGCTCCGCGGCCGCCATCTGCTTTGAGACGCCTGGCCGCCACCCCCGGGTGCGCGCACGGCTTTCCGTCGGCGGCGAAGTGGGGGAGAGGCGGCGGGGAACCTACGGCGGCGCGGCTAGGGTTTCCCCCCGTGTCGCCCGCCGCTCGCCTGCCTATCCTATCCACTTTGGTGAAGCAAAAAAAATCTGGCCGGCTTAGTATCAGCAGTCGTGAGGCCTACATACACGTTTGATTTGGAGATATCTGTTCCAAAATGATGTTTTTTATCATACACGTTGCTAGCTCATTTTGAGGCCTACAGGAGACGCGGTGGTTGTCCGTGGAACATTTCCCTTCGGGGGCATCTGCGGCTTTCGGTGTCGTGATGTGCCTCGGCGGTGTGATACCCTTCAATGACGTAAATGGCTCTCCTAAATCTGCAAGGTGTACAGCAATCTCTGGACTAGCGGGTGATGTCTAAGCATTGTCTCGACAACAGGATGCCATTCGACTGAGCCATGAACGCTTTATTCTTGTGGCTCGAGAAAACGCAAAAGGGTTGCATCTCGTTTCAGAAAAGGTAGAATAGTATTTACAAGCCTAGAGTGGCCGGTTACAAGCGTTGAAAAAATGCATCAGTGCACGTCCCAGGTATTTGGCAACAGGACCCTAAGACCTAGGGGCTAGAGCACCGGCACTAGCCCACAGATTGGCCTCATTTTTGATTTTGTCTAGTGTTTCACTACAGCTCGGCCTCGCATTGTCGTCAAAAGTGCAAGTGTTGCTCTGATTCCAAATTTGCCAGGCTGTGAGCAGCGTCATGGATGCCAGGCCCTTGCGCATTGGCTTAGGTGTGGCTGTCTTGGCAATGGGCCACCAATCGACGAGCCTGACACCTTGCGGTGGTGGGTGGCTCGAATCCGGGCAAGCTTCAGGGGCAATCGCCAAGGATGTGTTGTATGGTCTCTGGGCATTGATCGCAGAGCACGCAACTTGTCTTCTGTGGCAGCCCATGTCGTTCCAGGCAGTCCGCGGTCCAGCATCTGTCGAGATTGGCGAGCCAGAAAAAGAACTTTGCCCGCCGCGCTGCCCATGTTTTCTAAGTTGATTTTCATGAAGTGCTAGTGATGGAGCCATGGAAGGATGCCTGGTAGCATGATCGTGCCGTGTAGGTACCACTCTCCGCCCAGCGCCATACGAGGTTGTCAGGGCTTTGGGTCAGCTGGACCTGCGAGACCTCCTGCCACAAGTTCAGAAACTGAAGCAGAGCCTCGCCGTTGAGCCTGCCCATGAGCGGCTGAGTCCACCGATTGTCCATGAGACCTTGCGCGACAGAAATGGACCTGTGGATGCTCTTGCTGACAATTCCTGTGGTGTTCGGTGTCAGGTTTAAGGACATTTCCGTTTTTTCTCCCTGTTTTTTATTGTGTATGTGTTGTGTGCTACGTTCTGTAGCCATTGTGTTTGTACCCTGATTTCGACTTTTAATGAAAATGATAATGATTTAGACTGGCTTATGCTGTTGGGCATGCACGAGGAAGCCTGCGTCGGAGAGTACAATGAACTCCTCACTTGCTTACCGTTGGCTCCTTTCTGAATGTGTCCCATCCTGCGGAGCACAAGACAGCAGAAGAATGAAGGCTTTTGCGTTTTCTTTTGGAATGCCCCGTAACAAGGGAGCCGCACAACACAACACAAGGGTTGCTTTGTTCCATTCTCATGTTCCAGACACCATGGGATTAATTAGGCTCCATGATCTTGATTTGCGGGTGTATCACATGCATGCTCCTAGAGATTCGCATCTCTCAAAAGTGAAAGGTGAGGTGCGCATGATGCTTATCATCTCGTGTTCAATAATTTCATAATGCATCCTAGTGTCTGATTCACGTCTTTCGAAGGGAAGATGCCCAGGAACACAGCCTATTGGTTCGGCCAGGTAAACCTTTTCCACCGACGACGAGCTCCTTCCAGCCGATACAGCATTGGAGCAGGAGAGCACAGACTGCAGAGGAGTCCTCCTCTCCTTTTTATTTTCTTATACAAAAGGTTAGCTTTGGGACACGTTCTTGTAGGTTGTAGCCGATCGACCACCTCTTCTTGAACCACCCATTCTTTGGCTCCTGTAGCTCTACACCAGCATCAGCATTAGCAGTAAACCAATATACACACACAAACACCCATCAGGAGAGCAATTACTCCCTGTGGCGTATGGAGTCGACTGTGGTGAGCATCGGCAAGTCCGTGCTGAACAGAGTGGTTTACTACGCTGAGTCCACCATCGCTAGGGAGGCCGCTCTGCATCTCGGCATCCAGCGTGATCAGGCCTTCATCACCGACGAGCTCGAGATGATGCATGGCTTCCTGATGGTCGCGCATGACGACAGGGACAACCACAACAGGGTGGTGAAGATTTGGGTGAAACAAGTCCGAGACATTGCCTACGAAGTCGAGGACTGCCTCCAAGACATTGCTGTTCGGCTCACGGGGAGGCCATCCTGGTGGCGCCTCCCTCGCACGCTGCTGCATAGGCGACGGGTGGCCAAGAAGATGAAGGAGCTCCGAGGCAAGGTCGAGGATGTCAGCCAAAGGAACGTGCGTTACCATCTCATCAAGGGCTCTGGCTCCAAGGCTACCTCCACTGACGAGCAGTCGTTGGCCCTTGTCAGTGCGACCATGTCTGGCATCGACGAACCAAGGCGGCAGCATGACAAAGCAAAACTGGGTCTCGTTCGAATCATCAACAAGAAGGAAGATGACCTTAGAGTGATCGCAGTGTGGGGAACAAATATCTCTGGTGTTGGAGAGACCTCCATCATCAATAGGGCCTATGAAGATCTGAAGATGCACAGGAAGTTCGATTGTTGCGCTTCGATCAGTTTGATGTGTCCTTTCAATCCAACGCAATTCCTGAGAAGCATTGTCCGGCAATTCTATATAAATCATCTCAAAGAGGTCAGAGAAAGAGAAAAGGAAACTACAGATGCCCAGGCCCTGAGGAGGATGGGTATGACGAATGAAGATGATTTGGCTACTGAGTTCAAGAAATATGTCAGTGAGAAGAGCTACCTGGTTGTGATTGATGACATACACACTGTTGAAGAGTGGGGTCACATTAAAGCATGCTTCCCACACAACAAGAACGGAAGCCGAATCATAGTGTCCACGGAGCATGTTGAAGTTGCAAGCTTATGCGTAGGGCCAGAGAAGATAGCGCCAGAGCACAAGCAGTTGTTTGCTGATCTGTATGTTTTCTACGAGAAGGTAAGATTGAAAGACTTGAAGGGCTGGCTACCCCATCTAACTAATGCTAACTCTTGTTGTTCTTTTGGTACAACTTTTTGGCTAACTGGATTCCACTTGTAACAAATGTCACAACTCACAAGGTACATGCAAACCAGTGTAATTAAAGAAAAAATCAGAAACAAGAGCACATCATTAGTTTGCCAAACCCTGGTAGTCTTTAAGATTTCATTAGCCAATATCTATACTAATAGCTCATTAATATGATTATATAGTTGGTTTCTCCATGTTATAGAGCATATATTGTTTCTAAGCAAATTATGTTCAAATTTTGCACACATGGCCTTCTTTAAGCTCAGTGGATCAAATCTCATATTATTACTACAAAGATTAATATTCTTTTTTCGAAATTCTCAAACCTTAGTTTTCAAATGTGTTTTCGCATATCTTCTGGACTTTGGATGAAGAAACTTATTAGAAGTTCAGCTTTATTTAATTACATAAAAAAATATTGCATCAAATATATAATAAAATAATCGATTCTAAAAAATATGCTATCCATTCCCGACCTCCAGACTTTCAAGCGTGGTCAATTCAGAGCTAGCAAATGCTAGCTTTGTATAGCATCTTTCATTTTCTTCAAATTTTAAGCTTAGTTTTCCTTTTCTTTGGGGTGTTTATTTGTATTCTTTCGCGTCATCTTAGTGTTCTCTTCTAATTCATAATGAAGCACACTTGGTGTGTGTTCGAGAAAAAATGCTATCAAATCATAAAGGGAGTTATCTTTTTATAGTGAACATACTGCACGTAAAAATATCCTGCATCACATCCACTGATTTCATTTTTTTCTTTAATGCATAACATGGTGCACATGCACATATTTGCTTATTTGTCACATACCTGCTTCTATCTCTAACTTCTTTGAGCTGCAAATAATATTAAGATTATACAGATTGGCAGAGATTGTATAATTCTTGAAGAATGGGAGAATAGTATACTCTTTTGCAATATTTAAAGGTCTACTTAATGTTGCCCTAGGAAAAATATGGCATTGCCTAATCATTGTTTGGATATCTGTAGGATTCTCAAGATGGAACACATTCAACGGAAGCAGGTTCTAGCTCAAACACAGCAAATATCAATAGTAGCAACTCTGATGGTGGGAAGAGCCCCAATGAAATAGAGACTGTAGCTTCTTTTAAAGAATCCGAGCCCATCGGGCGAGGGGAAGAAAATTCTGATATTATCAAGCTAATCAGAAATGAAGATAGCCAACACCTTGAGGTCATCTCTGTGTGGGGAATGGGTGGCCTTGGGAAAACAACACTAATCAGAAATGTCTACCAAAGCCAAGAGCGCAGTGGCATGTTTGAGAAGCACGCTTGTGTCACAATCATGCGTCCTTTTAATCCTGAAAAGCTCATTGAAAGCTTAGCTATGCAACTAGATGCTAAATATTCTAAAAGTAAGGAAGAAACAAGTATGATGGCTGGCAAAACAAAGCCGAAAATTGAGAAGTCCTTGGCAGATCGTATAGAAGGAAAGAAGTATTTGATTGTTCTTGATGATCTCTCATCCACTACAGAATGGGATGCTATAAAGGCACATTTTCCTGCAACACCAGCAAGCCGGATGATAGTCACCACAAGGGTAGAAAGTATTGCTGAGTATTGTTCGAAGAAAAAGAAAAACATATACAACCTCCAACGACTAGAATATGAAAATGCACGCGACCTCTTCACTGAAAAGGTACCTCAATCATTCTCCATTTGTTTTATTTGAAAATGGTAAGTTGTATGCTCTGACAACTTATGGTTGCGTAGAACATATGTAATAGCCTAATAGGTCACACGGAAAATATAAATTTGCATAATTACACATGGATAGTTATTAGTTCTATGAACCAAAACTCAAAATAAGCTCAAATATAAAAAAGGCACCCCCGACGAATCTAAAGTTTTATTATTACACATGGGATAGTTATTAGTTCCAAGAACCAAAAAGCGCAACTATTTAGCATCCCAGTCATCAACGGTAGGGTTCAGTGTAGGCTGAGGCCGTGCACCCAATCAACCAACTTCGAGGAAGGCACTGGGAAGTCCTCAAAGGCTGGCAAGAAAAAATAATAAAACTGTGGAGTTAGATTTTACAATAAAACTGTGGAGTTAGATTTTATGGTTGATGAGCTGGTGGATGGGGATGGTGTTACATCCTTGGGTTCAGGATTCGGTTAAAGTCCGGCTTAGCCTTTTCTTCTTCTAATACAGAACGACACACATTTGGGTGCATGCTCGGGAAAAAAAGTGGGACGGCCTACACATTTGTTCGGACTTCTGTCCTCACTTCACCCAACAGGATTAATGTTCAGAGTTACTGTCTTTGGCCCAAGCGATATTATATCCTACTGTCGATCAATAGATTAACAAATGTGTGACTAACATGCCACAGTGACACATGTGGACCAGTCGCACTGCTACTTGGGCGTGTTGCATGTTGGTGCTTGCCATCAGAGCTTGGAAGTCAGATTAGATGCAGTTGATTGGAGGAAGGCTGCCATAGATTAGGTCAGGGTGGTGGCTGATTGGGGTGAGGCTACCATGGACTAGGTTAAGGTGGAGGCGGATCAGTGGTGGAAGTTGTGGCAGCCATAGTTCACTAATGGGCCTCATTGGAGTGGTAGCATGCTAAGGCTGGGAGGCGATAGCAGTAAGAACTGGCTGGGATTAATTCTAGCTTCTTTAGAGATTGATCTACAAATAGTGAATATCCTCAAAAACAAATCCATGAAAATTTTATAAGCATAGAGTATATTCGCTCTTATATCAGAGGAATTGCTGCCAAATGGAAAATTAAGTTGGGTATGGCAGTGTATTTATAAGCTCACCACCACCTTGCCTCATGTAGTCATGTTCCCTTACTTGAATTGGGTATGTAGATACTTCCTCATAAATATTCCTTGATTTACGACTTTTATTAAGGCATATAGATCTCCGCTTCTGAGAAAGAACGCAAACTGCGGACATGGGATACACTTTTAGAATAGTATATCACTTCTAGCTTATTTTAATGTTTTTCCAACTTCTGCGTGCTTTCTCTCTAATAGTAAAACAAACAACTGTGGTCGGAGTTCCAAAAAATATGCATTAGAGTTAAGGAAATTGCTTGCATATGTATCCATAGGACCAGCGGCGCAATTAACTGAAATTTTCAAAATGAAATTTTAGTACATTCTCACGTCCAACGACCCAACCAATATAGCAAAATGTGCACCTTTAAGACCAGAAAATTTGCATTTCACAGTAGCCACTATAGGTCGTACCCAGTGCTGAAAATTCCCACACAAGGTGGGGTCTGGGGAAGGGAATTTCTAGACAACCTTACCTTTGCACACAATTCTGCAAGGTGGGTCAGGACCTCCATGCGACAAGTGGAGAGACTACAACTAAGCCAGGCCCGCTCTTCGCATCATAGCCACTCTAAGAACTAAATTAGATGGACTATTTGTACCTAATTTAATGTTTGGTGTACTAAAAATACTAAAACCGTTACAAATTTCAGGTATTTGGCAAGATTACAAATCTGGATGAGCAATATCCAGAGTTAGTTGAACAAGCAAACCTGATCCTAAAGAAGTGCAGTGGACTTCCCCTCGCAATAGTCACCATAGGTGGCTTCTTGGCAAACCAAGAAATAACAGCTTTAGAGTGGAGGAGATTGAATGAGCATATTAGTGCTGAGTTAGAGGTGAATCCAAAGCTTGGGCCCATAATGACTGTCCTCAATAAAAGCTATGATGGTTTACCCTATCATCTCAAGTCATGTTTCTTGTATCTTCCCATCTTTCCTGAAGACTATGAGGTCAGCTGCAGACGTTTGGTGCGACGGTGGATTGCAGAGGGTTACTCAAGTGCAGTGCACAGCAAATCTGCGGAGGATATGGCTGAGAGCTATTTCAAGGAACTCATAAGCAGGAGTATGCTTCTACCATATCAACAATCAAGTTATAGTAGAAAAGAAATGGATTTCTGCAAAGTCCATGATCTCATTCGTGAAATTGGCATCTTGAAGTCAAAGGAGGAAAATCTTGTTTTGAGACTGGAAGAAGGCTGCAGCTTGAACAGCAAGCATACAGTACGTCACCTTGCTATAAGCAATTGGGATGGAGATCAGAGTGAGTTCGAGAGAATAGTGGACATATCCCGTGTAAGATCAGTAACGGTTTTTGGAGATTGGATGCCTTTCTTCATTTCTGATAAGATGAGGTTGCTGCGGGTGCTGGACTTGGAAGACACCACAGGTTTAGTAGATCATCACCTTCAGCACATCGGAAAGCTCCTTCACCTAAAATACCTTTCTCTGAGGGAAGTGATGACATTACATGCCTGCCAGATTCACTGGGTAACCTGAGGCAGCTCGAGACACTAGATGTTAGAGGCACGTCAATAGTTAAGTTGCCAAAGAGCATCATCAAACTTCACAAGCTAAACTATCTCCGTGCTGGTTGCAAATCGTGGGATGAGAACGTCCCATATGAAGAACTTGAAAACTTCCTACCAAAGCTAATGAGGAAGACAAAGAACAATTTGTTCCTTCTAACTCTCTGGTCGGTGATGCTTTGTGCCAAGTGTTGTGCATGTGCACCTGAGTCTCTCAACCTTACAGATGCCATGAACTTCCATGACCTATGCACTCTCTTTTGCTGTTCTCTGATACCTATTTATGTGATGGGCCTGGACTTACATGGTGTTCTAGTGCCAAAAGGGATGAAGAAACTGAAAGCCCTGCACACTCTGGGTGTTATAAACATCGGAAGGAAGGCGTCCATTATGCAAGACATAAAAAGTCTCACCCAACTGCGTAAATTAGCAGTGACTGGCATCAACAAGAGAAACAGTCAAGATTTATGTTCAGTAATTGCTGGTCTCGGCCTCCTGGAGTCTCTGTCAATGCGGTCAGAAGGAGAACATGGTTTGTCTGGCTGTCTGGATGGCAAGTCTTCACTTCTGGAAAACTTGAAGAGCCTCAAGCTGTATGGAAATCTGGTTAAATTTCCGGAATGGATCCAGAGTCTTCAGAATCTTATGAAGCTGAAGCTACGGAACACCAGGATATTGGAGCATGACGCTGCTATGGAAGTCCTTGGTGGTTTACCAAGCCTATCCATCCTGCGACTGTGGAAGAACTCATTTGAGGTTGAGGAACTCCATTTCAAAAGCAGGGGTTTCGAAAGCCTCAAAGCACTCGAGGTTGAAGTCTTGCTGGATATCAAATCAGTTGAGTTTGAAGAAGGAGCAACGCCCAAACTAGAGCAGCTGCGGGTAAACGGCTGGACAAGTAATGAAATTACCTTTCCTGGACTAGAAAGCCTGAAAAACATAAAGGAAGTCTGGCCCAACGTTCAATTTACACTGGATCCTAGCCACACAGCTCATAGTGATCCTAAGATTAGTTCAGAACAATTTGGTGCATTGCTAGAGGAACAAAAGATCAAGGAAGACAAATGGAAGGAGCAGCTCAAGAACCAGCTTGCTGGGCATTCAAAGAAACACGTTTTGAAGGTGGCATGAGCTCGAAAGCCAGAACTAATGATGTCTTCCTATACGGCTTGATTATTGTTATGAATAGAGGCAAGTCATGGCCCTTCCTGACTGAGGATCATGCTATTGCAAAATGTTATTTTTATCTCTTGCTTTTGGTGTAATAAAGGGTGAAAGCCTGCTTGTTTACTACATTATTCTGTCTTGTGCTGTTGTATATGCAGATAAATGGTGTGCTTTGTACTGCATCTCGTGCCTGATGAAAGAGTGATCACTTCGGTTCAGTAAACTGTATCAGAAAGACAGAGTGGTGTGACAGATTGTGTGCTTAGTTACTTACTGGTAGTCTGTAGATCTGTGAGTAGGTAGTTGCTACTTGCTGGATCAAGTGAAATATGCTACTGCCTGTATGGTGTAACCTGTTGCGCATTTGTTCTTTATGTGTTTGCTCGTTCTTATGTCTTGGACTCTTGGTTAAACTCAATGTGAGAACAGCATCGATGAACTCTATAAAAAACATGGATAAATCCCAAATGAATGGCTTGTATCTGATCACATGGTCTGGGGCAACCTGCAAGGTGTTTGTTACCAGACTTATGGGGAATGCCTTAGACAATAATGTTTCTTGTTGTTGATTGGTAGGGCTTATAGATTTCAGGACTTCTGAACCTCCCATGAGGAGCGAATGAATGGCAGCAGCTCCCGGCAAGGGTTATATCATGCAGGAATGGTGGCTAGCACGGCCACGGCGCCAACGCATTCGGAAGGACGAGAAGGGCTTCGACTCAGTAAACATCACTACCGGCCAATCTGAACCGAAGCTTAACCCACGTAGAACTATAGTCGGGATAGACCATCACAGCTATACTACAAACAGAGAGGAATACCCGATTTCGCACACCAGATGACGAAATTTGTGAAGTACAATTACCGATCGGCCATTGTGTCGTGCTGTTGAGGATGTAGAAAGCTTCCGCGACCTTCTCCGTTCGCAGAACCTTCCGCGCCGCCTCCGGATGCGGCAAGAGACTCCCCTATTATTTCCCGTTCGCACACTGCGTCAGCTTCCCCCGTGGGGACGGAAAATTCATTTCAATTTCCCCCTCTCTGGCATCGACGCCGCCGTCGCCGGGAGGTGTGCGCGCCGTGGCCAGTACGGACTACGGTGGCAGAGGGCGTTGTGTCTTGTGAGGGGTCTGCATCGCCTTCGTCGCCATGGGAGATGGGACAGTGGCACTACTAGGCACAAGGGGCGTGCTCTGCATTGGCCGCCTCCTGGACCGTCCGATCTGACCTAGTCCTGATCTCTAAGCCATGCGATCATTTCAGCATACCCCTTCACTCGAAATTTTTGTTACTATAGTTTTGTAACAACGTCGCAACATTTTTCTTCCGGAGGGTAAAAAATAAGCAAGAAAGTCACAACATTTCAAAGACACCTATTTAGCAAAACATATATGTAGGAACCATCGAGTGGTCGGTAGGTACAACCTTTTTTTAGAGTAATGTTGACTGATCATGACAGGGTTTGAGGGAACGAAATCCTCTCTGACGTACTGAGAAGTACTGCAGAGGGACGTCGATCTCTCTGGTGCGTTCGCTGCGCATCCAACGATGATCACGAAAACTCCAGGCTGGTCCTTCCTGCGCTCTGTTGGACACAGAAATAATCGGCCCATGCGGCCCAGTCTGAATTACGCTGTCGTTCTGGCGGTCTTGCCTGGGGAAAAAGGCGCGAGGATACAGGAAAAAGGCGCGAGAACTCAGAAACACGCGCCAGGACGATCAAAGGAACGAGATCGCCGGAGACGGGAGAGGAGACGCTGCTCTGATCATTGATGTCAAGTAAGTCTCAACCATCTGTGTTTCTCATGCCATCCCACAGGAATTCATCTAATTTCCACCACCATATTGATTTGGAATTTGATCAAGCTTTTTCCTTTGTTCTCTCGGAAGAAGCAGCTGGTTGAAATTGATCAAGTGTCCTTTTTTTCTAATGGAAGAAGCAACCAGAACGCAAGGCACTGAGATGGAAGAAGAAGCAACAACAACGCAGCATGATCCTAGTTCAAATAAGTATATATTTGTTTATCTCAGGTACATTTTTTTGGCATAAGATCATCAGATTTTCGTAGGAGACGTACTGTACATTTTTTTCTTATCCACAAGTAGTGTCAGATTTTCAATACTGTTTATTTTATATGCACTTGCACAAGTATAATATTCATGTTATTTTCACATTACAGAGTTGTATTGCCTTGTTTGGAACCTCATGTTGGCATGGAATTCAGAAATTCAGACGAGGCTTGGGCATTTTGGCTTAACTACAGTGGGCAGAAAGGATTTAGGTTAGAAAAAGGTATACAAACAGAAGGCCAACCGATGGCAGTGTTACATCATGTAAATTTGTTTGTGCATTGGTGATCCTTCTAAACAAACAGTTGTGTGCAGCTGCAGGCAATTTGATAGAATTGGAATATTGTGTGGCCATGCTCTTAAAGTTCTTGATTTAATGAATGTCAAGTCTCTACCACCACAATATGTGTTAAAGCGATGGACACGGGAAGCAAGGAGTGGAACTGTACAAGACAACAAGGGAAGAAATATAATCGAAGATCCAAATATGGATGTCATGCTCAGCTACAGACATATGTCTCACAAATTTCATAATTTGGCAGATCGAGCTGCTAACTTTCCATAATGCGTCATGTTGGTAGATAGCACACTTGACACCCTTGGGAAGCAAATTGAAGAGAAAATCAGTGTGCTTACAAGCAATTATGGTTATCCACGTACAGTTGCCACAAATGCTTGCCCACCAAATGACTTGTTGACTAATGCACGCCTAAAGAAAAAGGAGGTCGAAACAAAAACTTCAGAATTGATGGAATCTGAAGATTATATAGGCAACCTCAGTTTCACTCACAGGTACAAATCTACATATCAGAATTGGGAAGCAGCACACTCACAGGTACAAGTTGCAAATGACAGTGTTTGTCCTGAAAAATTGATGGAATCTGAAGATTATATAGGCAACCTCAGTTTCACTCACCTATTAACGGTAATTTTGCTCATATAGTTAGTTTACAAATCTACATATCAGAATTGTTTAAAATAGCTTACTTCTCTCTTTTATTTACAGGGACCAATCACAGAAGACCTTTTCTTTTTATAGTTAGTCATGGCTGCTATTTGATTCAGCTTCGTTCAATCCCTTTTGCCATACATCCCGGAGATATACTCCCTGGGTTTGCCTCTCTTTTGTTCAAAATGCACCTGCAATTTTTAAACATTCTTTTTATACATTCAGCAGTCAAGTAATTATTGTATCAACTGGAAGGACATGCTCTGAAATTGACAATATCAGTGCTATTCTCTTTAGTTAACAACACCAGTTATACAACGACTGGCTCTCTGGTTTGCATCTCTTTTGTTCAATGCATGCTCATTGTATATACTCTGAGACTGACAATGTTAGATCACAACAGGAACATGATCATAGTACACAGAACTTCACTCATTCACATTAAATATTTTGTAAACAATTCCACTTTACATGAATATACAAACTGAACATAAAATTCAGTCACACTTTGCACTCAACTCCACTGAAATCAAATGATTACAATTTCAATTTAACATCCAGTCACACTACACACTGGAATATACACTCAATTCACATCAATTACAATCACAATTTGGCATTTGCCATCTTGCTGTCGTTGCTTCTCTACTGTCTACTGCAAAACTGAAACTGAAACATCTGTACAGGCAAAGCAAGCGACAGACAAGGGAAAGATCAGCCGTCCGAGAAGACTCGACGGTGTTGGCTTCGTGGCCTTGACTATCGGGCGCCGTCGGCGACGCTTGGTCTGCGGCTCGAAGGTCTCGACAGCTCCGGGGCATCGAGCCCGTACAGCGAGCAAAATTGCTTCGCCGCCTCCACGGCTAGGCGGCGTCACGCCCTAGAAGAAGCAGCAACTGCTGGCTCCACCTCCTCCACGGATGGGCGGCGTCCCGCCTTGACGCAGCGGCAGTTGCTTTCCCTTCCCGCCGGCGTAGCTAACCCTAGGCGGCGTCTTGGTCCGTCTGGCCGACGAGGATGCCTGGAACCAGGTTCGTTCCTCGCGAGCGTCAAACTGGGCCGCATGGGCCGCTTATTTCCGTTTCCAAGCGAGCGAGGCTGTAGTTTACGCGATTGTCGTCGGATGCGCATTGGACGGACCAAAGGCAACGACGTCCCTCTGCAGTACTTCCACCTAAGTCAGAGGATCTCGTTCCGGTTTGAGTCGACACGATCAACACATTAATCGAGAGAAGCAAATAAGGCGACACATACCATTGTTAGATCCATAGTAGATGGGAAAAATGTTTGGCTCGACGATACGCAGTTATTTATGTATCCACAATGGGTAGAAGATGTGACCATTATTTATTAATTAATAAAGGTTAGGAATTTGTAAAAAGAAAGTGCTCAAACATGGCCATCTAGGGCGTGGAGAATTTTGGCTCTCGACATCGAGTGCTCCTGCTATTAGAGAAACAATCATATCTATGATTTTCATAATCTCTGAAGAAAGATCCGGTGTAGCCAATGGTTTTCCCACAAAACGTACAAAAAGTTGGATCTGAGTATGTGCATAGTTTCTAATCTCTAAATTGTATAAGATTTTGTCATTTGTGTAGCTGATAACATAAAGTATTTGAAATTGACACTTTCCGCCGTCTATGTCCTATTCTCAACCCTAGTCCTCTTTTCCTCTCCCATTACTCGTGATTCCTCCACGCAAGAGAAAAGAGCGGCGGCGCATGGAACTGATGCGCGGCGCGGCGGGACGTAGCTGATGCGCGGTGGCGCGCGAGGCTGCGCGACAGTATCCGCGAGGCGAAACAAGGCACGGCGGCGGGTTTCAATCCATTTGATCGGCTGGTCCATCTGCCCTTGGTGTTAGTTCTCCACGATGGAAGCTCCAGCTCCAGATTGGTCGGAGCTGCCGGCGGATATACTGCGCAGCATATTCGAGTTGCTTGAGATCCCGGACCACCTCCGAGTTGCCGCTGTATGCGCAGCGTGGCACAAGGCGTCCTCCAAGGTCTGTCGCATCAGCCAGACACCCTGTTTACTCTATTGCACTGAGGCCGCCGGCCCAAGCGCTGTCGGCATGTACAGCCTCTCGGAGCAAAGAGCATACACGATTACTCTGCCAGACCCACCAATGGCCGGGCGGTTTCTGATTGGCTCATCCCATGGCTGGCTTGTCACTGCGGACGAAAAGTCTGATTTGGTGCTGCTCAACCCCATCACCGGCGAGCAGATGAGACTCCCACCGGTAACTACCATGGAGCATATCAAGCCCGTTCTGAGCGGCAATGGGGTCCTTGAAGGATATGAGAAGTCGTACTACCATCGGGTACATCAACATCCTCAAGAACCAACCTATACTTACCGTTTGGATGAATATCGTGAAACGGTGTATGCCAAAGCTGTCTTGTCGTCTGATCCGTCTGCTGGGGATTGCACTGTTATGTTAATCCATCAGCCATACTGGCAGCTCTCATTTGCCAAAGTAGGAGGGGAAAGTTGGCATTGGATCACAACAGAGAACGGTTATACTGACTGCATTCATCACGACGGATGGTTCTATGCTGTTAATACTGAGAGAACAATTGACAGCTTCTATTTAAATGGTCCATCTATCATTCATAAAAGGATTGGATATAAGATGCTAATGCCGTCTGAGATGGTAGTCTACATCGTTCAAGATGGATGAAAAGCTCCTACTTAGTAGGAGATCGAGACCATTAAATCATAACACGGAGGTTACTTTTGAAATTATAGTGTATAAGGTTGATCCCGACTATAAGAAACTTATCAAGATAACAGGAATAGGCGACCATGTGCTGTTTATTGGGCATAATGCTTCCATCTGCCTTCCAGTGAGTCATCATCCCCAGTTGATGTCCAATTGTGTTTATTATACTGATCATGTTGTCGAATCGCTATTTGAAGCGCGAGCTATGGGAATTTATCATTTGCAAAGTAATATTGTGACGAATATAGTGTCTCCTGAGCTTTGGATGACCTGGTTACCTCCGGTGTGGTTGACGCTCAATACCTCGAAAACAAGGTATACTTTCAAGTGTCTTCTTCTCTTTTACAGTATGCTTTCAAGTATTTGAATCTAATAAAATCCCAGTTGGTGCCCACCTTATGTCTTTGGTCTACAGATCATATGCTGGCTTAGGTATAAAAGATCAGCAGTATTCACGGTATAAAAGATCATGTTAACATTTTAAGAAATTACACTTGTAAATATGTAGATGACAGATTTTTTTTAATGTTCCAACTACGTTAGTCGAACTGGCTTTGCATGTGCACTAGGTCATCATAAATTTTGCTGCTGTGTGTTAGTATTTTTGAATGCATTTTCAGTGTCATTATCCCTCTTTACCTATAACCTTCTGTTGGTTAGATTGTGTTGATAGACGACCGATGTTATTAAGTCCACCAGATCTGATTTTTCAATCTGTATACAACTGTTTTACTTTACATGATGCGTGACATTGTGTCATGTACGGATGTACCTTCCAGAAATACGCAGCAACCATAGCCTGACAGTCTCCTTCACTGAACTAGTGTCTCGTTTCATTATTATTGTTATTTTACCTGTGACGATTTTTTATTATTTGTAACTTTTTTGTAAAGCTAATAGCATTTCAGTTTCATGCATGATATTGGAGTTAACTTTCCCGCCATAGTTTCCCAGCAAATATGCCTAACAAAGTTATGTTGTACAGCCATCGCAGCGCCAGGTGCTTGGAATAATGGAGTAAAAAAGGATTAACATCACTCTGGCCATCAATAAGCGTCTAAATCAGGTTTGGAAGATCCAAGTGGAGCAAAAGTTAAATTCCATTGCTGGTTGCTATTGCAAGGAAGAATCTGGACCAAAGGCAGGTTGAGAAGAGTAGCCTGACAGACCAGAACAATTGTATTTTTTTTTTTTGATCAGGAGACTGAATCTGTTGTGCATATGTCCCTGCTCTGTCCTTGTGCGAAGGAGTTCTGGGCTGAATTCTCGCCATACTACAGGCAGGTTGCTGAGATTGGATCTTCGGCTATTACACTGTCTGAATGGTGGTCGAAGATTCACAAGTTTAATAGGGTAAAAGAGACCAGGTTTTGGGCTACTATTGCGGTGTATGTTATCTGGAACATATGGAAAGAGCGCAATAGGCGGGCAAGTCAGCCATAGCTGCGAGAGATGAGTTTAATCTGTTTTTCGTTGCGAGAAAGGACTAGTTCATGCTGTAGGCTTTTGAGTTCCTCTCTGTAACAATGTAACTTGTGTTTTCACTCTTCTAATATGACGGAGAGCTCCTGTCTTTTACCGTAAAAAAACATCTAAAGGCATCTTGAGTTTAGCCTTTGGTTAAATAGAGAGTGTAATGCACGGACACGGCGTTTCGGGTCACGGGTGTAGATGCACCCGTTGTGTAAAGCATTTTTAACAACTTTTCAAAATATCAAAAAATTCAAAAAATATATTCAGATATACATAAGGACATTTTGTGTAAGCACCAAAAAAATTCGCGAAGAAAAGACATTTTTTAGAGCTGTGCAAAAAAGATAAAAAATATATCGTACAAAGTCATTTTGGAGCGTCTGGATTTATCTTTTTTGCACATGTCACAAAAATGTCTTTTGTTCACGAAACTTTTTCTTCTAAAATAAATATCTTGAAGTATATCCGAAATTTTTATTTTGAACTTTTTAACATTTAAAAAATTATTTTTTGAGCAGTGGGTGCATCTGCACCCATGACCCGATATGAATTTCCGATGATGCACTAGTTATCAAATGCTATGAGAAGGCACAGTCAAAAACAGTCAAGTACTCCCTCCTTTCTTAATTACCCTGTATTTGGGTTTAGTCAAAGCAGTTAAATTTTTATAAAGTTTGATCAAATATATTAGAAAAATATCAGCATTTACATTATAAAACCCATATTATTGAATATTGATTTTTCCTACAAAATTCAAGTTTTCTGGCAGAAAAGAAAAAAGGTCGTAGGCCTACGAACCATGTTCGCCGATTCCAAAACATGAAGGTTCACAAGCTATTCAATACAAAATTCAATTGTTCATTGTTTATTATCATAGTGGCATCATCTAAACTAATCAGATAAACTATTTCACCAATCAGTTAACAACTAATCAAAATTGGAAGTAAGAATTTTGACGACTACTTAGGAACCAATGGCCTCTAGTTTCGGCCATAACAGCTAGTACTTACCCTAGTGGTGGTGCCACCTGCCACCAGATTGTCTCTGTTGTGAGGTGTGGGCCAAAACGTTGAACCCAACATCAATATAAGAGCAACTCTAGCAGATACCGGGAAACTCGGTACCGGATAACTCTTATCCGGTTCCCCGGATAATGATTATCCGGTACGAGTTCGTCTCCGCCAGAACAGAAACAGGAAAATGGAGCCAGATATTTAAACTGATGAGCACAAACGAGTTCGTGCGTGAATTTGTACAATGAACATGATCCAAAATGCAGTAGAACTGAAATTAAACTAGGCCAGAACATTAATTTAAACTAAACTACGACAGAAATTAAACTAAATGAAACCCTAGATCTACGGCGCGGCGGCGGCGATGGTGATGCGCGGCAGGTCTTCCCCCGGCGTCGGCGTCGACCTACGGGTCGACGTAGAGCTCCTCTTGCTCGACGATGCGGAGGACGGCCGACGCGACCTCCTGCGCGTCCACCGCCGCAATCAGGCGAGCATCGGCAGCTTGCTTGCCTGAAACGCCGCCTCCGTGGCGGCCACCTCAGCGTCGGCGTCCTCCGCCGCTTCCACGCCGGCGCCACGTCGTCGACGAGGACGTCGAGGTTGCAGGTGCCGGTGCGGCCGCCTCGGGTGACGCGGCACCTGCCCGCCGGAATGGGCGGCAGCCCTGGAAGGCGGTAGTCGTCCTCGAAGTCGTCGGCCACCTCTGGCTTCTTCCTCCCCCAGCCACCGCTGGAACTGTCCGCCGCTGCATCTAACGGGCGCTCCGTCATGAGCCCCACCCAGCGGCGGGCCTTGTACCCGCCGCGCTTGCCTGCGGCATAGGAGCGGCGCTCAACTGCCTCTCGCGCGGCCTTCCTCGCCGCCTCGCCTTCAGGCGGCTCGCGGCCTCCTCCGCCTCCTCCGAGCGCGCCGGAGTTGCGCAATGTGGAGCCGGCCATGGATCTGCTGGTGGTGGGGGGAGAGGAGCGCCGGAGTGGCGTGGATTGCTGGCCGAAGGTTGGGGAGGGTTGTGGCGGCGCTAGGGTGAGTGCGGCGGAGGGCTTGGGTTTTGGTACCGTATCGACCCCTCCGCCCCGGTTAAATAGTGAGTGAGCCGCCGCTTATTCGGTGACCCGGATAAAATTTTTCCAGGCCGGCCTACGGTAACTGATCGGTCCAAAAAAGGCCCCGGTTCCTAAATCCGCCGGAGTTTTCTAGGCCGAGGGCCTTATGCGGTATCTGCTAGAGTTGCTCTAAAGGCCTAATGGAATTAAGCCCACCCGCTGCACTTTAGTTTTGCACCATGGCGCTGTTTGTGTAGTACCACCTTGACAACGGAAGAGGTATCGCCAAGGGGCAGCTATTTATGGAGCCCCTGGTGCCCCCTTGCAACATACTTACCTGGACGGGATCGAGGATTGATCAAGAAGAGTCGTGGCCTAGATCAATGGCTCACATCGCACTTGGTGAATGCGTTGGTCTACCATCTCCCCAAGTGGGAGAGTGGACGTCGTAATTTGTGTTATAGGGGTGCCACAAATTCATCCACTCTTGTCATCTTTTGTGCATACACCAGTGGTGTGGCCGCCGTATGCTGCTGGTGTGTGTGCATACACGACACACACACACACACACACACACACGGGTGTGTAGCCACAAAAAATTCTGCCAATGGATCGCTCCAGACGCGCGCCCTCGTGCTATAGCGGATGACATGTGGGCCGGTCCGACGTGGCACGCGTTGCCGCAGTTGACAACGCGCCCGCTTGCCTCCCGAAGCGTAGGGAGTGAAGCGGGTTGCCGGACACTCTATTGGGCTCGTCCGGCAACTTTGCCGCTATTGGGAACGCCGGTGGGGGACGTTTTCGTGTCTATTGGGAGCGCTGTTGGGAGCATCGGTAGAGATGCTCTAATACCTTCCATTCTAGACCAGAACTCCACAAATAGCTTCCTGGGTGAATCTATGAATCATTTTCCAGGCAAAACAAGCATTTCACCACCTCTTACAGAATCAGACAATCTTTGACTTTTACTGAACAACTACTTGTACAACTATATCACAACGAGCCGGCAAACATCAGACGACTGCACTAACAAGTAGAGAGGAGACAAGATTGCTCGTGAAGCCGCCTCCTAAACCAGCAAAAACTAAGCTACCAAGGGAATGCATCAATCATGGGCCCCTCATCAGCGAGACTAATGCCATCCAAGGTTTCCTCCTTAATATTCTTGCTTTTCACCTCACATGGCATATCTGTTGCAAATAACAAGGGAAACGAAAACAAGGGTCACGCCGGCGGAAATTGAGCATCACAACATTGACACAGCTGACAAGATAAGTAATCAATACAATAATCATCTACAAAATCAACCTCTAATTAAAACTAGTTGAATTGTGGCGCGTCGGCACGCCGCGCCTTTAGTGAAAATATGTTTTTTTTTTGTTTTTGTTTTTTCGGTTGCATAGAACTGAGCGCGGCAAATGCGGTGCGCGTGTTTTTGAATTCGAATTTGAAAATGACGGCGTTGTAAAGTTGTATAAGTTTCGAAATCATTGAAATTGAAAAATAATTTCGTTTTAAAAATGGTTGGATTTTGGAGATTGCTCAAATTTGAAAATTATTGTAAGCCAATTTTAAATGTGTTTTTTTTTTTGCGTGAAAATACTCTGAAATAGTTAGTATTTTTTTTTTTTGAGTGGTTTCACACATTTTAGAGTACAGTTAAATGTTTAGCAAATTGGAATGGTTGTATATGTTTGTAAATCAGTTTTAAAATTTGTGTGTGTGTGTTTTTTTTTTTTGGGAGGAAGAAGTATGTTGGGAATTTTTTTCCTGTTTTTTTTGGTATATGATTTTCATTGTTTTGTTTGAAAGATTATTGTAAATCACAATTTGAAATTTATTTATTATGTGGTATTGTTGGAATCTATTTTGATTTTCGTTGTTTTGTTTGAAAGATTATTGTAAATCACAGTTTAAAATTTATTTATTTTGTGGTATTGTTGGAATCTATTTTCAAACTAACTAGATGGGGGACCCGCGCAATTGCGCGCCTAGCGATGACATTTTGAATCTTCATATCCATCTTATCCTTTAAGTGTTTACAGGAGAGCGCAATACCGATAATTTTGTTCATCATTTTGAACTATATATCTATGAAAACCTATTGTTTCCAATGTATATAATTTAGCTTTTTTTAATGCTAGACCGCACATATATATTTCCCACAAGCCCCAAAACATATCATAGCAACAATATAAAATTTTGGAACCAAAATATCACACATATACATGAAAAAGTGATCTCGTGGATATCACCATATGAACAATTGATCATGGATATTATCATAAGTTGACTGTGATATCGACGTTAATTTGATTTGTCTCTCAATAGATTAGAGCGAAGTTGTGGTTTCATGTATTTCTTCATGACCCATTATTCCATAGGATGCATGTGTCGGCACCTAAAATGTGAATGCAAGTTGAGCTGAGGCTGGAAATAAATAATATGTTTTGATTCTATTTAGAAATCCCCTTCCGTGAGGATACATATTCATCCATGAAAAATAAATAGAAAGTTGCATGTTCTTTCCGAATCTTCCAATATGCTAACACTTGAACGTTGCAGACTTGGACCCAGAAATAGGCAGGTCGCCATGTCGTGTATGCCTGCGTACACAATCAGTTCAGATCAAAGCAAATAAACTGAAAGGCATGGCATGAATGCTTCGTGGCTCATTGTGCAGTACTGTGAACTTCAGCTGGTGCGTTTTGTTCAGACACAACTCACAGCGATCACTGAGGCATTCACCTCTACTTTGACTCCATCTATATTATGTATCTCGATAGAGTTCCCGACTCCAAATCATGGCATGTTTTATAGAAGATATGAACTCCGACAAACTACATCAATCGTAAGCCATGATTCTAGCGCTGAATTTTCTCCTTTCCTATTCTTGCACCTCTTCATGTATTTTTCGTCGTGTTGATTCTAGAGCATGCATATCCTGATATGCTGTCCTTTGGGTGCACCACGATGATTTGATGTTGTACTTGCTTTAGAACTTCATCTGTGTGTTGTGTCATTCGTATCTTAGATGAAGAATTTCCAATTGAACGCGTGCATTGCTTGCATATGTCCACTTTATCTCACTCCCTCCGTAGATCCACCAATACAGGCGTGAGATTACAGAAGGTAATAATCCCATAAACAAAATCCATCCAGCATGATTTATGCACCCTCAGCTCCGTTCATCAACGTCTAGCTGCTGGCTTCCCACGCTGTTTGCCTTCTTGTTCTGTCAAGATTTTTATGGCGCGGCACATCGGAACGACTATGCTGCACGCATAGGCGACCACATCGACGGAACTTCCATGCACGTGGGAAATTTAGACGGACTCCTGTCGCCTGCACATAGATAAATTAATCTGAATCAACTTCATGCATTGTGTGATCAGATCGGAAAAGAACTTTTTCTTGATGAAACTTAATAATAAACTTAAGTATAGCGCTTGTTTATTAGTCAACGTGCGTGATCTGTAAATAATCTAGCCCAGCTGATGCAAACTGGAGTTGCACGGTCGGTCACCAAATTCTCTACAGCTATTGGACGACTCACCTGTGTTTGCATCTTCATTCTGCCATCGTTCCAAACCTGCATACCACCACTATTTTTTGCTAATAATTTTTTTCTTCGCGTACATCATTATCGGTACACATCTAGATATAAGAAAGAAGATTTACCTTGCTTTGATGTTTCTTAACATTAAAACTTAAGATATAAGAAGAAAAGAATTACCTCACTTTGATGTTTCTTCACATTATGCACTCCCATTAAATCTGTTGCAGTATACGGAGAGCGGTTATATCGATCAACACTAACATCCGCAGCTGTCATGTACCAAGGATTCCCAATCATCCGATCCTCAACATATGCGAGCTGGACAACATGAATGGCACACCTGCGACGACGGTGCAGTGAGACCCTTTTGGCCTGTGCGGCCTGTCGGTCAGGTGGGTAAGCACGGCGTGACTCATGGTCAGTCGGAGTGCAATAACAGCATGTCATTAACCGGATGGCTCATCTCAAACTCACGCAGTAGCCGGCGATGATCTTCGCGGTTGGTCTCGGCAGAATTTACAGATGCCGAAGAGCCTGAAGACGTGATTAATTCCATTGTAGGTATCTTAGCTTAACGTCGGATCTACAGCCGGCGACCATCTTCACGGTTGGTCTCGGCAGAATTGACAGACGCCGAAGAGCCTGGAGACGTGATTCCATTGTAGACATCTTAGCTTAACGTCGGATGTACCAACAAACGGCATGTTGGCAAGATCGTGATAGGCATGCTCGCCGGCCGCGCGTCTTCTTGCAACGACCTCATTGTGCTCCACGCATCCGCGGTGTGATCGCTAATGAAAACCCGGACATGCAATAAACGGTGACATCTCTCTCCGGAATCCTTCTGGTACCGGCCAAGCGCGCGACAAAGTCTTCTAGATCGGAGCTGCTAGAGCGGGACTTTTTTTCACATCGATGGAGCATGCTTGGCCGCAGCTGCCGCACACGGAGGCATGTAATGACAGGAAGATGCTGGCGGCTGGACTACTCGCCGCCTACGTGAGATCGGCATGGAAATTTTCTAGACGCTGCCGGCCGGATTGCCCTAGCAGATCAAAAAGGACAGGAACTCGTATGCATGCAGGACATGTCCTTGGTTTAGTTAATTTATGGAAGCCAATCGTGTGCATGCAGGACAGAATCGGTGATGGTATTTTTTCCCTTTCCAACTCGGGACGTTACGTGTCCTTTTTTTTTACGATTCTAGTAGCGCGTCTTTAGCTTGTAAATCTGAACCGTTCGCCGTGGTTGTTTAATCTTCAATCAATCTTAGCCATCCAATGTTTGTTGTTTTAATTATATAATAGATTTGGAACGTACTGGAAATTTTGAGTATTTTTTTTTCTGTTTTTTTGTTATATATGACCTGCATTATAGTAATCCAGAGGGTAAAAGATTCTATATGTGTGAGTTTTTAAAATTTATTTTGGAGTTTATAATTTTTTTATTTGGAGAAAAAATATTCGGGAAATTGCATTTTAATGCCAATTTTAACGTGTTGTTTGCAATGTTTGAAATTGTAGTACAAAAGATATTAATTTTAAATTTTTTAGGATGTTTTGTAGTTACAAAAATGCTGACAGTGGGACCCACAGGCAGGTTATTTGCTATTTGGAAATAATGTTTATCAAAATCTAGAAAAATCTGGCAGGGATCCGTGCTGACGTCATCAAATGACGTCAGCAATGGTGGTGCGGCCATGCCGTGCACGGTGGGGTCGAAAGAGGGCGAGCGGGGCAGCGCCCTTGCGCGCATCTAACGCGCCGGCGTACGGCGACCCGGATGGCGGCGGAGCAGCGGCAAAATGGTCGCCGGAATCGTCGGGATCGACGGTGCGAAGTGTCGGCCGAAGGCGACGAAGAAGGAGACGACGGCGGCGATTCCGGCCATCCCGGCAGACGTTACTCGGGAGGAGGCAGAGGACACGACGGAGAAGTTGTCCGTGGTGTTCGATTCGAGCGGGGAGCTGCGGAGAGGCGTCGCGCGGCGGCGGTGGCGGCGACCTCGTCGCCGCACGGGAGAGAGAGTGAGGGAAAGGGGGGTCTGCTGACGCTATTACAGAAAAGTCCTTGAACTTTTCGCTAATTACAAATCGGTCCCTCGACTCGCGATTTCCTGTACTGCGGGTCGATTTCTCGTTTAGTGAGGGACCTTTTTACAAAACCGTCACGGACACGTCTGCTGCGGGCCGCCCGATCGCCGACGGACGGCGCGGATCGCTGCACTGTTCAACACTGTAGCAGACTGTAGCTGCTACAGTGCTAGGGCCTCCCACAAATCGTGAAATATTCCAACTTTTATATACTTAGGATTTCATGTTGGGTGTTGGTCAGTTTAACACACCAATTAACAACTCAATAAATAGGAAAACTTAAAACAACAATTAAAATAACAAAAACATAAAAATAAAATAAAAACAAAATAGCTAAAACGGCTAACCATTTTTTTCCTGCGCATCAAACAAGCCCACAGCCCAATAAATAAATCACATAAAATAAAACTAAAAATGGTTCATCGGCCTAGGATCGAACTAAAGGAGCCATACTGTGCAAGCCTTGCGCGATGGGTTCCGATTGGCCGCATTGGATTGAACAAGCTATACATAGAGACATATTCAATAAGGTTGTGAAAATTCTGTCAGATCCAAAGATCCATCTGTTGGTCGGTACAAACTTTTAAGAAGAATGTCGACCGATCATGACAGGGTCTGAGACAACACAAGCCGAGAGAAGCAAATAAGGTGCACAGTGCACATATTGTAGCTAGATTCTTCGTAGATTGGACAAATAGCTCGATTGACGATCCAACTTTATTGATTGTAACTAATAAAGGTTAGAAATTTGTTTTACAAAATTGCTCAAAGGTGGCCGGCTAGGGCGCTATAGTCTCAGTCGTCCATTCTGATCGTACGGTCGCATTTTATCCCGATTCATTTTTTCGTCTCGAGAGAATAGCTAAAATATCACTAGTGGAAACCGAAAGAGCCAAAATACCACTAGTTAAAACCAAAATGCCAAAATAGCAGTACCGTCAATTGTCAAGTTCATCCCGTTTGTCATCACAGGGCGGACTGTCAGATTTTTCTGCTATACCGTAAATGCCCTTCACTTCATCTAATCTAAGGAAAAAAAGAAAAGACCCCGTCTCCTCCCCCGCAGCTTCTCTGTTCCCCAATCCCCATCCATGGCGGCGCGCCACACCCAGGTCCCCATGCCCCGCCGCCGCTCCACCGTACCCTGTGATGTCCTTCTCTCGATTGGGATAGAATCACACAGAAATCATAGAGATTACAGAGAATTGGGGTGAGGAGAAGACGAACAAGGGGACGAGATGCAGACGAAAGCTTTGGATAGAGGTTTCAGGATTCAGTACAAGTCTGCTGCTACACACACACACACCTGGGCACATATACCCGAGACACATGCTTACAGATGGGTCCCACTCCAGCTCACACACGGATGCCAAGCTGGGCCACTCCTAGCTCGCCAGCTCAGCCACCTGACTCGATGTCCGTCATCGTGGAAGTAGAGGGCGTGACAGTTTCCCCCCCTTGAGATGCCGCCCCTTGAACTTGTTCATCGTCCCACAACGAAGCGTCAGGAAAACGATTCTTCAACACATAGTAATCCTCCCAGGTGGCCATGTCTTCATTGAGATGTGCCCATTTGATCAACACTTGTGGCACTGCTGCATTCCCTTTGCGAACTAGACGTCGTTGCAGAATGGCCACTGGTACTGGTTTGGCCACCGAGAAGTTAGGAGCCACAGGAATGTCAGCAAAGACAGGAGTGTAACTCGCCGTGAATGGCTTCAGTTGGGAAACGTGGAACACTGGGTGAATCAAAGCCCCAGGAGGAAGAGCAAGCTTATAAGCTACCTCACCAATTTTCTCCAAGATGGTATACGGTCCAAAGTACTTGTAAGACAACTTAGGATAAGGTCTGTTTACCACGGATTGTTGCGCATATGGCTGCAGTTTCAATAGCACTTGTTCTCCTACGACAAACTGTCGTTCAGTTCTGTTCTTATCAGCATAGCTCTTCATGCGTTGCTGAGCTCGAATGAGTTGTGCACGCAGTAATTCTGTTTGTGCTTGGTATTCCAGAGTAGTATCTTCAGCCACTGAACTTGCAGACACAAACAAATTTGGCATCCCTCCAAAGTTTGGTTCTGTGCGATATAGAGCTTTGAATGGTGAACACCCCAGGGCTGTGTGAAAACTGGAGTTGTACCAGAACTCAGCGAGGCCCAACCATTTACGCCAATGTTTGGGGTTATCCTGTACTGCACAGCGCAAATATTGCTCCAGGCATTGATTCACTCGCTCACTCTGACCATCTGTTTGAGGGTGGTATGCAGTGCTGTAATTCAGTTTAATTCCCAGTGAATTCAGCAAATCTCGCCAGAAATTACTTGTAAAAACCCGGTCGCGATCAGAGATAATAGCCAGAGGAACTCCATGTAACTTCACAATATTATCCACGAATACCTTGGAGACAGAAGCAGCAGTGTATGGATGTTTAAGTGGCAAGAAGTGAGCATACTTCGTCAATCGATCCACTACTACCAAGATGGTGTTTGCAGATTCAGAGAGTGGCAAGCCCTCTATGAAATCCATTGTTATCTCTTGCCAAGGTGCTTTAGGTGGTGGCAAGGGTTGTAACATACCAGCTGGCTTCTGGTGAGTATGTTTCGCCTGTTGGCAGACAAGGCATTGATGAATGTAGTTTTCCACTGCTGATTTCAGCCCAGGCCAATAGTATAACTGTTTGATGCGCTGATAGGTTGCTTGTATGCCCGAGTGCCCCCCAATTGCGCTATCATGTAAGGAAGCAATGAGTTTTGTTTGTAAGGCCAAATTGGCACCAATCAGTAGCCTTCCCTTGTACTTGATTAGGCCTTTTTCCAAGGAGTACCCCTTATCATTGGGAGAGTGAACAGTCAACTCTTGAAGTAGTGCTGCACTAACACTATCAGTTGCATAGGAGTTCAAGACTTCCTGTAACCAGACTGGTTGACAAGTGGAAATGGCTTGAATGTCTAACAGATGACCCACTCGAGACAAAGAGTCAGCTGCACAGTTCTCTGCTCCTTTTCTGTATTTGATCTCAAATTGTAAATCAGCCAATTTTGCCATAGCCTTCTTTTGTAACTCAGAGTTCAATTGCTGATCAGTTAGGTTGCACAAACTTTTGTGATCAGTAATGATAGTAAATTTGCCTCTCTGCAAGTACTGTCTCCATTTGTCAATTGCCATAATAAGAGCTAGAAACTCTTTTTCATAGATACTCAGCTTTCTGTTTAACATACCCAACGCTTTGCTCATGTATGCAATGGGATGTCCCTTCTGCATCAGCACCGCACCCACGCCAGTATCACATGCATCTGTTTCAACTGTAAATGGTACAGTGAAATCAGGAAGAGCAAGGACAGGTGTTGACATCATAGCTGTTTTCAGCTTTGTAAAAGCATCTGTGGCCTCAGGTGTCCAAGTAAAACCCTTTTTGGTAAGCAATTGTGTTAATGGTTTTGTAATCAGTCCATAGTTTGGCACGAACTTCCTGTAATAGCCAGTGAAACCCAGAATGCTTCTTAATTCAGTAAGATTGGTTGGTAACGGCCATTTTGCCATAGCAGCTGTTTTCTCCGGATCAGTAGCAACCCCTTTGTCAGATATAATATGCCCCAGATACTGAATACTGGACTGACCGAAACTGCACTTAGAGAGTTTTGCAAAAAAATTAGCTTCTCTAAGCTTTTCCAGCACCAATTTCAAGTGTTGTAAATGTTCTGACCATGATTTACTGTAGACAAGTATATCATCCAGAAACACTATGACAAACTTCCTCAGGAATGGTGCAAAAACTGAATTCATGATGCACTGAAATGTTGCCGGAGCATTTGTCAATCCAAATGGCATGACCCGAAACTGGAAATGGCCATGATGTGTTTTAAACGCTGTTTTGGCTTCATCTTCTGGTTTCATTCGAATCTGATGATAACCAGCCCGGAGGTCCAATTTGGAGAAAATTGTGTCCCAGATAATTCATCCAAGAGCTCGTCAACAATGGGCAAAGGAAACTTATTCTTGATAGTTAGTAGATTCAACCGGCGATAATCGATGCAAAATCGCCAAGTCCCATCTTTCTTCTTAACAAGTAAAACTGGTGAAGCAAAAGGACTCATGCTCTCTGTTATAATACCAGCCGACAACATTTCTTTAACTTGTCGTTCAATTTCATCCTTTTGCAGAGGAGAATATCTGTAGGGTCGTGAATTAACTGGTTGAGAATCATTCTCCAGTGTAATGGCATGATCTAGAGCACGCTGTGGAGGTAAATCCTTCTGATCTTCGAACACATCATTAAACTGATTCAGTAGGCTCTGTAAATCAGGTGCTAGAGCAGGATCATGTGTGACAATGTTTGCCAATATCGGATCCAGTACCGCCATAGCCCAGACTTCATTTCCTGACATCCATTTCTGTAATTGCTCGGCTGACAACATCGACAGTGTTTGTTTCTGAGGTGAAACCACACCTTGTAGCGTAATTTCTTTGCCCTTATACTGGAAAGCAATGCATTTCTCCTGCCAGTCAATTGTCATCTTACCAAATTGTTTTAACCAGTTGATGCCCAAAATCGCATCATAAGCACCGAGCTCCAGTATCCTCATATCATTTGTGAAAGTGTGGCCCTGAGTCCACCATGTTAGGCCTGAAACTTGTTCACTGGAAGTCAGAATTTCCCCATTAGCTACCTTGACTGATAAAGGTGTGGCTGGTGAGATATTACAACCGGCTCTTTCAGCAAAAGCTCTTGTCACAAATGTATGGGTGCTTCCAGAATCAATCAACAATAGCATGACTTGATTGCCCACCAGTGCTCGTAACCGAATGGTTTCTCCTCCCTCAGTGCCTGCCAAGGCATCCACAGACAACTGACAGCAAATTGCTGGTATTATTGGTTCATCAAGCAGTTCAAGAGCTCGCTCGGCATCATCAGAGATAACCTCTCCAAACTCACCCACTTCAATGGTCAATAGCTGCCCGGATCGTTTGCACTGATGTTCCTTGGAAAACTTATCCCCACACTTGAAACAGAGGTTGTTTGCACGCCTGAAATCTCTTAGCTGACGTTCACGTTGGAAATCATCAGTATGAGCCTTTTTCTGCCAGTCCAAGCGAGGTATATTGCTGTTAGCAGATGTCTGTGTTGCTGGAGGATGTTTTGTTGGTGCACTAGGGCGTGATCTCGGCCGAGAATTTTCTGTTTCCTCTTCTTGAATTCTGGCAAGTGAAGCAGCACGAGTGATGCTGGCTGGAGCTTGCAGCCGCACAGCACAGCGAATATCATCACGAAGCCCAAATATAAACTGGGTGACGAACCAACGTTGACTGAGTGAATCATCCAATGAAATTAAGTGATACATACATTCCTCAAAAGCCAAACGATAATCCACTACTGCTCCAGATTGTTTCAATTGCAGCAACTTAGTCATCTGACCATCAAACTCATCGAGGCCAAATTCTTCTACTATTGCTTGCATAAATTTATCCCAAGCGATCAATCTGTTTCTCCTTTTAAATGACTGAAACCACAGTGCCGCGTGACCATCTAAATGCAGTGTTGCAGTACTAACCCAGTGGTGTTCAGGAACCTTGTACATCTCAAAGTATGTCAAGCTAAGATCGATCCATAGCAAGGGCTTATCACCTGAAAATCGCGGAAAATCATGTCGCCGTGGGCGCACGATGTAGTCCCCTGGGCGTTCGCCTGTCAATGGCTCAGTTGGTGATGAGGGTGCGGAGTGGAACTCCGAGCCCGTTCCTGGTGTCGTCAGTAACGGCGGCCACTGATTTGTCAAGCGTGCCGTCGTCGACGCCTTGTCCGCTTGCGGAATTTCCACCCGTGGCAGCGGCGCAGCCGCGGCCTTGTCGTGTTCGACGAGGCGACGCTTGATGCCGTCCAGATCCTCGCCGAAATCCTCCAATTGTTGCCGCAGACCCCGACTTCCGTCGCGACCTCCTTGATCTCGCTGGAGATCGCGGTGAATCGCGAGAGCATCTCCTCCAACGTCTTCTGGACGCCCTCCATCTTCTCCAAAACGAATTTGGTCTGCGCCGAGGGAACGGCGGCCCGCGCTGGTGCCGTCGCGACTCCTCTGAATCGACCGAACCCCGATCAGGATTTTGCGCGGCGTCGCCGGAGCAACACCACCGGTCGATCTCGAGTTTGTGAGCGCGAGCGGTAGCGGCGATGGCTCTAGATACCAAATTGTGATGTCCTTCTCTCGATTGGGATAGAATCACACAGAAATCATAGAGATTACAGAGAATTGGGGTGAGGAGAAGACGAACAAGGGGACGAGATGCAGACGAAAGCTTTGGATAGAGGTTTCAGGATTCAGTACAAGTCTGCTGCTACACACACACACCTGGGCACATATACCCGAGACACAAGCTTACAGATGGGTCCCACTCCAGCTCACACACGGATGCCAAGCTGGGCCACTCCTAGCTCGCCAGCTCAGCCACCTGACTCGATGTCCGCCATCGTGGAAGTAGAGGGCGTGACATACCCCGCCGCCGCTGCGTCGTGTCCCACTGCCGCTAGCTCCTCCGCATCGTCTTCCCCTGCTCGGTTCGCAAAACCGCCTCCCTCAAACCGTGTGGCCTCCGCTGCTCAGTCCCACCGGCGGCGCCGCCTCGCGCTGCTCTCCCGGCGCCGCAGATTGAATCCATTGATCGGCTGGTCCATCTGCCCTTGGTGTTAGTTCTCCACGATGGAAGCTCCATCTCCAGATTGGTCGGAGCTGCCGGCGGATATACTGCGCAGTGTACTCGACTTGCTTGAGTGCCCAGATCACCTCCGTGTTGCCGCTGTCTGCACGGAGTGGCACAAGGCGTCCTCCAAGGTCTGCCGCATCAGCCAGACCCCCTGTTTACTCTACTGCACTGAGGCTTCCGGCCCAAGCGCTGTCGGCATGTACAGCCTCTCGGAGCAAAGAGCATACACGATTACCCTGCCAGACCCACCAATTGCCGGGCGATTTTTGATCGGCTCATCCCATGGCTGGCTTGTCACTGCCGACGAAATGTCTGATTTGGTGCTGCTCAACCCCATCACCGGGGAGCAGATGAGACTCCCACCGGTAACTACCATGGAGCATATCAAGCCCGTTCTGAGTGGCGATGGGGTCCTTGAAGGATATGAGATGTCTTACTACCATCGGTTATTTCCACATCCTGAACAGCCAACCGCCACTTACCGTCTGGATGAATATCGTGAAACGGTATATGCCAAAGCCGTCTTGTCGTCTGATCCGTCTGCTGGGGATTGCACTGTTATGCTAATTCATCAGCCATACTGGCAGCTCTCATTTGCAAAAGTTGGAGGACAAAGTTGGAATTGGATCACAACAGACACGGATTATACTGACTGCATTCATCATGACGGATGGTTCTATGCTGTTAATATTGAGGGAACAATTGACAGCTTTTACTTAGATGGTCCATCTATCATTCATAAAAGGATTGCATATCAGATGCTAATGCCGCCTAAGATGGTAGTTTACATCGTTCAAGCCCCATGGGGTGATAAGCTCCTAGTTAGCAGAAGATCGAGAACGTTAAACGATAACACGCAGGGTACTTTTGAAATTATAGTGTATAAGGTTGATCCCGATAATAAGAAATTTATCAAGATGACAGGAATAGGTGACCATGTGCTGTTTATTGGGCATAATGCTTCACTGTGCCTTCCAGTGAGTGATCGTCCCCAGCTGATGTCCAACTGTGTTTATTATACGGATCACGTTCTTGAATCGTTATTTGAAGCGCAAACCAATAAGCGTGATATTGGAATTTATAACTTGGAAAGTAATATTGTGACGGATATCGTGTCTCCCGAGCTTTGGATGACCTGGTTACCTCCTGTGTGGTTGATGCTCAATACTTCAAAAACAAGGTATGCTTTCAAATATCTTCTTTCTCGTTTCTTCTGACAGCATGCTTTCAAGTATCTTAATCTAATAAAATCCCAGTTGGTGGCCGCCTTATTTCTTGAACTATGGTTTTTTCTATACCAATACCGAAAGCATGAGTTAGAATGGGATCTTTTCGATCTGAACAGTTGGAAATCTTTATTCTTATACTTGTAAATCCGCTGTTTATGGACAAATCCTATGTCCTCCTCAAATCCCTACTATACTTATAGATTCTTAATTGTACCTATTCTATAGCTCTTGTATACATGAGAATTGCTATTTGTTTAATATAACATGTGTTTATGTCTTTGCTCTACAGATGTGCATATTACCTGAAGTTTTTGAACAATATTTGAACTTAACATGAAACTCTTTAATAATCATCATATGCTGGCTTAGGTATAAAAGATCAGCAGTATTCATGGTATAAAGATCATGTAAACATTTAAAGAAATTATACTTGTAAATATGTAGATGACAGATTTTTTTTATGTTCCAACTACGTTAGTCGAATTTTCTTTGCATGTGTTCTAGTTCATCATAATTTTTACTGCTGTGCGTTAGTATTTTCGAAGAACTGGCTCTTTTTTTGCATTTTCAGTATCATTATCCTCTTTACACATAACCTTCTGTTGGTTAGACTGTGTTGATAGACGACCGATGTTATTATGTCCATCAGATCTGATTTTTCAATCTGTATACAACTATTTTAGTTTACATAATGCGTGACTTTGTGTCATGTACAGATGTACCTTCCGGAAACAGGCAGCAACCATAGCCTGACAGTCTCCTTCACTGAACTAGTGTCACGTTTCATTATTATTATGGTTATTTTACCTGCGAGGATTTTTTATTATTTGTAACTGTTTTGTAAACCTAATAGCATTTCAGTTTCATGCATTATATACTTACTTATTGGAGTTAACTTTCCCGTCATAGTTTCCCAGCAAATATGCCTAACAAAGTTATGTTGTACCCATCGCAGCGCCGGGTGCTGGAATAATGGAGTAAAAAAGGATTAACATCACTCTGGCCATCAATAAGCGTCTAAATCAGGTTTGGAAGATCCAAGTGGAGCAAAAGTTAAATTCCATTGCTGGTTGCTATTGCAAGGAAGAATCTGGACCAAAGGCAGGCTTGAGAAGAGTGGCCTGAAAGACCAGAACAATTGTATTTTTTTGTGATCAGGAGACTGAATCTGTTGTGCATATATGTCCCTGCTTTGTCCTTGTGCGAAGGAGGTCTGGGCTGAATTCTCGCCAAACTACAGGCAGGTTGCTGAGATTGGATCTTCGGCTATTACACTGTCTGAATGGTGGTCGAAGATTCACAAGTTTAATAGGGTAAAAGAGACCAGGTCTTCGCCTACTATTGCGGTGTATGTTATCTGGCACATATGGAAAGAGCGCAATAGGCGGGCAAGTCAGCCATAGCTGCGAGAGATGAGTTTAATCTGTTTTTAATTGCGAGAAAGGACTAGTTCATGCTGTAGGCTTTTGAGTTCCTCTCTGTAACAATGTAACTTGTGTTTTCACTCTTCTAATATGACAGAGAGCTCCTGTCTTTTACCCTAAAAAAACATCTAAAGGCATCTTGAGTTCAGCCTTTGGTTAAATAGAGAGCAATGCACGGACATGGTGTTTCGGGTCTGCACTCGTTGTGTAAAACATTTTTAAAAACTTTTTAAAATGCCAAAAAATTCAAAAAATAAATTCAGATATACATAAGACATTTTGTGTAAGCACAAAAAGTTTCGCGGAGAAAAGACATTTTTTATGAGCTGTGCAAAAAAGATAAAAAATATCTCGTACAAAGTCATTTTGGAGGGCACGGATTAGTGCATAGGTCACAAAAAAATTCTTTTCTTCACGATAAAATATCTTGAAGTATATCCGAAAATTTTATTTTGAACTTTCTGACATTTTAAAAATTGTTTTTTGAGCAGTGGGTGCATGTGCACACATGACGCGATATGAATTTCTGGTAATGCACTAGTTATCAAATGCTATGAGAAGGCACAGTCAAAAATAGTCAAGAACTCCCTCCTTTCTTAATTACCCTGTATTTGGGTTTAGTCAAAGCGGTTAAATTTTATAACTTTTGATCAAATATATTAGAAAAATATCAGCATTTACATTATCAAACCCATATTATTGAATATTGTTTTTTCCTACAAAATTCCAGTTTTCTGGCAGAAAAGAAAAAAAGGTCGCGGGCCTAAGAACCATGTTCGCCGATTCCAAAACATGAAGGTTCACAAGCTATTCAATACAAAATTCAATTGTTCATTGTTTATTATCATAGTGGCATCATCTAAACTAATCAGATAAACCATTTCACCAATCAGTTAACAACTAATCAAAATTGAAAGTAAGATTTTGACGACTACTTAGGAACCAACGCGTCCCAAATTCCAATGCTACATGGAGCCAGACGGCCAACTGAGGCATGGGCCGGTGGATAGGACATAAGAGGCACTACATATGGATGTTTTTTCAAAAGATATGGGTATTCATGTGAATACCATGAATCGTGATCGGCTCGCCTAAACGTACAGCAGTAGTAAGCTCTTGCACCATGACCATGGCCTCAGTTTCGGCCATAACAGCTAGTACTTGCCTAGTGGTGGTGCCACCTGCCACCAGATTGTCTCTGTTGTGAGGTGTGGGCCAAAACGTTGAACCCAACGTCAGTATAAGAGCAACTCTAGCAGATACCGGAAAACTCGGTATCGGATAATGATTATCCGGTACGAGTTCGTCTCCGGCAGAACAGAAACAAGAAAATGGAGCCGGATATTTAAACTGACGTGCGTGAATTTGTACAGATGAAAATGATCCAAAATGCAGTAGAACTGAAATTAAACTAGGCTAGAACGTTAATTTAAACTAAACTGCGAACATAAATTAAACTAAACGAAACCCTAGATCTACGGCGCGACGGCGGCGATGGTGATGCGCGGCAGGTCTTCCCTCAGCGTCGACGTAGAGCTCCTCCTGCTCGACGATGCGGAGGACGGCCGACGCGACCTCCTACGCGTCCACCACCGCAATCAGGCGAGCGTCGGCACCGAGCTTGCATGCCTGAAACGCCGCCTCCGCGGCGGCCACCTCGGCGTCAGCGTCCTCCGCCCGCTTCCATGCCGGCGCCACATCGTCGACGAGGACGTCGAGGCTGTAGGTGCTGGTGCGGCCGCCTTGGGTGACGCGGCACCCGCCCGCCAGAATGAGCGGCAGCACCGGAAGACGGTAGTCGTCCTCGAAGTCGTCTGCCACCTCTGGCTTCTTCCTCCTACGGTCACCGCTGGAGCTGCCCGCCTTTGCATCGTGCGGCCGCTCCGTCATGAACCCCACCCAGCGTTGGTCTACCATCTCCCCAAGTGGGAGAGTGGACGTCGTAATTTATGTTATAGGGGTGCCACAAATTCATCCACTCTTGTTATCTTTTGTGGATACACCAATGGTGTGGCCGCCGTATATTGCTGGTGTGTGTGTGCATACACGACACACACACGACACACACGGGTGTCGTAGCCACAAAAAATCTGCCAATGGATCGCTCCAGACACGCGTCCACGTGCTATAGCGAATGACATGTGGGCCGGTCCGACGTGGCACGCGTTGCCGCAGTTGCCAGCGCGCCCGCTTGCCTCCCAAAGCGTAGGGAGCGAAGCGGGGTTGCAGGACACTCTATTGGGCTCGTCCGGCAACTTTGCCGCTATTGGGAGCGCCGATGGGGGATGTTTTTTGTGTTGGGAGCGCTGTTGGGAGTGTTGGTAGAGATGCTCTAATACCTTCCATTCTAGACCAGAAGTCCACAAATAGCTTCCTGGGTGAATCTATGAATCATTTTCCAAGCAAAACAAGCTTTTCACCACCTCTTACAGAATCAGACAGTCTTTGACTTTTATTGAACAACTACTTGTACAACTATATCACAACGAGCCGACAAACACCAGACGACTGCACTAACAAGCAAAGTGGAGGCCCTAGAGATCCTATCACCGCTGCCGTGCCGTGGTGTGCGTTTCCGCGCGTCCATGTACGCGGATGACGTCGTCATCTTCGTCTCTCCTTTGGCACGCGACCTTGGGCTCGTCCGCGGCATGTTGGAATGCTTTGGTGGCGCGTCCGGGCTGCGCACCAACATGGCCAAGTGCTCCATCTCGCCCATTCGCTGCACGGATAATCATCTCGCCGTGGCCGCCCAGTTCTTCCCGTGCGCCGTGAAGGAGTTCCCGTGTACTTATTTGGGCCTCCCGCTGTCCTACAAGCGCCTGTACAAGGCGAGCCTACAGCCCATCCTCGACAAGGTCTGTCGCCGTCTCTCCACCGGGCTCGCGGGCTTCTACACCATCGCTGGCCGCCTGGTGCTCATCAAATCTGTCATCACATCCATCCCAATTTATATGTCCATCGCGATCTCCCTACCGCCGCGGCTGCTGAACTTTCTGGATAAACGAATCCGTGCGTTTTTCTGGAAAGGGACGGATACGGTGAAGGGTGGGCACTGCTTAGTGGCATGGAACAGGGTGTGCCGGACCGTGGAATTCGGCGGACTTGGGATCCTAACCTTAAGCTGCTTGGATTTGCGCTGCGGATCAGATGGCTATGGCTGCAGAAGTTGCAGATCGGATGCTGGACGGGTCTGCATCTGGAGGTGGAGCCTGAAGTTCAGGCTATGTTCGATGCGTCCGTCAGGGTTGAGGTCGGGGATGGCAGGCTCGCGCTATGCGTGGTTCGGCGACGTAGCCATGTCCTTCAGGTTGCGTGCACCGGCGCTGTTCGAGGCGGTGGACCATCAGGCTCGACACACCCGCACCGTGCGCGATGTGCTCGCGGACCGCCAGTGGATTCGGGACATCACCGGTCCCCTAACCGTGCGCGTCCTGGTGCAATTCCTCCAGCTAGTGGATGATCTGTAAGGCGTGGAGGTGCCATCCAAGGTTTCCTCCTTAATATTGTTGCTTTTCACTTCACATGGCATATCCGAAACACAAGGGTCACGCCAGCGGAAAGAGCATCACAACATCGACACAGCTGACAAATAAAGTAATCAATACAATAATCATCTACAAAATTAACCTCTAATTAAAATTTCATGTTGGATGTTGGTCAGTTTAACACACCAATCAACAACTCAATAAATAGGAAAACTTAAAACAACAATTAAAATAACAAAAACATAAAAATAAAATAAATACAAAAATAGCTAAAACGGCTAACCATTTTTTCCTGCGCATCAAACAAGCCCACAGCCCAATAAATAAATCGCATAAAATAAAACTAAAAATGGTTCATCGGCCTAGGATCGAACTAAAGGCGCCATACTGTGCAAGCCTTGCACGATGGGTTCCGATTGGCCGCATTGGATTGAACAAGCTATACATAGAGACATATTCAATAAGGTTGTGAAAATTCTGTCCGATCCAAAGATCTATCTGTTGGTCGGTACAAACTTTTAAGAAGAATGTCGACCGATCATGACAGGGTCTGAGACGACACAAGCCCAAGAGAAGCAAATAAGGTGCACAGTGCACATATTGTAGCTAGATTCTTCGTAGGTTGGACAAATAGCTCGATTGACGATCCAACTTTATTGATTGTAACTAATAAAGGTTAGAAATTTGTTTTACAAAATTGCTCAAAGGTGGCCGGCTAGGGCGCTATAGTCTCAGTCGTCCATTCTGATCGTACGGTCGCATTTATCCCGATTCATTTTTTCGTCTTGAGAAATAGCTAAAATATCACTAGTGGAAACCAAAGAGCCCAAATACCACTAGTTAAAACCAAATGCCAAAATAGCAGTACCATCAATTGTCAAGTTCATCCCGTTTGTCACACAGGGCGGACTGTCAGATTTACGCTATACCGTAAATGGCATTCACTTCATCTAAGGAAAAAAAAAAAACCCCGTCTCCTCCCCGCAGCTTCTCTGTTCCCCAATCCCATCCATGGCGGCGCGCCACACCCAGGTCCCCATGCCCCGCCGCCCCTCCACCGTACCCCGCCGCCCTGCGTCGTGTCCCACTGCCGCTAGCTCCTCCGCATCGCCTTCCCCTGCTCGGTCGCAAAACCGCCTCCCCAAAGCGCGTGGCTCAGTCCCACCGGCGGCGCCGCCTCGCGCTGCTCTCCCGGCGCCGCAGATAGAATCCATTGATCGGCTGGTCCATCTTTCCTTGGTGTTACTTCTCCACGATGGAAGCTCCATCTCTAGATTGGTCGGAGCTGCCGGCGGATATACTGCGCAGTGTACTCGACTTGCTTGAGTGCCCGGACCACCTCCGAGCTGCCGCTGTCTGCACGGATTGGCACAAGGCGTCCTCCAGGTCAGCCGCATCAGCCAGACCCCTGTTTACTCTACTGCACTGAGGCCGCCGGCCCAAGCGCTGTCGGCATGTACAGCCTCTCGGAGCAAAGAGCATACACGATTACCCTGCCAGACCCACCAATGGCCGAGCGATATTTGATCGGCTCATCCCATGGCTGGCTTGTCACTGCCGACGATAAATCTGATTTGGTGCTGCTCAACCCCATCACTGGCGAGCAGATGAGACTCCCACCGGTAACTACCATGGAGCATATCAAGCCCATTATGAGCAGCAATGGGGTCCTTGAAGGATATGAGATGTCTTACTACCATCTGTTATTTCCACATCCTGAAGAACCAACCTATACTTTCCGTTTGGATGAATATCGTGAAAAGGTGTATGCCAAAGCTGTCTTGTCGGCTGATCCTTCTGCCGGGGATTGTACTGTTATGCTAATCCATCAGCCATACTGGCAACTCTCATTTGCCAAAGTTGGAGGACAAAGATGGCATTGGATCACAACAGAACGATTATACTGACTGCATTCATCACGACGGATGGTTCTATGCTGTTAATACTGAGGGAACAATTGACAGCTTTATTTAATGGTCCATCTATCATTCATAAAAGGATTGGATATCAGATGCTAATGCCGTCTGAGATGCTAGTCTACATTGTTCAAGCCCCATGGGGTGATAAGCTCCTAATTAGTAGAAGATCGAGAACATTAAATTATAACACGCAGGGTACTTTTGAAATTATAGTGTATAAGGTTGATCCCGATGATAAGAAACTTATCAAGATGACAGGAATAGGTGACCATGTGCTGTTTATTGGGCATAATGCTTCCCTATGCCTTCCAGTGAGTGATCATCCCCAGTTGATGTCCAATTGTGTTTATTATACTGATCACGTTGTCGAATATTTATTTGAACCACAAGCCAACCGTGATATGGGAATTTATCATTTGGAAAGTAATATTGTGACGGATATCGTGTCTCCCGAGCTTTGGCTGACCTGGTTACCTCCAGTGTGGTTGACGCCCAATACTTCGAAAACAAGGTATGATTTCAAGTATCTTCTCCTCTCTTTTTTTTTTACAGTATGCTTTCAAGTATCTTAATAATATGATAAAATCCCAGTTGGTGGACACCTTATTTCTTGAAGTACGGTTTTTTTTCTATACAACTACAGAAAGCACGCGTTAGAATGGATTCTTTTGATCTGAACCATCTAAAATATTTATTCTTAGCATTTTATAATTGTAAATCTGCTGGATATGGACAAATCGTTTGTGCTCCTCTAATCACTCCTATACTTATAGTTTCTTAATTGTACCTATTGCCTATAACTCTATTTTTGTTTTATATACATGAGAATTGCTATTTGTTGTACTTACTTATTTGTTTAATAGAAGACATGTTTATGTCTTTGCTCTACAGATGTGCATATTACCTGAAGTTCTTGAACAATATTTGAACTTAACTTGAAACTCTTGGGTGATCAGCCTATGTTGACTTAGGTATAAAAGATCAGCAGTATTCACGGTATAAAAGATCATGTAAACATTTAAAGAAATTATAATTGTAAATATCTAGGTGAAAGATTTTTTTATGTTCCAACTACGTTAGTCGAACTTGCTTTGCATGTGTACTACATCATCATAAATGTTTCTGATGTGTGTTAGTATTTCCGTATGAACTTGCTCTCTTCTTGCGTTTTCAATGTGATTGTCCTTTCGCATCTTACCTTCTGTTGGTTACACTGTTTTGATAGACAACCGCTGTTATTATGAACATCAGATCTGGTTTTTCAACCTGTATACAAGGAGTAAATTGCAAAAACCCACCACAATTGGGAAAATGTCGACAAAGACCCTGCAAAATGCATCAAGAGTGGTGGTTTTTAATTGAAGCATTGATAACTTTCCCCAATTGTTGTAGTTTTTTGTAATTATCTTGTATAAAATGTTTTACTTTACATGATGCATAACAGTGTGTCAAGTACGGATGTACCTTCAGAAATAGGCAACAACCATACCCTGACAGTCTCCTTCACCAAACTAATGTCACGTTTCATTGTTATTTTATTTGCGAGGATGTTTTATTATTTTGTAAACCTAACAGCATTTCAGTTTCATGCATGATATTCTTATTGGAGTTAAATTCCCCGTCATAGTTTCCCAGCAAATATGCAAGCCTAACATTTATGTTGTACAGCCATCGGAGGGCCGGGTGCTTGGAATAATGGAGTCAGAAAGGATTAACATCACTCTGGCCATCAATAAGCATCTAAAGGCATTTTGGGTTCAGCTTTGGTTAAATGAGAGTAATGCAGTAGTTACCAAATGATATGAGAAGGCACTGTAAAAAACAGTCAAGTACTCCCTCCTTTCTAGATTACCCTGTAATTTTGGGTATAGTCAAAGTTAAACTTTATAAAGTTTGGCCAAATATACTAGAAAAATATCAGCATTTGCAGTATAAAATCCATATTGTTGGATGTTGTTTTTTCCCCTATAACTTGGTCAAACTTGACAAAGTTTGATTTTTACTAAACCCACACCGCAGGGTAGTTTGGAACGGAGGTTGGATGTCTTATTTTTGTTGCATTCATAATTAATAAATCTTGCTGAACAATTGTTTGCTTCTTGATGACCTCAATTGTAACACGGATGGTCTGCATACTCTTTTTTCTTCGTGGTTCAGTTTTTTACTTTTGGAATATGTTCAGTACTGTCCTATTTGGAAAAAAATTGAGACTTTCTCTCGTTTATTCGTTGCTGTTTGGGATCTGCATTGCTCATAAAGACCCCGTGACGGTGGCTGCAATATTATTAAGTGTACAAGAAGAATTCCGCATGCCAGAGTTTTTTCAGATGGAGCTACATCCTGAATCTCAACCCAATACGGTCATGCATCAGCAGTCTGAGATTATCTGAATCAATGGACCCGAAAGCTATATATCTGAACTACATTTTGAGAAAACAAAGCCGGTTCATACACGCTTGATCCATGGTGCGCACTTTGGGGCGCGGCTGTGAGGCAGATATCATATAGTAAAAAAAAAATAACGATCATAGACTCGAGTGACCGTGAAACAAACTACCTATTAGAAGCGACTGCATAATCATTGTTCACTTTCTATCGAGCCAAGTTAACTTTTGTAGAACTTGTAGCGGCGACGGTGGTGGTCAATATCAGTCGGGGTGTGACCTTACTGCTCACCCAGATGCTAGGCCAAGCTCTTTTTAATAAGACTATAACCATACTGAACTCCGAACCTTAAGCTTTTGTACGGTTATTCATCTCTTGTCTTGCTTTTCGTGTCGTCAAAATTTCACTTTTGTAGAACATTTGCGGCATTCAACGACGCACAACTTCCATAACATGGACCAAAACAATCATGTCCGACGGCAGCAATTGCAGTTTCATCGCAGTTTAAGCGCATATAGTTGTGGCCACCGCGATATGCGACAGGATAAACCACATCCATTTCAATGTAATCCAGGGATGCTGGCAAGATAACCGTTTAAACATCACCGAGCACATTGGTGGCATCATTCAGGCATTTAGGTCCCTTGCGGTGTGTTGGTCTTTTTGGGTATGCTGAAATGATGTTGCTTTTAAACCGTGTGTCCAGGGCAGGGCACAACACATCTATCTTCAATTCTTCACCGTCATATCCATGAAGAGAGCTTCAGACTATACTATGTTTCGTTATGCTTCAGCGACAACTTTTAGAGTCGTGCACTGCATTGTCTCTCCTTATGTTGTTGTTATCTGCTGTACTTCTTCAAAAACAATCAGTTCTGCTTTTGCTTTACTAAGCCTAGATAGTCCTCCTTAATTTGATTTGACAGTACACTACATCAACATAAAACTATATCATTTTCAGGATGCAATGTTCTGGCACCACAACAATGATGTGTAGAGGAAGCAAACAATGATAGTATAATTGATATTTATGCAGCATCCAGGAATGTCTATCTGACAGAAACAAACCATGGTAACAAGGAACGACAGCACAATTATGTCCAATGGCAGCAATTCCAGTTCAATGCAGTTTAAGCACATGTTTTGTACAAACAGTTCTGGCCACCGCAACATATGTGATAGGATAAACCACAGCCATTTTAGTGAACTCCAGGGATGATGGCAGGAAACCCGAAAACAACACCGAGCACATTGGTGGCATCATTCGGGTCCCTTCGACAGTCTAACTCGATTTCTCTCGAAACAAACAATTCCCGACTAATGTAGACATATACACAGCGATGGGAGAAATAGCCTTCACAAGAACGGTGGCATCCTCTGGGGAGGCACAGGCTGGTAGACATTATCCGGGTGGCTCTGCAGTATCCGCTCTCCAGCAGCAGGTCTTCGAGTAAAACTTCCGTGCGTATGGTTCGGGATTGGATTGAACGTGCTCCACCAGTGAGGTTCGCTGTCAACAGGGACCCAGGGAAACGGTGCAAAGCCCTCCCGACCCCACCCGTACGGTCGATCAACAGGTCTAGTGACACCTTCACCATCAGAGGAAAGGTTCCTGTTCACAGCTGCAGATGGGGCAAATCCATGGGGCACTCCGACCTCAGCTGAGGATGCCGCTGCTGCAATGAAAGACGTGATTGCCAAAGCCCTTGGCCTGACCCTCCGAGTTGTAGGAGGAAAAGGGCTGCTCTGCATTGAGGAGTGCATCGACTGTTGATACATATGACCCCTTGCACCATGACCGTGGCCTCTAGTTTCGGCCATAACAGCTGGTACTGACCCTAGTGGTGGTGCCACCAGATTGCTTCCGTTGCGAGGTGTGGGCCTGCAGCGTTTGAACAAGTTAACTTTGTAAGAGCTAATTAGCTAAATTTACTTAGCTTTCCATACAGCCTATATAAACCATTGAGCAGACAAAAAAATCAGGTTATAGGTATTTTGTAAATGAAAATTTCAACAAAGATTTTGATCATCACACGCTATTAGACATAACCTATGTGATGAAGCATCTGTACTTTCGATGTTCTGAAGTGGGGTCTATCTAGAGAGTAGAGTTAAATGGTATTTTCATGAATTGGGCATACCTGTGGACTAGGGGATGGTGATGTACATATGGTCTCGATCGTTGTTGGGTGCTAGTTTCATATCTGGGTAGTCCGATGCCAAATGGAGCTACGGAATGATCCGGGATTCCTGATACAGGAAGATTACTCAAATATCTGTGCTCGTTATCAAGATTTCTTGACTCAGTTGCATGGAAACCTTGGGCATTGCTCAAATCAGGAATTGCATGGCCTTCCGCGCCAGTTGGATGGCGATGAAATGAAGGGCCTTCAGCACCCGAATTTGAGCTAGAAGGCACATGCATGGGATGGAGAAAACCACGCAGTGAAAGATATGGGCAAACAAGTGAACTGCTTGCAGCATTTGAATGATCTCCGGCTGTATGATCTTCATAACAGGAAAAAATCAATAAATAAGATTAAAATTTAGGGAGTTTAAAGACTGGGTCCACATGCTTACAAGTTGTTGGCTCCACTTCACCCTCCCTGCAAAAAACACTGGCTAAATTTAGAACGTGAAGATTTGAAATACATAATTCTTTGAAGAACCTGAGGAGGTGTACAGTACCAAGTACCAACACAGTACACAGGGTAAACAAGCTAGGTTTTCTAGCATGGAAACTTATTAAGAACTGGCTGCCGCCCACAAACAAAGGAAAGGGCAATGCACAACATGGACAAGACATATTACAAATAAGAATCTAATTATTCTCTATGAAATTGTGCTCGGCAAAAACTGCAAGCATTATCCCAAATCATGCATGACAAACACTGGTGGTGTCATAGCAGGAACAATAAAATTGCTTCCCTCAAGGTAGTATGTTGTGGAAAGATAGGTTCCATTCAACTTGTGATTTTAGCCTTCAATTTAACGTTTAGATGCACATAACTTAAGAAAAAATAACCAGGAAAGAAACATCTCAGACAGTGTGAAAAAACAATACCAACATATTCATCAATATGACATAAGATCACAGCATATTCTCTTATGAAAATTAGTTAGCACATATTTCTCTTCTTGCCTGTAGATCAGTAACCACATGTTTCAAAAACCATATATAATAAGATGTGATGAGACATCCTTACTCAAATACGGATGATAGTTGTGTCAATCCATTAAAGGGGCACCACTGGAATCCAAATGGCTGCAAATAATACAGCAGAACTATAAAAAAATGAGACATGCGAAATGATGTCAGCCAATGGTGGCATGCCAAAACTTAAACAGCCTTCTATAACAGCAAAATGAATGTGATCTGATTAACACACAGAAACTGTAAGACACACGACTCATATGAAACCTCCTCGCGTGAATATGCTATACAAAATAAATGTCACTATTAAATAAGAAACTTGAACAGCAAAACACAAGTCAATATTGTTTTGATCCCTTACGCGTGTATGTACCATCGAAAGAGCACTTACAAGATCGGATGTGATGTCATAGGTTTCACCAGTCACCCAGCCACCTATATCAATATCAGGAGATGGACGATGTCCACTTGCATAAAGCCAGCGACCTTTCTCTATCTTCCGGCAATTAGGGCATTGCATTGCTCCTTTCGCATTGAATGCTGATCCAATGCAATCTAGCAGAAAAAGGAGTTGTTTAGTTCAACAACTGTGTAGCATGCCGGTGCGTATTTTCACACATGGATACAGATGCACACAGACTTGTCAGCACTAAACGCCCACAGTAAAAGTTAAGGGTACTGCTCCCTCTGTTCCAAATTATAAGATGTTTTAGCTTTTTTTAACCGCATTTATCTAGACGCATTTCAGTGTGTTTGTTCACTCATTTTAGTCTGTATGTACTCCACACTGAAATATCCAAAACATCTTATAATTTGGAACGGAGATAGTATATAATAGCAACACAAAAGTGGACAAATTTTTAAGTGGTAGTCCCAAAATTTAAATCAGATGAGAAATATAAGCTGAAGATGGGGTAATTCAAGCTAGTCTTTTCATGGTATATAAGGTAAATTTATTCACTAGCACAACTACATGATTTGTAGACTTGTAGCTCAAAATTATAGTTTTTGAAGATGTTCAATCCATTCCAGAATAATGTGCCACTCCATGCATACATATTTATCTGGCAGATTACATGATAGGTCACAGGACTTGAAAACAAAATGTCTAATTTGCTTCCTAAAATTTAAGTGCGTAAAGTTATTTAATTCCCTCATTTCACTATATTGCATCATTGTCCAAATAGTCTTTCTGGTAGAATTTACTATGTATGACATTATTCGTCCATTCTCTATCATAGAGCATGCACCTCTGTCATGCTAAGATTAATGCATCGTACCTTGGGAGTTTAGTTCCCGAAACAGACAACATGCACATTTTACAATAAAACATATTTAGCTGACGAAGAAACGGTCAAATAACACACCAGGCAGCGACAAAACTCTCAAGGACCACTCGTGATTCAGGCAACCGCCACAGCACTTAACTGCTTTTTAGGGAACAAGATGGATAAATGATGATAACCGAAGCACCGCGTTCAACCAGTGAACAGAGAACAGGGATTATTAAATAGCCGTTACAACGCATAGAAGGCATAGATCAGATTTGAGCCACAATAAGCTGCTCAAAGAATGCCACGACGTCTCATATTGCTTCTAAAAATCACACCTTTCGAAGGAAAAGCCGCTAACTATCCTTGGGCGCAACACATCTTGAATTCAAATCATCGCTAAATCACATGCTTGAAATAACCCTTGCTCACGCAGGTCTCATAGCTCCAACAGGTGCACGCCAACTCACCACAATTGCGAGTATTTCGACATGCAATTCCACTCCATCATAATCCCTGCGAACTCTTCCTAATTCAATTCAACCACGCCGATCGCCCCCTGTACAATTCATAACCTAAAATCTAACCACCTAAGCTTTCCGCTACATCAAATTACAGTAGCTAAGCCTCGTACATCCCTCGTGCACAGATCCGGTTCAAAACAAGCATATGCTAGCTAGCTAACAGAGAAGGTTGAGGTTTGCTTTTTTATTCTTCTTATAAAATTAAACAGAAAGCAGAGAAGGTCGGGGCAAGGTAATCGGACCTAGGTGGAACTCGTGGCCGCATTGCAGCTTGGCGACGGACCTGCACCCGGCGCGTCCGGCCACCGGATCCAGGCAGATGGAGCACGCCGCGTCCCCTGCAGCCTGATCGGGCGGCGGCGACCTCTCCAGATCCATCGCCTCGTCCCCCGCAGCGCCCGGGCTCCCCCTGCCTGTCTCGCGGGCGCGCTCGTGGGGGGCGGCAGCTCGCACGGGAGAAGAGACCGAAAGAGGGAGGTGTTGTGCTGTCCGTAGAGAAGGAGAGAGGGGAGGGAGAGAAACGAGGAGGGTGTGTCCGAACGAACGGAATGGGGTGGGTTGGAATTTGCTCACTGAAATGATAACGAAAAGAAAACGATGGATAAGAATGTGCGGTTGCGCTGGACGAACTTTTGCAAATTTTTGCATTTTATTCGTGTTTTTCTTGAGAGATTATTCGTGTGTTGTTCGTGCGCGTAGGGTGATTGTAGAATACACATGATTTGGTTATCATGCATCCATGGTTGTCCTTGTCGACCTGACATGGTACACAGAAAGGCGCTATTTACGGTAATGGAGTAGTACTTACTCCGTTCTAAATTAGATGACTTCCATTTGTCTAAATGCGGATATATTTATACTTGTAACATGTCTAGATACATCTGCATGTAGACAAATGAAAGTCATCTAATTTTGAACGGAGGGAGTACAAATTACTGTCTCAATGAAGGTCATTGGTTAGGGCGTAATTTTATATTCGGTAATGTGGCGGGATGTGGACCTGTCTGTCGGGATACATGAGCTGTATAAGTGAAAGCAATCCAACATGCATTACGCAGTTCTTTGAAAAAATGTCGCCATCTACTACCCTCCTCTCTCTCTTTGCGCAAACCCTCAGACCCAGAATCACCAACTCCTCAAATCCCTTACCGTAGAGTTGTTATGATGCCGTCGTACCTATGTTCGAGTTTGTCCATTGTCGCCGGAGTTAGTCGTCGTTTCGTCACCATGTTCGCCGCAAACTAGTCCCGTTCTGGTCTCCGTTGTCGGCCCCCCTCTATTCCGTGCATCTTCTGCCCGAACTGTAGGCGCGTGGTGAAGCATTACACCTCCGACACGGCATACCACGACGGTTGGGTGTTCTACAAGTGTGTGAAGCATGGGGTAGCTTCTCGAAAAAAAAGTGTTACCTTTTTTGATGAAATTTGAGGTTTTCAATTGAACTTTACCACTGTCATAGTCATATCAAAAGTTCAAGCTTTTACTGAATTTTGTCTTCGGTTTCACGACATGGTTGCAATGGCACTAGGGGATTAAATATGTAGACTATTTTGGTTTAGAACAACTACATTAGAGGGGGTGCTGCTATAGATGCACTGGGATGGGCAGAGGACGGAAGAAAAGAACTGAATCTTATAAAAGAAGAAGTTGCTGCAACATCACCTGGATAGGTGGATAGTCTGATGAATTTGATGAGCTTAGTGTTGGAGATGCTTAAAGAAGCAGTCCTTCTTCTAAAGATTTTAGTTGCTCTTGTATATATGTTAGGTGTTGTGTTTATTCTGAAAAACTGAAGTGGTAGATTGTAAGGGATGAAGTGGTAGAAGTGGTAAATTGTAAGAGATGAAGTGTTATAATCTTGTTGGTTGTTATCTAGTGCAAAAAAGGTTGAAGTCGTGTATGATCTATGTTTGAAGTTTGAAATAGTGAACTTTGAGTTGTTTCGTGTGAGCAATTATTGTGAAATCATAAAACTTGAGATGTTTGTACTTTGATGATCACATTCCTGGCAACTTTAGAAGATCAGCTGCTGGACACGGTGTCTATCATTTGAAAATACCATTTCTCGTATTTTAAGATGCTAACATTCACACAAATGTGGTTTTTAAAGTGGTAGATGCTAAGATGCACACACGCACACAAGATGGTAAGATGGTAAGACGCACACACACAAGATGGTAAGATGCTAAGATTCACACGTGCACATTCACACAATGTCACAAATTAACCCGTAAAATATTGCGGACCATCTCTTAAACAATCTCAAACAAACATGATGCATTAGAAAAGTATGCCATTGACCTAGAAGGAACTCGAAAGAGAAACATTGGTTTGACATGATTGGTTATATATATATATATATGTTTTATTGATCGGATGCCATGCACAATTACTTAGTTAGTCAATAATGAGACAAAGTCTCACCATAAGAGGGAAGTTTTTTGAGATTACTCAATTAGTCAATAATTAAGAGAAAGTCTCACCATAAAAGCAAAATTGTTTGAATTACTATAAAGCAAAAAAATACTACGTCTATGATACACTGTAAATAACAGGACTTATTTATATGATTCGTTTGCCCGAGCCAAATCAAGTTGCAAAAATAAAAGGTTGCACCAGGATGAAAACACGGCCAAGGAAACGGACCTAACAAAACACACACACTGAAGTTCAGACATGAATGAAGAAACGAAACAATTGGAGGCCCCGTGCGGCTAGAAGCTCCGGTTGTTCATCCGGCTACGGACCCGCCGTATGAACATGTCGGCGGCGTGGTCGATCTCCTCCTCGACGTTGAACTCCACCCCGTCCCCTTCCCTGCGCCTCCTGATGACGTCCATCACCGACGGCTCGTCGACGGCCAGCCGATCCTCCTCCACGGTCTCGCTGCCACCACCGCGCTCTTCCTCCTCATCGTCCTGGAGGTCGTCGTCGTCGAACAGCGAGTGCGTCCAGTCCGGGTAACCGCCGTCATCATCGTCGCCGACGATTTCCTGGAACAGCTCGGAGAGGCCGGCGGCGTCGACGCCATGCGGCGGCACCTGCTCGTCCTCCACCGCCACCATCGACTGGGTGAGGGCCTTGCGGTGGTCGTCCACCGTGTCTCTCTGGCGGCCCGACATGAGGGCGCGGAGGTGGCCCGAGGCCGAGCCTACCATCGCCGTCCTGTGGCGGAGCGAGGCGAGGAAGAGGAGCCGCGCCCTCAGTACGCTAGCCTTGCCCCTCAGAGCTCGTAGCGCCTTCCTCAACAACTCGGCAGCCTTGCTGATCTTCGCCTTGGCTTTCATCTTCGTCTTCTTAGTTGGCTAGCTAGTTTTCAAGAGAGAGACTGCAGAAATGCAAACGTGAGAGAATAAGTTGTTACTTCTAATTAACAAGCGCGTGGTAATGATCGGCGATTGTGAAGAGATCATGGATAGGAGAGTGGGACATGTGGGCCTTGTTCTAGGAGATCAATTATTTATAGGTGCAGCTAGCCAACGCAAAGCAACAAGGAAGATCAAAATAATGAAAAAGTACTAAGGAGCTCGACAAAGCAAAAGGCTCCATGCATAGCAAGAGAAGCACTGTCCAACCAAACTTCTTAAAACCAAAAAGTTATTCGTCGTGAATAAAACTCCTCACTCCTGTACGAAAAAGCTAGCAACGTACTACTCTCTCCGTTCCCAAATATAAGATGTTTTAGAGTTTGTCCACACTAGTACAATTGCACGTGCAACGCACGTCTTCACATTTTTTTTGAAATCTACGACACAATTTCCTCCGAGTTGTATTTTATATAGATTGTGTTCATCTCTTTCCTAGTTTTCCTACAACGGCGGGCTCCCCGTTCCAGCGCTGCCGGGATGCCGGAGCAGATAGCACGCCATCGCCCGACGCGGGAGCTAGCTCTCATGGGAGCAGCGCGCCAACCCGGAGTACGACGACAACAACTGGGTCGCGTAGATGGCGCGCTTCAAGCGGGAGCGCGAGGAGGCGCTCGCGTTTTACGACGGTGACGTAGCACCTAGCCGCTGGAACGCGGAGTATTTCAAATTTATTTGCATTACTGTATTTTTTTTGTTTGGGGGCACCGCTGTGGGCTGCACACCCATTATGCCGGACATGTGTCCAACACCTAGAACCTCCAATTGAGGCCCAATGGGGGTGCCGAACACAAATATAGCGAGTGCCGCTAGAGATGCTCTAAGTTGATTTTTTTTGCAAGATACATCATTTGCAATATCTGGGATTTTCTTCAGATTTTTCTGTAGCTCGTAAAAAAATGATTTTTTTTTTTAACATCGGGATCTCTGATTCTCGAAGTAAAAAACACTTTGCGCTTATGGTTTCTACACATAAGAACATGCAAAGGTGGTACAGCTGATTACTCCTTTTTTCCATTTTAAAGAGTGGCATTCTATGTCCAATATCTCGATCGAAGTATGGAGGTCAGAATAAATAGAATAATGATGAATGAAAAAAAGAGAAAAATCCTTTAGCTGGATAAGGGGCGGATGTAGCCAAGTGGATCAAGGCAGTGGATTGTGAATCCACCATGCGCGGGTTCAATTCCCGTCGTTCGCCCATTTCACATTTCGAATGCAAGTTTGAAAGATTGTCCTGCTCTTTCTTTTTCTGCACAAAAGAGCCCTTCCTAATTCACTAATTTGTAGGAAGATACTGGACTTTTGGATTAGAAAAATATTTCAGAAGATAAGTCTAAAGTAGATGGTTTTGATAGAGCAATTCTTGCTCATAAGTTCCAGTATGAGTACTGCGCCGAACATAAAGCTTGTGACCGGTAGTAAAACTTATATTTCTCTTTTGAGATAGAGTTCGATCCTCAACTATTTCTCACGATATCTATAACCGCCTCCGGTTTATAGGTTCTAACAAGAATCTAAGAAAAGTAAATTTGCCCCATCGCTTACCTCCTAGTAATCCCTGCATGTCCGAAAAAGTATTAGTTTTTCTTGGAGACTTTCCCAATCCTCTGGTTCCTCCCGGGAGACCACTTCCTCAATGGCCAATTCCTATTTTCCTACTCTTTCGTATCTCCAGAATTCCATAACTTGAACATCGTCTTGTACCGAGACCAGCCCCGCTGTCCTCCTGCTGCACTCCGACTGCGCTGAATTGCGCGCTATTTGTCCTACCGCTTCCCCGGTAGTAACTTTGTCCAGCGACTATCGAGCTGCACGCTATTATTCTTACCGTTGCACAGCTTGCATCTTCGTCAATGTGGGAGTTGTGCGCTGCTCGCCCAGTCGCCCTGCCACCGCCATACTTGCATCTCCGACCAGCGCGCTCGCAACAGAGCTTGGGAGACCTCTCCAGTGCGCGCACAGGCGGCACTTGGCCTCCCACGGCTCAAGCTCCGGGCTAATGTCGCGTCCATGTTTCCATGCCTGCCATGGTGTCGTGGAACGGGCAGAGGTGAGAGGTGTCGCACCGATTCTATATGTCGTATTTCTTGCGTTGCCTGTCGTAGTGTCGTGGAAGACACACTGATGGACAACGGCGTCGTCCCGATTTGATCTGCCATCTTCGTCGCGCTACGGCATATAGATCCAGGGTAATTGTTTTTTCTTATCTCGCGTGTTGGTCGTCAGTTTAATTGGTATTGTGTCAGAGAGGAGAGAATTAACGAAGCGTTTCTTTTAGGGGTGGCAATTCCTGTAATTACCAAGAAAACGAAAAGGTGTGTTGAGTTGTCAAACATTGGAGCGATCTGGTCCGTTGTTCGAATATTGAAGGGCTCAAATTTAATGTATCCCAACATGTTTACTCTTTTAATAGTAGTATAGATACATATAGTGGCGGAGCTAGCACTCTGGCAAAGCCTGGGCACAAACTCAGAAACAAAGTATCAATGATGTGTGAAGCTATGCTTAGGATAATTTTTTTTCGTGACTCAGCCTAAATCTGTTCATGCTCGCTAAATATTGCAGCCTAGCTAGAGGACACTGCCACGTTCTTTTAAAGGCCCAAGTTGAGCTGTGCAAAGAAATTGGTAAGGCCCAAGCAATGGGAGGGACGCATTTTTTGGCCCAATAAGTAGCAGGTCGTCGTCTTCAGCAACATCCGAACGTTCCAGCCACCATTTTTGCCCCTAGAGCTCACCGGAGTTCAGGTAAGCAGCGGCGTAGAGCCCGGGCACGTGCCCTGGGCGGAGGTATGGTAAAATCGCCCCTGCATACATATGTACACAAATGTATCTAGACATATTACATGTGTATGTTCACTCATTTGTGTATATATAGACAATATGTGTAACATCTAAAACATCTTATATTTAGAAACAAAGGGAGTACTCCCTCCGTTCGGATATAGTCTACATCTTAGGTCCAAAATTTGTTCGGAATTAGTCTACATCCTGGGTGGGTCCCACCTCGTTATTAGGAGGGGAGAGAGTTCACACACCATGCACCGGTTTGCATTTTCCCATGCATAGATTGCATTAATTAAACTTGGTTTAACCAATGGGTGCTTTGTTTCTTGTGAGACAATAATTATGATGCATGGTGGAGTGTGTAAAAGTAGTACTAATAAATGGTTGCCTAATTTGTCTGAATTTTTTCAAAATGTAGACTAAATCCGAATGGAGGGAGTACTTCATAATGCTATCCTTTGGTACATGTCCACCAGTATAAAGTACATATTTCAAATCCAGAATGCAATGAAATATTTTTGTTTGTAATACATGCATATACACCATGGTGTAATTTGAATTGTTGCAGTTAATATTTGGTCCAAAATTATGAACATAATTTGCAATCTGCATAAGGATTACTGATTCATATGTGTGAAATGGAATCTCCGCGTGAAATTTTTTTTTAGAACAAACGAGCACCCCCGTCGATTTCATATAAAGAAACCGCCCACCGTCTACAAGAGTTTCAAAATAAAGTAAAGCACAAAAACAAAAAACGAAAGGAAAAGCAACTGGAAGTAGCATCCTAGACGCTTATTACAAGACAGTAAAAGGTAATCTAAACGACGAAAGCACAAGCTCTGCATCCTCAAGCACCCCTGAAACTTCAGCAAGCTCAGGTACAGAAAGCAGAAGCTCCTTCATTCCAGCAAACCTTTTACATCGTCAGTCTTGCAACAGCGGGCGCCCATCCGTGGCTTCTAGACAGCGCCTCACCGATCACCATCTTCAAAGTCCTCACACCAGCTTCAAGCATTCCTCGCCCGCGATCTTTCTGCAGCATTGCCCACATGCTAAGAATATTACATAACCTGTACACTACATCTGCAGGATCATCAGGAAATTTCTTGTTGAAACACGCATCGTTTCCGGTCTTCCACAGCATCCGGCAAACTGCGGCACACCCACTGAAGACCATCTTCCTATTGCTTGGAAAGGAATCAATCCATGCTCCAAACATGTCATCTACCCCATCAGGTGGTCTGACCAGATCAAAAGCACATAGAACGACTTGCCACACAAACTTGGCAAGACATCGATGGAAGTGGCAAGACATCAATGGAAGAGCAGGTGATTGTTTGTTTCTTTTTTAGAGCAGAAGTGGCATTGCTCACTTCCAGTCCACCCTTTTTTGACTAAGTTTTCTTTAGTCAAAATACATTTTTTCACCATCAGCCACATGAAGATTTTAACCTTCAGCGTGATCTTCACCTTCAAGAGAAACTTATGCGGGAAAACCCCAGCTGCTCTCAGTTTCAGGTAAAGCCCTCTGACCTGGAACTTTCCTGAGGTTCCAATCAGCCATCTCACCCTGTCAGGGCCATCCGTTAGCTGAATAGGCTCGACTACCCTCTGTAGCTCAGCAAATTGAGCAACAATCTCCACGTGGAACACAATATGCAATATGTTTTTACCTTTTTTTTTTGCAAAAACTTAATAGTTAAAGTTTAAAAAAATGTTTGGATGCATGTTTCATAGGAAGTTATGTGCTCGGAAAGGGTATAACGTGTCGTGAATCCAAAAGAAAATTGTTCTCGCGAGCTGTTGTATCGAAAAACCCTTCCACCCGAGAGGTATACTCAGAGTATGGAATACAATTGCCTTCTATAGATCTCAAATTATCAAAAAAATTATTTACAGAATTGACCATGACAATTCAATGATGATCTCAAATCCTTTAAAACCAAAGGGGATATACTAGACAGATTAGTCAAGCAGCTAACCCACCTAATCTGTAGCGTGTCTCCTAAATTAATCCTTGCCATGATGATATGGATGCCAAAAGCAAGGGAGCACCTGAAACACCAGCATTCCTCCTGTGCTTTTGATCTCCTTGGCTTTTACAATGAACCTGTTGTACTTACGTTTCCATCAGTTGCCTGCCTAACTGATTTCCCTATCCGATTCGTGTCGGTCTATGCAACTCCAATTATTCTGAGTCAGTCGTGTTCCATTATCAACAGGAAGCTCACCAAGAAGACGGCGCCGCGGGGTTTAGACGGGAGGTTGCTTAGCGGAGCAGTAAGATATAAAGATGAACATAGATGAGCATGTATACATGTATTATATGATGAGTTGCGTGTGCTGTGTGCACTCTAAAAGCGAGCCCCCTTTGTAGCTAGTTTCCGTCGATGTAAGATTCGCACTTGCTTGGTTGGCTGCCATGTCAGCTCATGTATGAGTTTTTAACGGTGCATTGCATGAGAGTTAAAACATGTAGATCGAAGAGTTGAGGAGCAAAAATCATCTTATTGCAGTAATGCATGCCTGCTTTCTAGGTATGGAGTATTTGTGTGGCATCGCTGACCTGGCAACCTCCTGGTTCTATGGAGTAGCACGGGACTTTTGCAAAGGGTCGTTTCGGTTTGGAAAAAGTTTATTTTAAACCCTGAACTCGTAGAGGTCGGACGGTTTGAACCCTTAACTTTAAATACCGGCCGTTTGAACCCCGAACTTAGCAATCCCAGTCTAAAATGAACCTTGGACATGTTTGTTAGAGAAAAAAAAATTATAAAATTGCTACCGTCGGTGACAACATTGACCCACATGTCATATACATCCTAGTTTTTTTGCTTTGGAAGCTGGCCGCCGCAACTTCCCTCTCCCGGTGGTAGGAGCATCTCGCTGTGCCTCCGTGCCTGCTCGTCGGCCATCCGCCGGTCGCTGGCCGACACGCCCGGCCAGCTCGGCCACGCCCCTACGCCCACACATAAGCTAGCAATGCTCGCTAGCGGCACTCCCAGCCGTGCTCGCTGACGAGGGGTAGACTCATCAAGACCCATGGTTAAGGTCCCTAGGTTATGAATATGGGGGAGAGAACGTGGTAGAGCTGGAAGTATCGTCGGCTGACAAGCAGGGCAAAGATTTTACCCAGGTTCAGGGCCCTCGTGTGGAGGTAACACCCCTACGTCCTGCCTGTCTGTTATTGATTGTGAATATGATGGTTACAAGGATCCCGGCGAGATGTCGATCTCGCTAGGGTTTGTGGCTCTGGTCGTTGTCTGGTTCGATGGCCCTCCCAGTCCTTAAATAATAGGCTGGGTCTCGGGTGTTCGTAACCGACTCGATTTACAAGTAAGGAAACTCTAAACCGACTATTGCTTCGCCAAACTTGGAGGATACTCCATCTTCGTGGGCCTCCCTTCATGGGCTTCATGTAGGCTCTGATAGTTGGGCCTAGTCGATACGTGCACCAGGTACCCTCATGGTAGGGTACCCGATAGGCATACCCATGTCAGTAGCCCCCGAGTACTTGTCTGATTCGAAGAGTCGGGCATGGACTCATACATCATGCACGTTATATTTTTTACATCTGTATTTAGAATTCTTATGAAATAGCACATGTTGGCTATGTCGAGTGTTTCATCGACTATGAGTTTTTGCTTATGATAGTCAAGGGATATTAGCTTAGCAGGCCCGGCACACACGACGGATCGGGGCCAGTTAACTACCATTTGTGGCAAAACCATACTAGCTTTCAATCAAACTCGAGTCCCCGGACTCGAATCTGGAACAAACTGGACAGACTCGAAACGCCGTTGAGGTCTTACGGAATCGAACTGCAGTATAATTTTGAATCTACCCAACGCGTCCGTCGGGGATTTTCATCATGTCTGCTGACACGGAACATTTAAGGATAACGCTGCTGGAGCGGTCCTTAGCCCAGCTCGACTGATCGGCGGGTCTTACCTTTGCACTATGCATGCAGCATCCAAGGATCGTCGGATCAACTCGGGAATATTTTGAGTGTGATTTTGCTTATGAACTTAGTCGAATGTTTCGTCGACTGACACTTTTGCCATTATTCTATCGGGTGCGCGACAGCGCTCCCGATGGGAGTAGCCCCCGAGATTGTGCTTTATTGCTTGCAATGGAGGATAATCTCAAAATCTTTTACCCTGCACATTTTAGTCAAAGAAATTTTTTGATACGCTCCCGATGGGAGTACGATGCTGCAGTCGAAAGAATTTCGACTGGCCTCTATGACTTTGCTAAAAACCAACCGAGACTTATGCGAGAGACCACCCGAAGATATCATCGAGTGACTTTTATGCCAGTTGTGAAAGAGAACAACGTCAGCAATGACGCATTTTGCGACTGCTATCTCTGACAAGCGGTGGCGTGCTTGGAGAGGCTTTGATAAGACGTGACCCTGTTTTGTGGGCCCGTTTTTGCAGAGCTGACCAGGGATGACGCCGCGTGGACTTGATTTGACCGTTCTGGCGCGATTTTCACGGGGCGTGATGATGGCTTCCTGGATTCTCGTGCGTAGTGGGCGGAGTGGCCGGCGACGGTTGCTCTCCGTGGCCGCCACGTGTATGGCCAGATTTCGCGCGGAGCGTATGGATTTGTTTTGACGGTTGCGATCGTTTTGTGATCTGTGGTAAATAGGGGACGGCGCTGGCAGAATTTTTTACTTGCCATTTGCCTCTGCGCCGCCCCTCGTCTCATCTTCTCCTCGCGCCCACCTCCATTGCTCTGCGCCCAAGCTCTTTCTCCACCTCTCCATCGTGCAATGGCGAAAGGTGGAGGCTCCAAGCGTGGTGCCGCCGCCGCTGCCGCGACCGATGCGGCCAAGGGCAAGAAGACGTGGCGGGTACATCTGCGTCCGCCGCGCTGAAGAAGGGCAGCGGGGACTGGGCGAAGTCCACCATCAAGGACGCCCATTTGGTCAAGTTCCGCGAGCAGGGGTATCTGCCACCCGCGGAGCACTCGCCGTCCGCGCGCCGTCGCCCAAGGAGGTACTCCCCGAACCACGCGCCAACGAGCGTGTTTGTTTTGCGGAGTTTTTGCCTAGGGGCTTTTCGCTTCCCCTCCACGACTTCGTTCGTGGTCTTCTTTTTGCCTACGGGGTGCAGATCCATGATCTCACCCCAAATGGCATTATGCATATCGCGTGTTTCATCACGCTGTGCGAGTGCTTCCTCGGCGTCGCACCCAGCTGGGCGCTGTGGAAAGCCATCTTCATGGTACGGCCGAACAGAGGAGGTGGTCGCACCTACCCTGTTGGCGGCTGTGGAATCCAGGTGCGCAGCGACACCCGCTACTTCCGCCTGAAGACCGTCGACTCCGCTCAAGGCTGGAGGAAGGGGTGGTTTTATGCGACTGTCGAGCAGGATGCAGCCGCCCCTTTCTCGACTGCTGCTTTCACCAGGACCAAGGCGTGGGATCACCAACTCTCAGCCGAAGAAATGGAGGAGGCAAGCCCTTTGCTGGCTCGGATCGGAGGCATGCTGGACAAGGTCACAGGCATCCATTTGATCGCCACCTTTGTGAAGAGGCGGGTGTGGCCCATCCGTGCCCGAGCGCACCCCATGTGGGAGTATGAAGGCGCGGGTGACATCACCCGAATGAACCCAGAGGAGCTTTCAAGGAGTGAGCTGCTGACGCATGTGCGGCACATCACCAACTTGACGACAGGCGACACTTGCAACGTCGACTGCCCTGTTGCACCATATGGGTTGGAGAACCCTTTGCTTGAGGTATGTATGTATTATAGCCTGCTTGCAATGAAGAGTTTGCCACTCGCATGTTCTGCGATATGCGATTTTTGATTCTGACTTTGCAATTTGTGATGTATGCTATGCAGGGTCACTCGACTGCTGCCTCCCTTCCTCCTCTGCCTGAAAATGGCGAGACTGAAGAAACACAGGCACAGGTGGTGGACCCGAAAGGGGATCAGTCGCCCATCCCTTCTGCCACCACTTCACATGTGGAGGAGGTCGAGGAGGAAGCAGCAGAAGAAGTCCAATCTGAAGACAAGGCCCCTCTGACCAAGAAGTCGATACCGCGCCACCGAAGCGGCGTCGACTGGCCAAGAAGGCGCCTTCTGCTAAGTTCACCCGCGAAGGAGCAGGGCTTGGAGGATGACGAGGAATCAGGTTCACCACCTGTTTTCCAAGCCGCTCCTTTGCGTGCGTGCTCAACAAGCTCAACTCTTCCTCTTCAGTCGAGTGGTACCCCAGCCTTTGGGGACCAATTTTTGGCGACTCCGAAGATGAGGAGCACAGGTATGTGTTTTTGAGTATGAGAATTTTGTGCTGTCACATATTTGTGCTGACCGTCTTTTTGCTTTGTTGTGTTGCCACAGCGCTGAAAACAATCAGCCTGGGACTCCTCCAGTCGAAATGTTCCAACCCTGGAGCACTCGAATTCTGCACCGACTGGAAACGAGGCTGCCCAGCCAATGGCCACTGATGCTGTCATTGAGACAGCCAAGGCGGCAACTCCAGATGTCGGGACATCAGTCGCGGCTCCTGAGCCGTGGATGAACCACGTAAGTATATTTTTGCTTGACCCGTTTAGTTGTAGGTCTGTGAGAGTTTGGATTTTTGCTGAATTCGTGTGCTGCAGCCCTTCTACCACACCTTGGCAGATTCTGCCAAGGCTTATGTCCAGGTGGAGCAGGAGAGGGACACCATGCGCGCCGAGCTAGAGCGGCTCAGTCGTGAGTTCTCCTTTTTGCTTTTGTTTTGAATTTCTTTTTGCAATGCTTGATTTTGTCGAGTATTGAATGCACGTGATTTTGCTGGGCCAGGCGAGAAGAAGGAGCTGGAAGACGCACTCGCCGCGCAGCGCGAAGAGTCGAAGAAAGAGCTGGCTGCCGCCACCAACTCAGCCGCTGCACGCGAGCGAGGATATGCTGACCAGCTCGCGGCACTCGCGCAGGTCATGGGAGGTGAGTAATCTTTTCTCCTTTTGATATGACGATATAACTGTCGAGTGTCGTAAAATGACTTATGCCTGTTTTGAATTGTGCAGAAGCTGTTGGCGCACCGGCCTCTGCGGACGTGGCGAGTGACGATCTTTCGCTGGAACAGGCTGTGGGCGGCTTAGGCGCTCTATGCAACCAGGCGAAAGAAGCACTCGCCAAATCGACGAGCACACTTGGCGCTGTATACCAAGGTGGTGTTCCCGACTGGCGTAGTGCCGTCGACGGTGGATGACTTCGCCGACGTGTTTGGCCCCGGGACGTCCACCATGGCGGGTTTCGCTCGCGCCAACACGGTACGCGGATCCGAGTCCACCATCAAGCTTCTTATGGGACATGGGATAGATTGCGACTATGAGGCAGCACTGTCTGCGTTCCCTCAGAAGCCAGATGGGAAGCCCATTTCCTGAAGGGGGTGAGCGGAGCCGCCGCGCGACTGGCCGAAGTTTTTATGAACACCATGGAGCGCCGGGCACTCGAGACTGCCAATCGTCTGCTTAGGAAATCGAAATCTTAGGTTTAGGGTAGCTGTACCCTTTTGCTTTTTTATGCCTTGTAATGATACCTTCTGAACTGCGCGAGTCTGCGCTTTGTTTTGCTACCTTGTTTATGCAAACAGTCTTTTGCTAATGCTTTCACTCGAAGAGTTGTATGCTTATGACATGAGTTTTAGCTTCTGACACAAACTTTGTGTTTGTGATTATGCTCTTTGAACAGTCACGAGAACCTGCTACTGCGACTAGTTCCTCGCAGGCTCCAATCACCACCCGATCCCAGGGTCAGGTGGTAAATGATGCCAAGGTGATGGAGTATATGAAGGCCAAATTTGTGAGAATGGAGCAAGATCTGAAGGACGCCCAGGCTGAGCTGAATCGATTGAGGGCGAGACCCGCGTTGGCCACCCAACGCGAGGAATAGTGCTCGGGGAGATGGATCTTGTGAACAGGCAACTCGAGTGTAAGTTCGAGTCTTGCTCTGTTTACAAGCTTTTTGCGTAGCTTTTGCCTTTTGATCTGACTGGTGCCCGTGTTTGTAGGCTTTGTCGACAACTTCCAGGCTGAAAAGATTCGCGTGGAAGGGCGTCTGGATAGCGTGGTTGACGACCCTACGACTGGGCGTCAACACTTTTGGCTTGATAGGTACCATGCCCGCATACTCGCCACCCTGAAGGATCGCGTCTGGCGAAGTGCTGAACTGCTGGAGTTATGCCGGGCAGCGTTTATTCGCCTGAACGAGACTCTTTTTCCTTCGGGGCCACAACCACAAGGGATTCGTGCTGTGTTGAACATCTTCCAAACAAATCCCATTCGAGAGTTGCTGTCTCAGAGACTTGTGATTGGAGCCAACGCTGCAATGGCGTATATGCGTAGTCGAAAACCAAGGTTGGTGTTGCGGACACCTGCAGCCGGAGAGTTCTCGAACAAAAAGACCTGGATGACACATCCAAGCTGCGGAGACACTAATCGAGTGCACTCGCGAACAGCTTTGCGGTCCCGAGCTGCCCGTAAAGGACGAGCCTGAGGATTAGAATAGTTTGCGAGTGCAATTTTGTATAGGGGCAGCCCCCGAGTGTAATTTTTGACTCTTTGTATATTGTATAGTTTGTATACTTTGATTTTTTGTCGAGCCCCCGAGTCAGTCGAGCGGGGTTTGTGAAATATGTGTTGGTTGTGAACCAATGACTGTGCAGCCCCCGAGTATTCGAGTGCGGCTGCAGAGTTTTTGTGTTTTTGTTTGGATCCTTGTTACGCAGCCCCCGAGCATTCGGGTGCGGCTAAGGCATTGTGTTTCTGCAAGAGCGAGAGCTCATTTGATCGATAACACAGCCCCGAGGGTTTCGGGTGTAAGGTAGTAGTAACAAAGAAGTCGAAGGAACATTGATTTTATTCCTCTTTTGAATGTTAGGCTGCAGGCCGCCTCATTAAAAACCTTCCAGTCCCCTTAGGTACCCTGGTAAGGAAAAGAGCGCGTCTGAAACCTGCAGCCATCCGACATATAGCCTATTACATTGTATGACTGTGAGCACTTTATGCGTAGAAACGGCGCAGATGCGCAACGTTCCAAGGATTATGAGAAGTTCGCCTGTCTTCGCGTGCTTCAGTCGATATGCGCCTCCACCAAGGACCTCCGTGATGATGAAGGGACCCTCCCATGGGGAAGCGAGCTTGTGCACCTTCTTTTGCTTCAGTCGAAGAACCAGGTCCCAACGACGAAGGACCTGGTTCGCAGTCGACGGCTATGGTAGTTGCGGAGATCTGCTGGTAAACAGCTGTGCGGGCCAAGGCCGTGTCTCGCGCTCATCGAGTAGTCGACTGCGTCTTCGAGTGCTTCTTCGCGTCGTCTTCATTGTATGCTTCAACTCGTGGCGCATTGAACCTTACATCTGATGGCAGAATTGCCTCTGCACCATAGACCATGAAGAATGGGGTGAACTGCGTAGAAGTGTTGGGAGTTGTGCGTAGGCTCCATAGCACAGATGGTAGTTCTTCGACCCAAGCACCCGCAGCTCTTTTGAGTGGCACCAGGAGGCGCTTCTTGATCCCACTCGTCACAAGTCCTTGGCCTTTTCGACTTGGCCATTGGATTGTGGATGTGCCACGGATGCGTAGTTGAGCGTAATGTCCTGCTCTTTGCAGAAGGTTTTGAACTCCTCAGCCGTGAAGTTTGTGCCGTTATCAGTGATGATACTGTTTGGGACACCGAAGCGGTAGATGATGCTCTTTATGAAGTTGACTGCCGTAGTAGCAGTCGAATTTGTGATGGGGACCGCCTCGATCCACTTTGTGAACTTGTCGACTGCCACCAGTAGGTGAGTATGCCCGCCATGCGATGATTTTTTGAGTGGCCCAACCATATCGAGCCCCCATTGGGCGAAAGGCCAGGCCAGCGGTATAGTCTTCAACGCCGATGCGGGTGCGTGCGGCCTTGTTGCGAATTTCTGGCAGCCGACGCACCTTTTGACTATGTCCTCCGCGTCTTTGAGTGCTGTAGGCCAGTAAAACCCTGCGCGAAAGGCTTTGGCTACGAGTGATCGACTGCTGGCGTGATGCCCACAGGTACCTGCATGAATGTCTCGAAGTATGGCTTGGCCATCTTCGAATGCGATGCATCTTTGGAACATACCTGATATGCTGCGCTTGTATAACTCGCCGTTGATAACGGTGTATGCTTTTGATCTTCGAGTCACGCGTCGGGACTCGGTTATGTCATCTGGTAGCTCGCCGGAGTATGTAAGCCAGAAAAGGTTGAGTCCAGTTGGCTCAATGAGAATACCTCGACGGGGGGTCCTCTGTGCTAGGCGCTTTGCTTTTGGTGGCGTAGTCGACGGAGGAGGCTCTCGTTTCTCCTTGATAGATCTGTGTTCGATGCGCTCGAGGAAGACACCAGGTGGAATTTGTGCGCCAGTTGAGCCAAGATTGGCTAGCATGTCTGCTTCTTCGTTACTTTCCCTTCCTATGTGCCTCAACTCAGCCTCGAAGCTGCCCTCCAGTGTGTTGTACAGGTCGCGATAAGCGATCATGTTGTCCGCGATTGCGTCGCAGGCCTTCATTGTTTGCTGCACCACGAGATTGGAGTCGCCGTAGATCATCAATCGAGTGCACCCAAGTGCTTTTGCCATCCGCATGCCATGGATCAGGCTCGTATTCAGCCTCGTTATTGGAGGGTAGTTTGAATCCCATCTGCAAAACATAACGTAGCTTGTCCCCTTTTGGTGATATGAGGATGACGCCTGCGCCTGCGCCTTCGTGTTTCTTGGACCCATCGAAGTACATGGTCCAGGAATTGGACACGTCTGGTGCTCCAGGTAATTGGGCCTCTATCCACTCGGTTGTGAAGTCGGGTAGGACTTGTGCTTTGATAGCCTTCGGGTGCTCGTACTTGATGTCTCTTGGAGCCAGCTCGATGAGCCATTTTGCGACTCGACCCGTTGCATTGGGGTTTGTGAGGATATCACCGATTGCTGAGTTACTTACCACGGTGATCGGGTGCTCGGTGAAGTAGTGTGTCAACTTCCTTGAGGACATGAATACAGCGTATGCCAGCTTTTGATAGTGCGGGTACCGCTGTTTTGATATGGAGAGAACCTCGCTAGGTAGTAGACTGGACGTTGTATGCTTTGGATGTGCCCCTCCTCCATGCGTTCGACTACCAGTACGGTGCTCACCACCCTGTTTGTAGCCGAGACATACAGGTAGAGTGGTTCCCGTTCCTTAGGTGCGACGAGGATCGGAGGGCTTGTGAGGATCCGCTTGAGATCTGTGAAGGCTGCTTCAGCTTCTGGCGTCCACTCGAACTTGTCCGCCTTCTTCATCAGTCGATAGAATGGTAAGCCTTTTCACCCAGTTTGCTGATGAATCGACTGAGCGCTGCTACTCGTCCTGCTAGTTTCTGCACATCATGAAGCTTTGAAGGCCTTTGCATTGTGAGGATGGCCTGTATTTTCTCCGGGTCTGCTTCGATTCCACGGCAGAGACTAGGTACCCTAGAGCTGCCCGGCTGGAACGCCGAACGTGCACTTCTTAGGATTGAGCTTGATATGGAAGCGTTTGAGGTTTGCGAACGTCTCCCTCAAATCGTCGAGTAGTGTGTGTTCTTCCCTTGTGGTAATGACAATGTCATCCACGTAGACCTGGACGTTGCGTCCGATTTGCTTTTTGAGGCAGTCCTGCATCATGCGCTGGTATGTTGCACCCGCGTTTTTGAGCCCAAAGGGCATAGTTGTGTAGCAGTAGACCCCGAGTGGGGTTATGAACGCCGTTTTTTCTTCGTCTTCTTGCTTCATCCTTATCTGGTGATAACCTGAGTAAGCATCCAGAAAGGAGAGTCGTGCGCATCCGGCGGTGGAGTCGACGATCTGGTCGATTCGGGTAGCGGGAAGTGATCCTTTGGACAGCACTTGTTCAGCGCTGTGAAGTCCACGCACATCCGAAGGATGTCTGTATGCTTCTTCTACGAGTACGGGGTTGGCCACCCATTGTGATTTCTTGATTTCCCTAATGAATCCTGCTGCGAGTAACCGGTCGACTTCAGATTCGACTGCGGTTCGCTTTGGGCCGGAGATTCGACGCATCGTTTGCTTGACTGGCTTTGCATCTGGAAACAATTGGAGAGAGTGCTCGGCGAATTCCCTGGGAATACCTGGCATGTCGGCTGGACACCACGCAAATATTTCCCAGTTCTCACGGAGGAATTCGACGAGCGCGCCTTCCTATGCGATAGGCAGGCTCGAAGATATGTTGACTGTCTTGGACGGATCGGTCGGGTGCACCTGATGCGACCTTGTGTCATTTGTAGCATTGAAGGATCTGTCGACTGCCAACTTCTTATGCTCGGAAGGAGTGTGCGGTCGTTGGTAATCGCCAGTCGGCGAGTGATTCTTCCACCCCGAACATCTCGGAGATTTTGCTGAACTCGCGGTCGCAAGCATCGGACCTTTGAAAGTTTCCACGGACAGTGATGACTCCCTTTGGTCCTGGCATCTTCAGCGTGAGGTACGCATAGTGTGGCACCGCCATGAATCGAGCAAACGTCGGGCGACCAAGAATAGCATGGTATTGTGATTTCCAGTCGACGACCTCGAACTCAATCGACTCTGTCCTGAAGTGGCTTTTGTCCCCGAACGTAACGTCGAGTTGTATGGTGCCTTCTGGGCTAATTGCTTTGCCAGGAACAATACCGTGGAAGGTATTTGAAGATTTTGGGAGGTTTTCGACTGACCTGTTCATTTTGCGGAGCGTGTCCGCGAAGATGATGTTTATGCCGCTGCCTCCATCCATGAAGACCTTGGTCATGGCGTAGCCTCCTATTTGCGCGTCGAGTACCAGAGCCGCGTGCCCTGGTCGAACTACAGCTGGGGGATGATCCTCTCGACTGAAGCTTATGATGGTTTCCGATCCCTTCAGAAATTCGGGCACGGCAGGAGGTGCCATGACAGCCATGTTCACTGTCGAGTGATTAGCTTTTGCTGCCTGTTGGAGGGGCGACCCTTTTGTATCATGTACATCTGCCCGTGGGGCTGTGGATATTGATCATCTTCCGCCCGTAGTACGGGTTGTATGGCACCTGCGAGGTTTGCGCCTGGAGCAGGCTGTGTGGTGGTTGCGGTGGCGGCTGTGGCGCCATGAGAGCGGGCACAGCGTTCGGCTGTGGTGCGGGTGCAGGCGTGGGCTGAGCAGGTGCTGGGCCGTACCTTTTGAGTCGTATCATGTAGTCAGTCGCCATTTGGTCGAATTCCCTGCAGTTCCTTAGGGTGTGATTGGAGCGTAGTTTTCCGTCGTCCCCCTTGAAGAGGTGGAATCTGCACCAGTCGTCCATCTTTTCCTCGAATGACCGCTCGGGTTTTGCGTCGCTACGTTTGCGCCATTCTTGCCTTTTGTAGCTGTCGCTCCGCTGCTCGCGATCTCGACTGTCCCGTCGATCATCCGAGCGTCGATTGCTTCTATCTTGGTCCTCCCGGTTGTGTGTATCCAGCCGCCATGAACTCGGGTCTGTTATCGTCGTAAGGACTGGAACGTTTGCGCCTGCGATCTTCTCTGTATGAATCTCTGCGGCTCGACTGCCGCTTTCGTAGTTGTCGCGTGTGGGGAAGCACGGGATCTGCGTACAGAATCCTCTCCATCTGCCCACTCAGTCGCAACTTTGATGAGGTCAGCCAGGGAGGTTGGCTTTTCACGACCAAGTGCCTCTTTGAAGTCCTTCCTGGCGAGACCTTGTATGAAGGCATCCATGGCCCTGTCTTCTGACACTTTGCCAACCGAATTGCGTATTTCGGTCCACCGCCGTATGTATGATCTCAACGACTCGTCTGATCGTTGAGTGCATGTCCTTAATTCTCGAATGTCTTCGGGCGCTCACATAGAGGCTCGAAGTTTTTGATGAAGTCTCTGCGGAAATCGTCCCACGAGTCGTATGATGATGGAGGGAGCGATTTGAGCCAGTCGCGGGCAGTTCCTTCGAGCATAAGTCGTATGTACTGCATCGCCGTGGTGTTCGTGCCACGCTGGCATGCCACGGCGAGTCTGTAATCTTCTAACCACCCAGAAGGTTCTTGGCGACCGTTGTACTTGGGTTGTTCGCCTGTCAACTTGAATTTGGGCATCCGCGTCTCACGGATGCGTCGAGTGAAGCACAATGCTCCGCATGGCTCTGGTTCGCGATCAGAGTATGAATCGCTGCTATAGGATCTTCGAGATCTGCTTCTGCTGGACCTGTGCCGGCGCGTGCTTCTCCTTCCTTCATCCGAGTGGTGGCTGCGACCACTGCGATGATGTGCTGCGTGTCGTGAGTCGACTATGTCGCGATCGCGATTCCTTGCTGGAGTTTTGTCTTCTGGCTGTATAGCCTGTGCCGCTAGAGCTAGCGATTTGAGTTGTTGGCGATGCAGGGCTGCGTTAGGGTCATTCGCCGGAGGTTGCATTGCCTTGAGGTAAGCACCTACGGAGAATAATGCACCCGCAGCAGTTTTGGGCACTGGGATTCCGTTAGCGTCCTCTGTCATGAACGACAGGTTACGGGTGATTGCTACCCTTTCATGTTCTGGAAGGCTTGCCAACCGCGACCTAGTCGTGGGGTTGGTTGCATTGTGGACCCGAGGGATTGCTCCCTTCTTCGGGCACTCGAGAGGCTGGCTTGCCTTTTGCGCTCCTCGAGCGTCGCTCGGTAGTTTTGCAGTCGAATTGACTCCTGCCAGTTGAAGTACTGGAAGGTCAACATCTCCTCTGGGGTGGAATTTGGTGGCATCATTGTGCACTCCTTTATGACTTTATCTGCTTTTGCTGCCATCTCCTCCGTGATTGTCAAGGTTGTGACCCCATCCGGCATGGTTACCGTGCATGGGAATTGTGCAGGCCTGCGAGCGGCTGTCTGCGGATGATTCTGCGGTGAAGGCCACGTAGACCTGATGGGGCGTGACCCGAGGACAGGTGTATGTGCTGTCGATTCCAGTCATGGACTCGACGTCGCCGTCGAGGCTCATGTCAGAGCCAGTGTGTTCATCGAGTAGATCTTCGAGGCGAATCTCGTTGTCGTGCTCATCGCCTATGCTCATCTCGGTGTTGGCGAAGCCATTATGGATTTCTGAGTCGAGGTTGGTGTTGTGAAGATCTCCGAGTCGACGTTGCTGTCGTTATGAATCGCGGGCTCGTAGAAGTCATCGAGGGAGATCCCGCAGTCGAAACTTCGTCGAGTGGTAGGTTGAAGTCGACGTTGCTTGTGCGGTATGCTGATTCTGCTCCTCGCCTTGGAGTTCCGTCATCATGAACCTGTCGATCTCGCCGGTCGACATGGTTGTTGCGGGCGAGCAGGCTTCAGGAATCGACGACGGGGCGAGCGCAGTCGACGGAGCCTCGAGTGCGCCCAGCACCGGTTGTTGCGGATCTGTCGAGTCCTGCGTGCCAAGATTGTTTACGAAAAAATTGAATGCTCCAACAGTTAAGCTCAAACCTGATTCAAGGCCGGAAAACGCCTCCTGAAGCTCTGGCGAGTGCGGATTGAAATTCATTGGAAGAGCAGATGCGCTTTTTGCGGGTGAAGCGGGCAGGCTGCCGCTTTTCGAGTGGATCGGCGAGTCGCCTGTGTCGCCTGGATCGGCGAGTTGCTGTTTGCTGACATGGCCGGCGAGTTGCCGTTTGCAGATGAGATCGGCGAGTTGCCGTTTGCTGGTGTGATCGGCGATTTGCCGTTTGCTGTTGGGACCGGCGAAACTTCGAGTCCAGCGCTATTCTTTCCCACAGACGGCGCCACTTGACGAGGGGTAGACTCATCAAGACCCATGGTTAAGGTCCCTAGGTTATGAATATGGGGGAGAGAACGTGGTAGAGCTGGAAGTATCGTCGGCTGACAAGCAGGGCAAAGATTTTACCCAGGTTCAGGGCCCTCGTGTGGAGGTAACACCCCTACGTCCTGCCTGTCTGTTATTGCTTTGTGAATATGATGGTTACAAGGATCCCGGCGAGATGTCGATCTCGCTAGGGTTTGTGGCTCTGAAAGTACGTGTCTGGTTCGATGGCCCTCCCAGTCCTTAAATAATAGGCTGGGTCTCGGGTGTTCGTAACCGACTCGATTTACAAGTAAGGAAACTCTAAACCGACTATTGCTTCGCCAAACTTGGAGGATACTCCATCTTCGTGGGCCTCCCTTCATGGGCTTCATGTAGGCTCTGATAGTTGGGCCTAGTCGATACGTGCACCAGGTACCCTCATGGTAGGGTACCCGATAGGCATACCCATGGCACTCGCCGACTGTCCGGATGGCTAACCGAGGCGTCGCGGTCGCTGGCCGTCCTGTCCGAGTAGCTCGGTCGCGCCGCTGCGCCCGCACCTGCTGTCGTTTGCAAGTTGCCTGCTAGCTGCTAGCTAGTGCGTTGCTGCTGGTGCCCTCCTCGCAGCGCTCGCCGGCCACGAGAAGGTTGCCCTCGTCGTAGCGCTCGCCGGCCACGAGATGGACGACCGTGGGAGTGTACGGCGACGCACAAAAGGGAGTTGGGGACGGGGGATTTGGGGCGTGCCGCGTGCGGGCGGGCGGTGCGGGCTAGCAGCTCGGCGAGCTCGGCGGCGGCGTTCCGCTCCGCGCCCGCTGGCGGCATTTTTCAGTGGATTTAGAGATAGGGAGAAGATTGGGGATATAGATGAATATGACATACGGGCCCATCCAGTCAGTGAGATAGTGGAAATTCCCGGCCGGGATTTTTTGTTTCCCGGTGTGCAAACAACTACAGGGTTCATTTCAGACTGGGATTGCTAAGTTTAGGGTTCAAACGACCGGGATTTAGAGTTCAGGGTTTTAAACCGCCCGACCTTTACAAGTTCAGGGTTTCAAATGGACTTTTTTCCTTTCGGTTTCCGTTACTTGAAAGTGCTTGTTTAGTTTTCTCCTTGACTGCACAAAAAGATGAAGTCCTCTCCTCCTCGGAAAAAAAAGAAGATGATGATGAAGTTCTCATTCACGGGAAATTTCTTTTTTATTTGTGCAAGTTGGGCCCTTGACTCAATTGATGTTTGTTTGTGCTTAAACGTACAAGGAATACATCATCAGTGGAAACTTCATGACTTCATGTGTATGCAATGAACAAGACAGAGTTAGTGCTTTTGATTTGTCCTTTTTCAACTCCACTAGCCGGTAAAGACGGCTTGTAACAAGAAAGACCATGTCACTTTTGGACTGTTTTGAATGCTATGTCACTTTTGACTTCACTTTCCAACTTGCATAAACTTGACTTAAAGTGTGAATGGTCAAGTTATACTAATGAAAAACAAACTTTACAACCAAAATAATATTAGTAGATTATAGATTATATTTTCTAGAGAAAGGAATAGTAATCCGTTCTAGCAAAGCACGACTCGGAAGCTATTTGAGTAATTTATCAAATCCAATTGGGTGGGGTGTGTCTGCTAGGGTAATACCTACTACCAAAGCTTCTACACTTTGCCTTTCTCATTCAGATGCAGGGTCTTTAGGAACGCCCAACAAGTTTGCAGCTTTTCTCTAACTCATCTTATATGCGCTTTGCTTTTCTTTTCTTTTCTTTTCTTTCTTTTCAGTGAAGAGTTCTTTGATCTTTTTGTTGCAACACCTGCAGTCATCCCCGATATCTTTATCCAAAGATAATGAAAATGTGAACATTCAAAATTATTTGTGGTCCATGGAAAAAATAAACTGATACAAACGATAAGAATAAGCAGAAAACAAAAACATAATATCACACTATTTCTTTCTAAATATTTTTTATAGGTTTAGTCTCTTTACACCAAAATTTTGGTATGACAGTTCCTATTAATAATTAATGTTTTATCCTAGCATTTACATCAATGTTGTTTAATCACGTTTAGACGTATAGAATGCTACAACTTTTTGCATCCAACCGCATAAACTTGATGAGCATGTATAATACTGGAGCCCGAGGCTGGAGTTGAGACAATAATCCTCCCCGACCCCTTCTCCCTCCTCGTCGCTCCCGTGGGCAGCGCGGGGAGGGAAACCCTAGCCTCCCGCTTCCGGCCGCCCTCCTCCCTTCTCCTCCTCCTCTCGCCGCCGCCGGACGCGTCGCGGGTTGATCCCGGGAGCTGGCGGCGGCGGGGCCTCCCATCCTCCTTCGTGGTTGTGGCGGCGCGGGTCGTGGCGGCCCGTCGGGACGGCGAGCTCGGCAAGGGGCTCGTCGGCGCGGCCCCTGGCGGCGTGGCGGCCTTGTGGTGGTTCTGCGCGCTCGGACTGCGGCGGCGCTGCTGGCGGCGGTGTAGGTTCGGGCGGGGCGGCAAGTTCTTCCGGTGGTGGGCAGCAGGTGCCAAGGTGCTAGCTCGCCGGAGCGGCCTTGGCGGCGACGCTTCCACGTCGGCGGCAAGTGGGGGCAGCTGCGACAGTGGTGGGTGAGCCGGATGTGGCCATGGCTAGGTTTTCCTGCCCAGATCTAGGCCCATTTGGGCCCGATCTGGGTTCTACGGGCCCTGCCCGTGTGCGCACCTCTGGGTTCTCACTGCAAGGGAGACAATTGCGACCATGGCGCTGCAGCGCGGCGGCGGGGATGGTCGGGCCTGATATGGCCTGCTAGGGCTGATCTGGGCCTGACTGACCCTGCTACCGCGTCCGGTCGGCGACCGCCTCGGGCGGTGGAGGATGGCGGATCCTCCTATCGGTTGCGGACATCGCCCTGGCGGGCCTGGATCTATCGCCGCCCCACTCGTCGCCATGTTTGACCTCACAACTTGTTGGTCCCTCGGCTTGAAGTTGCAAAGCCGGGGCAGCGGCTCTGGAATGTGGACTGCACGGCGTTCTCTGCGGCCGTGACGGTGGTGATGGCCTTGCTTTTCGGCTATGTGGATGGCGAGAAGCGGGCGGTGGGGGTTCCTGGCGTTGGGCGGCAACTCCAGATCGTGATTAGGAGACCTTTCTCGGGGTAGTGGGCAATCTGGCGGTTGCGGACGTTATGTGAAGGTTTTTCCCGAGTGAAGCTCTACGCTACGGCGCCAATGGCGGCGATGTCTGCGGTTATCGTTACCTTCTTGGGGGCGCTATTGTGGTTACTTCGCGCGTTAGGGTTCCGAGTGAAAAACCTTGACCATCTTGGTCTCGACGGCGGCGGCGTGTTACGTCGTTGCCTCTTGGGGGCGTCGTCGTGGAGCCTCGTCCTTCAGGCTTGTTCTGGTGTCCTCGGTGGCAAGTTTGGTCCTTCTTGTTTTTCTTTTTCCTATCTTTAATCTGCTTTGTAGAGGTTTCCCTCATCACATTGTATCGGTTCGGCCGTTTGGCTTTATTTATAAGCGGGCGAAAGCCTATTTCTTCATACTGGAGCCCGAGCAGAGGCCATCTGTAAGAGTATTTTTACCCAATCTGGCCCTTTTTGCGGACTAATGACGTATCTGGCCGCTCCGGGAACTAATTGCAAATCTGGCCCCTGAGGTCGGCGCCAACGCAAATGGAGCCGAACTTGTGCAGTTCGGCGCCAACCAAAATTTGCAAATCTGGCCCCCGAGGTCGGCGCCAACGCAAATGGAGCGACCTTGTGTAGGTAGGCGAAATGGCATTTCGCCGACCTACACAAGGTCGGCTCCATTTGCGTTGGCGCCGACCTCGGGGGCCAGATTTGCAATTAGTTCCGGGAGCGGCCATTTGCGTGTTTAGTTCGAACAAAACGGCCAATTGGGTAAAAATACTCTGTAAGATTACAAAGACGTTAGGGTTTAGAAAGAACTACTACAGTCGACAGTTCTTCAGACTGAAACTTTTCCACCCTTCTTCATCAGCGAGCAGCCGAGCAAGCACTCGCTCTTTCGGATCCAAGGTGACATCACCACGCGCCCCCGTCGTCTCGCCCCTTGGTTCCCGGAAGCTGCCCCTCGCCGTCAACGCTCCTCCTCAGGTACGGACTTCGCCTTCCCCCACCGCTCGTTTGATCCAAGTTGCGCCCCTTCTGTGCTGGGATACGGTTGAGAGCCGCCTGTTTTGTTCTTGCAGGTGATGTAGCTTCCATTTCGCTTGATTTCGGCGAATCTTTGAGGTCGCGGCGAGCCGGCCTTAGCTTAGGGTTCTGAGATTTTGGGGCTTTGGTGAACAGAACAGGGAGCGTTTGGGGGTGGCTGTGAGCGTGATGGAGGGGAGGGATGCAGGGGAAGGTGCAGCAGCTGTCGGACTCCAACCGTCGGATCATGGAGGCTGATGCAGCGCCGCCTCGGCGCGTGTACCAGGCGTGGAAAGGGAGCAATGTGAGGACTTCTTCCCCTTTATTCTGGGTTTTATGATTGTGCAGTACTAACTTAGTCTGTAGGGGCAGGAAATTAGGGATGGTTTTTTGGACTAGTTTAAAACGATGGGGCATGAGTGGTTGGGGTCTTAATGTTGTGCTGAGCATTTGATGTAGGTGACTGTGGATTTAAGGTTTGCATCATATCAATGTGGGAGTTTGTGTGATTCATAGTGTGTAATTCAGAAATGGTGTGTCTGTTTGTACATTTCGTTAGCTCTCCCTTTTTAAGGAATATAAAATCATATCATTTCCGTCCATGCATTGAATTTTTATCCTTAATTAAGAGAAAAGTTTATTCGCATCTGTTACAATTTCACCGTGATTAGAAATGCACTACACAAACTAAATAGCGGGGAAGGAGATTTTTGTAGCGTCATTGTCTTATATTCTTCAAACAAAAAAATTCAGCATTTATGGTACTATCTTCCTCTTACGGCATTCTTGCAATGTTCCTGCAGATATTTTTCTTGGGGGAACTTATATTGGGCTGATGTGAGGTCACTCATTGCCACAGTATGTTTGATTGTAATCCCAGTGATTGTCTTTGCTGCCGTTGTTCCTCGGCAGCTTTCCATGGGTACCAAAACCAAATTGGAGGTTGGGTTGCATCTGTAGCTATCATCTTTACAGCATATGTAAGTCTATGAGATGTGCAGGCAGTTTAGCTATACGCACATTTATGCTTTCTTATTCTGTTTTGGACATGTGTATCCATTCCTTGGGCCTGTAAATGCAGCATATGGATGATCACAACTTGTCATATGTTACATCTGCTTTGAAACTGAAATCCTTTGCTTGGCTTCTAATGTTAAGTTATGCAGTTGTTTAGTCAGGATGTACTGAAGCAGAAGTGCTGAATGTCTGTAATTTTGTAACTGTAGCTTGGACAATATTACTGTTTTTGTTCCGCAGATTTTGTTCTTCTACTGCTCACATCTGGTCGTGACCTGGAATTGTTCCTCGAAATGCTCATCCTCCAGAACCTGAAGACATTGGTGAATCCTCCAACTTATCAGATTGGCCAGGTGGTCAACATGGCTCGGCTGGTTTACCACCCACCAAGGATGTTCTTGTTAATCGTGTTATAGTTAAGGTCAAATACTGCCATACATGTATGCTTTATCGTCCACCAAGGTGCTCCCATTGCTCAATCTGCAACAACTGTGTCGAACGTTTTGATCATCACTGTCCTTGGGTAGGCCTGTGCATTGGAAAGGTATGCATTATTTGTGTTAGCAAATCATCAGTCACATAAGGCTCTCCACTAGAAAAAAACATGAGTAGTTAGTTTCCATTTATTTGTTTTATATATGGGTTCTTTTACTTTTTGAAAGATATCTGGATTGCTGAGGCAGCAGTTCACATGTGCAAAATCTGAATTATGTTAAAGAAATTGACAAAGAAAGGAATGGGGACGCATGCAGTTAAAATATTGTTTCTCTCTTAATGTTGAGGGGGATATAGATGTTTTTTCTCTTCAGAAAACGGAAGCTTTAATTACCCATAATAACTACACATTTTACTCATTATAGCTTTGAATTCTCCTTTTCCTGCAGGAAAACTACCGCTTCTTCCTTATGTTCGTATCTTCAGCGATCCTGTGCTATGCATATACGTGTTTGCATTCTGCTGGGTCAACATCGGGAAAATAATGTACACACATGATTGCCAGTAGTAGAGCTATTCTGAAGTCGCCCATCTCCGCCATTCTCATGTTATACACATTTGTTGCTGTGGGTTTGTTGGAGGATTGACCTCATTCCACCTCTACTTGATTTCAACCAATCAGGTCAGGTTTTTTTTCCAGTAGATGTAGTAAGAGTTAGTTCTATTTGTAATTTATGTGCAATGCTCATCCAAGGAATAATACTTGCAGACTACTTACGAGAACTTCCGGTACCGTACGATAGGAGAACTAATCCTTACAACATTGGATTGGTCCAGAATTCATCGAGACCTTATGTTCAAGGATCCCAAGCTCCAGAAATAATTTCAGGGCTAAAGCTAAGGAGGATTCTGCAGCCTTCACCTCATCGCTGAGTATGGGACGGGTTCTAAGTCCGCCAAAGATGAGCATGGACCTTGAGATTGGGCACCAAAAGGCAGGCTGTAGCTGTGGAAGACTGGGGACTTACACAGCCAGTTTGGCAGTTCTATGAGGCTTGAGGCAATGTGGTACAGAACCACCACATTTGCTCGGTCGGAAGGGTTGTTCTGAAATTGCATCTGACATAGAGACATTCGCAGAGGAGTTTTGGCATGGAGGACAGGTTCACTGAGAGGAAAAAGCTCGATGCGGCATACAAATGTATTCCTTAGCGCTTAATCTCACAACGCCACTTATCCCTGGTCGATATCCATCCCTGTCTCAGAGCGCCAAAGCTTCTGAAAGAACGGGAAAAAATGAAGGACAAAATGGTTAGAACAGATATTCTCTATTTTCGCTGAATTTAGATGTTATTTTGTACATTAAGTGTTAGCAACATAAGCATGTGTTGTACGGTTTCATTGGTTAGAATGTGTTGTATTGCAGAGATATGGGCTCTACCTGTAGTACATGTTGTAGGTTTTTTGTGCGTGTGCGGCACAGTTATCCACTGATTGACTGAAGTTATACTTGTGACATTAACTGCCTAGTTATTGTTCGGATCAAATATCATATGTTCACTTGGTCAACATCGTGGATCCAAAGAAAATACATACAGTTCGCATTGTTCATGAACATGTTAGGAAATGCTTCTCTCTCCAAGTAAAAATCATGATGCGATCTTCGTGTGTTAGATGATTGTCCGGTACATACCGTTATACGGTATTGTAACCTGTAACATGTACATGTATTGTACTCTGTTGATATATATGTACACGGATGCCACGCCTTTGAGCGTTGAGCCCTTCCCAAACCTACGAACCCTAGGTTCGTACTTGGTATCAGAGCGAAAATAACCTATGTTTTTCGCGATTCAATCTCCTAGCGCC